>JARQOC010000002.1:737532107-738096808 GCA_033576535.1 Allobates femoralis | reverse complement strand
AAGAAAAACCCCCCTTTCGGGGCCCTTTAAATGTGGCCTGTACCCTTTTGCTTTTCCATCAGTTTACCCCACTGGGGGCCCCAGACTAGCTGCCGGGGGGAGTTTCCGGGATCTCCCTTAATAGAAAAAGGGGGAATGGGATACCGCAGTACTAAGCAGTGCAACTGTAATCCAGCTCAGGTGAGATTTCATTTAAAGTAAAAAGCTGCACTGTTGTCATACCTGCTTCTTCCCCAAGGGGCTGTAATCTGATCCCTCAAGCAACCACCCAGGCTGGGGAAGAGCCCGGCGCCCCCACCCAGGCTCCGAGAAGCCCCCCGGTCCCCCCACCCCAGGCTTTTACAATTTTCCCTCTTCCTAACCTGCACCATGGCTGGAATTAGCAAAAAGGCTTTTAAAAATAATAATAAAAATCCTTTGCATCTATGTGTTAATTTATGACATTGGGAAATCATCTTCATCATCACCTCCCCCTTACAGTGTGACATTAAAACACGAGCAGAATATGAAAAAGAAAACAAAAAAAATCAAAAAAGGGAGGGCCCCAAAATTCTCCAAATTTACAAAACAGTGAAAAACCCCTCCTTGACCTTCAAAACCAGCCAGCGTGGAGAAATGGAGAAGGGAGGAAAACGCTGCAGTGTAAAAAGGGTTTAAATTTGACGACAAAAACTTCCCAAACCCAACAACAAGACCCGGAACACCATGGAGGAGCCTCATTGTTTTTCAAAGTCTGAAAAAAAACAGAACATAAAAAAGGGAAGGATGAAAACGAGATACCTTATAAAACTAATAAAAAGCACAGAGCCGTATCCCCCTGTATACCCCTGTATCCCCCTGTATACCCCGTAAAACCCGCCGGCCCCCCACATCTTTATATAAAATGAAAAACCCATTGTTTTCCTGCGGGGGGCTGCACAAAAAAATTTGGGACATTTATGACTTGTACTCTCCCTTTTTTACCATTTTCCCCCCATCTATGGCATTCTAATTCAGTACTGAGCATTTTAACCCGTGAAATTTCCCGCCCGGTGAAGAGACAACACAATCTATGGGTCCCCCCTCACTTCATTACCTACCACTAGAAGGTGGGGCTGTTTATATCACCTAATTGTGAATGGTGGAAACCTTTTTGTTATCTACTGTATATAAAGGGGTTTTTCAGTCATTGTACAGGAGGATGAGCTGTGGGTATCATCTAAATTGTGAATGGTGGATCCTGTGTTATCTACTGTATATAGAGGTGTTATCAGTCATTGTACAGGAGGAGGGTGAGCTGTGATATCATCTATTGTGAATGGTGGATCCTGTGTTATCTACTGTATATAGAGGTGTTATCAGTCATTGTACAGGAGGAGGTGAGCTGTGATATCACTATTGTGAATGGTGGATCCTGTGTTATCTACTGTATATAGAGGTGTTATCAGTCATTGTACAGGAGGAGTGAGCTGTGATATCACCTATTGTGAATGGTGGATCCTGTGTTATCTACTGTATATAGAGGTGTTATCAGTCATTGTACAGGAGGAGGAGGTGAGCTGTGATATCACTATTGTGAATGGTGGATCCTGTGTTATCTACTGTATATAGAGGTGTTATCAGTCATTGTACAGGAGGAGGTGAGCTGTGATATCACCTATGTGAATGGTGGATCCTGTGTTATCTACTGTATATAGAGGTGTTATCAGTCATTGTACAGGAGGAGGAGGTGAGCTGTGATATCACCTATTGTGAATGGTGGATCCTGTGTTATCTACTGTATATAGAGGTGTTATCAGTCATTGTACAGGAGGAGAGGTGAGCTGTGATATCACTATTGTGAATGGTGGATCCTGTGTTATCTACTGTATATAGAGGTGTTATCAGTCATTGTACAGGAGGAGAGTGAGCTGTGATATCACCTATTGTGAATGGTGGATCCTGTGTTATCTACTGTATATAGAGGTGTTATCAGTCATTGTACAGGAGGAGGAGGTGAGCTGTGATATCACCTATTGTGAATGGTGGATCCTGTGTTATCTACTGTATATAGAGGTGTTATCAGTCATTGTACAGGAGGAGGTGAGCTGTGATATCACCTATTGTGAATGGTGGATCCTGTGTTATCTACTGTATATAGAGGTGTTATCAGTCATTGTACAGGAGGAGGTGAGCTGTGATATCACCTATTGTGAATGTGGATCCTGTGTTATCTACTGTATATAGAGGTGTTATCAGTCATTGTACAGGAGGAGGTGACTGTGATATCATCTATTGTGAATGGTGGATCCTGTGTTATCTACTGTATATAGAGGTGTTATCAGTCATTGTACAGGAGGAGGAGTGAGCTGTGATATCACCTATTGTGAATGGTGGATCCTGTGTTATCTACTGTATATAGAGGTGTTATCAGTCATTGTACAGGAGGAGGAGGTGAGCTGTGATATCACCTATTGTGAATGGTGGATCCTGTGTTATCTACTGTATATAGAGGTGTTATCAGTCATTGTACAGGAGGAGGTGAGCTGTGATATCACCTATTGTGAATGGTGGATCCTGTGTTATCTACTGTATATAGAGGTGTTATCAGTCATTGTACAGGAGGAGGTGAGCTGTGATATCACCTATTGTGAATGGTGGATCCTGTGTTATCTACTGTATATAGAGGTGTTATCAGTCATTGTACAGGAGAGGAGGTGAGCTGTGATATCACCTATTGTGAATGGTGGATCCTGTGTTATCTACTGTATATAGAGTGTTATCAGTCATTGTACAGGAGGAGGTGAGCTGTGATATCACCTATTGTGAATGGTGGATCCTGTGTTATCTACTGTATATAGAGGTGTTATCAGTCATTGTACAGAGGAGGAGGTGAGCTGTGATATCACCTATTGTGAATGGTGGATCCTGTGTTATCTACTGTATATAGAGGTGTTATCAGTCATTGTACAGGAGGAGGAGGTGAGCTGTGATATCACCTATTGTGAATGGTGGATCCTGTGTTATCTACTGTATATAGAGGTGTTATCAGTCATTGTACAGGAGGAGGAGGTGAGCTGTGATATCACCTATTGTGAATGGTGGATCCTGTGTTATCTACTGTATATAGAGGTGTTATCAGTCATTGTACAGGAGGAGGAGGTGAGCTGTGATCATCACCTATTGTGAATGGTGGATCCTGTGTTATCTACTGTTATAGAGGTGTTATCAGTCATTGTACAGGAGAGGAGGTGAGCTGTGATATCATCTATTGTGAATGGTGGATCCTGTGTTATCTACTGTATATAGAGGTGTTATCAGTCATTGTACAGGAGGAGGACGTGAGCTGTGATATCACCTATTGTGAATGGTGGATCCGGTGTTATCTACTGTATATAGAGGTGTTATCAGTCATTGTACAGGAGGAGGAGGTGAGCTGTGATATCACCTATTGTGAATGGTGGATCCTGTGTTATCTACTGTATATAGAGGTGTTATCAGTCATTGTACAGGAGGAGGTGAGCTGTGATATCACCTATTGTGAATGGTGGATCCTGTGTTATCTACTGTATATAGAGGTGTTATCAGTCATTGTACAGGAGGAGGAGGTGAGCTGTGACATCATATATTGTGAATGGTGGATCCTGTGTTATCTACTGTATATAGAGGTGTTATCAGTCATTGCACAGGAGGAGGTGAGCGGTGATATCATCTATTGTGAATGGTGGATCCTGTGTTATCTACTGTATATAGAGGTGTTATCAGTCATTGTACAGGAGGAGGTCAGCAGTGATATCACCTATTGTGAATGGTGGATCCTGTGTTATCTACTGTATACAGAGGTGTTATCAGTCATTGTACAGGAGCAGGAGGTGAGCTGTGATATCACCTATTGTGAATGGTGGATCCTGTGTTATCTACTGTATATAGAGGTGTTATCAGTCATTGTACAGGAGGAGGAGGTGAGCTGTGATATCATCTATTGTGAATGGAGGATCCTGTGTTATCTATTGTATATAGAGGTGTTATCAGTCATTGTACAGGAGGAGGAGGTGAGCTGTGATATCATCTATTGTGAATGGTGGATCCTGTGTTATCTACAGTATATAGAGGTGTTATCAGTCATTGTACAGGAGGAGGTGAGCTGTGATATCATCTATTGTGAATGGAGGATCCTGTGTTATCTACAGTATATAGAGGTGTTATCAGTCATTGTACAGGAGGAGGTGAGCTGTGATATCATCTATTGTGAATGGTGGATCCTGTGTTATCTACTGTATATAGAGGTGTTATCAGTCATTGTACAGGAGGAGGAGGTGAGCTGTGATATCACCTATTGTGAATGGTGGATCCTGTGTTATCTACTGTATATAGAGGTGTTATCAGTCATTGTACAGGAGGAGGAGGTGAGCTGTGATATCACCTATTGTGAATGGTGGATCCTGTGTTATCTACTGTATATACAGGTGTTATCAGTCATTGTACAGGAGGAGGAGGTGAGCTGTGATATCACCTACTGTGAATGGTGGATCCTGTGTTATCTACTGTATATAGAGGTGTTATCAGTCATTGTACAGGAGGAGGAGGTGAGCTGTGATATCACCTATTGTGAATGGTGGATCCTGTGTTATCTACTGTATATAGAGGTGTTATCAGTCATTGTACAGGAGGAGGTGAGCTGTGATATCATCTATTGTGAATGGTGGATCCTGTGTTATCTACTGTATATACAGGTGTTATCAGTCATTGTACAGGAGGAGGAGGTGAGCTGTGATATCACCTATTGTGAATGGTGGATCCTGTGTTATCTACTGTATATAGAGGTGTTATCAGTCATTGTACAGGAGGAGGTGAGCTGTGATATCATCTATTGTGAATGGTGGATCCTGTGTTATCTACTGTATATACAGGTGTTATCAGTCATTGTACAGGAGGAGGAGACAAACAATACAAATAAACCATTCCATGTTTCTATGTGCTGATCTCTCTCTCACAGACAATAGATGATATTGCAGTGACACATCCCTTTAATGCTCGGTGAGCGCCTCCTGCACACGTCATCCTCTGTATTTGCTCACTGACGTTCTCCGCTCTCTATTCCCATCATACCTATATTCCTATATTAAGATCCTCGCAGTTATTTATAGAGCTCCGGCCGCTGCCTCATCACCTGGAGGAGAGCGAGTCCGGGCAGCGGCATCACCTGAGGACCTGCAGCACCGCTGACTCAGGAAAGATCAATCCAAGGACAGAACACAGGGACTGTACAAACCTGCCCCAGCCAGAAACACAGGAGGTGACCAACACAGCGAGCAAGTACAGAAATCACAGCCACAACTACTGCCACATTGTACATAATCCATCACTGGGAAAGATAGAAGTAATGTATGTACACAGTGACTGCACCAGCAGAATAGTGAGCGCAGCTCTGGAGTATAATACAGGAGGTAACTCAGGATCAGTAATGTATGTACACAGTGACTGCACCAGCAGAATAGTGAGTGCAGCTCTGGAGTATAATACAGGAGGTAACTCAGGATCAGTAATGTAATGTATGTACACAGTGACTGCATCAGCAGAATAGTGAGTGCAGCTCTGGAGTATAATACAGGAGGTAACTCAGGATCAGTAATGTAATGTATGTACACAGTCCCTGCACCAGCAGAATAGTGAGTGCAGCTCTGGAGTATAATACAGGAGGTAACTCAGGATCAGTAATGTAATGTATGTACACAGTGACTGCACCAGCAGAATAGTGAGTGCAGCTCTGGAGTATAATACAGGAGGTAACTCAGGATCAGTAATGTAATGTATGTACACAGTGACTGCACCAGCAGAATAGTGAGTGCAGCTCTGGAGTATAATACAGGAGGTAACTCAGGATCAGTAATGTAATGTATGTACACAGTGACTGCACCAGCAGAATAGTGAGTGCAGCTCTGGAGTAAAATACAGGAGGTAACTCAGGATCAATAATGTAATGTATGTACACAGTGACTGCACCAGCAGAATAGTGAGTGCAGCTCTGGAGTATAATACAGGAGGTAACTCAGGATCAGTAATGTAATGTATGTACACAGTGACTGCACCAGCAGAATAGTGAGTGCAGCTCTGGAGTATAATACAGGAGGTAACTCAGGATCAGTAATGTAATGTATGTACACAGTGACTGCACCAGCAGAATAGTGAGTGCAGCTCTGGAGTATAATACAGGAGGTAACTCAGGATCAGTAATGTAATGTATGTACACAGTGACTGCACCAGCAGAATAGTGAGTGCAGCTCTGGAGTATAATACAGGAGGTAACTCAGGATCAGTAATGTAATGTATGTACACAGTGACTGCACCAGCAGAATAGTGAGTGCAGCTCTGGAGTAAAATACAGGAGGTAACTCAGGATCAGTAATGTAATGTATGTACACAGTGACTGCACCAGCAGAATAGTGAGTGCAGCTCTGGAGTATAATACAGGAGGTAACTCAGGATCAGTAATGTAATGTATGTACACAGTGACTGCACCAGCAGAATAGTGAGTGCAGCTCTGGAGTAT
Organism: Allobates femoralis; assembly: GCA_033576535.1. NCBI lineage: Eukaryota > Metazoa > Chordata > Amphibia > Anura > Aromobatidae > Allobates > Allobates femoralis. The sequence continues at coordinate 738,090,300 of JARQOC010000002.1, read as the reverse complement.
AATACAGGAGGTGACTCAGGATCAGTAATGTAATGTATGTACACAGTGACTGCACCAGCAGAATAGTGAGTGCAGCTCTGGAGTATAATACAGGAGGTAACTCAGGATCAGTAATGTAATGTATGTACACAGTGACTGCACCAGCAGAATAGTGAGTGCAGCTCTGGAGTAAAATACAGGAGGTAACTCAGGATCAGTAATGTAATGTATGTACACAGTGACTGCACCAGCAGAATAGTGAGTGCAGCTCTGGGGTATAATACAGGAGATAACTAAGGATCAGTAATGTAATGTATGTACACAGTGACTGCACCAGCAGAATAGTGAGTGCAGCTCTGGAGTATAATACAGGAGGTAACTCAGGATCAGTAATGTAATGTATGTACACAGTGACTGCACCAGCAGGATAGTGAGTGCAGCTCTGGAGTATAATACAGGAGGTAACTCAGGATCAGTAATGTAATGTATGTACACAGTGACTGCACCAGCAGAATAGTGAGTGCAGCTCTGGAGTATAATACAGGAGGTAACTCAGGATCAGTAATGTATGTACACAGTGACTGCACCAGCAGAATAGTGAGTGCAGCTCTGGAGTATAATAAAGGAGGTAACTCAGGATCAGTAATGTAATGTATGTACACAGTGACTGCACCAGCAGAATAGTGAGTGCAGCTCTGGAGTATAATACAGGAGGTAACTCAGGATCAGTAATGTAATGTATGTACACAATGACTCCACCAGCAGAATAGTGAGTGCAGCTCTGGAGTATAATACAGGAGGTAACTCAGGATCAGTAATGTAATGTATGTACACAGTGACTGCACCAGCAGAATAGTGAGTGCAGCTCTGGAGTATAATACAGGAGGTAACTCAGGATCAGTAATGTAATGTATGTACACAGTGACTGCACCAGCAGAATAGTGAGTGCAGCTCTGGAGTATAATACAGGAGGTAACTCAGGATCAGTAATGTAATGTATGTACACAGTGACTGCACCAGCAGAATAGAGAGTGCAGCTCTGGAGTATAATACAGGGGGTAACTCAGGATCAGTAATGTAATGTATGTACACAGTGACTGCACCAGCAGAATAGTGAGTGCAGCTCTGGAGTATAATACAGGAGGTAACTCAGGATCAGTAATGTAATGTATGTACACAGTGACTGCACCAGCAGAATAGAGAGTGCAGCTCTGGAATATAATACAGGAGGTAACTCAGGATCAGTAATGTAATGTATGTACACAATGACTCCACCAGCAGAATAGTGAGTGCAGCTCTGGAGTATAATACAGGGGGTAACTCAGGATCAGTAATGTATGTACACAATGACTCCACCAGCAGAATAGTGAGTGCAGCTCTGGAGCACAGAACCATTACTCCGGCCATATTATAACTTGGGAAGAGACTGATTAAGTGCAGCCGGATGAGACATCACAGTGTGACCATAATAAACCGTAGTTACAGAAACCTGTGATCGGAGCCAGAGACATTTTGGCTGAGATCTGTGTGGGATATCCTGGCTCAGCGCCGTCCCAGTGATGTAACCCTGGATGTAGGAGATTCCCATAATAATGCACAATATATAGTTTCCGGGTTCCTGTTGACTAAGGATATGTCAGGAGGAAGAGGATCGTTCCCTCTAGGAAGTATGGATCATACTTAGAGTCATTGTGCAGCTTTGCTACCGTCACATTGTATCATACACTGATCACACAGAGCCTCCTGATGCATGAATAGAATGCGAGCACTACAGTGCAGCACACCTGCCATTCCGGACATCTACTTACATAATTGCCTTGTGGTGTCTGCAGGGGTGCAACTACAACAGGTGCAGGGGTTGCTATCACACCTGGGCCCTGCAGCCTAGCGGGGCCCCAAAAGTCCCTTTGGCCTATAGAAAAAGACTAATACTATTAAAGATTTGCAATAATTTGGGGCCCCATTGGAGCTTTCGCACCGGGGCCCCTGAGCCTGAAGTTACCCCACTGGGTGTCTGTCATGCACTTCTGCTGTAAACGTGCCCTCCTATCACACGATTGGTCAGCACTACTTCCGGTGGCCATGTTTGGACACCCAAGTGACGGGTGTCCAAATATGGCACCCATTAGCGGTAGGATGTCACTGCCCAAAGCCCGATCACCCCCGTTCAGTACCCACCACACACACACAAACCTGTCGCCACAGCCCGCCCACCACAAACACAACAGGAGACCCTCCAGGACCCGTGGTGATGTCACGGTCATGGGCGGAGTCACAGCTCTCATGAGCGTGACGTCACCAAAGGTCCTATAGCAGACACAGTCGGGTGACACCAGCGCCAGGTCACCACTTCCATCACCTCGGGTCACACTCGCCCTTACACTACTGTAATACTGGTTCCACAGACCCCACAATAATGGAGGCCAGACTACACAAGGGGGGACTAAATATAAATAAAGTCCCAATTGTGAGGCAGGAGGTCCATCACGCCTCGGTGAGCTCAGGGTGACACAGCGGAGGTCGCTCATTATGGAGGACACACGATCCTCTGAGCCTCTGCATTATGTAGGAGGCAGCAGCTGACGGGTGAACGCCGGCCATTGTCAGCGCACAATAGAGGGGATGAATAATACAGAGGCCTCAGACAGAAGGCAGACACCGCTCCGATACAGAACCGCCATGACCTCTACAATTAAAGGGACAGTCCGTGCTAAAGAGGGACACGTCCAATAATCCGGGATACAGATATTCCACATTAGAAGATGTCATCAGCAGACAAGACGGGTAGAGAAGGGTCACACAGGCTTCATTCAGAAACTCATCCCTCTATTCCTATCCCTACCGTCTCCTGGCACCTCTGGCCCGGCGGCTGACTTGTCCCTACCGTCTCCTGGCACCCTGGTCCGGCGGCTGACTTATGCTACCGACTCCTGGCACCTCTGGCCGGCGGCTGACTTATGCCTACCGACTCCTGGCACCTCTGGCCCGGCGGCTGACTTATGCCTACCGTCTCCTGGCACCTCTGGCCCGGCGGCTGACTTGTGCCTACCGTCTCTGGCACCCCTGGCCCGGCGGCTGACTTGTGCCTACCGTCTCCTGGCACCCCTGGTCCGGCGGCTGACTTATGCCTACCGACTCCTGGCACCTCTGGCCCGGCGGCTGCCTTATGCCTACCGACTCCTGGCACCCCTGGCCCGGCGGCTGACTTGTGCCTACCGTCTCCTGGCACCCCTGGCCAGCGGCTGACTTATGCCTACCGTCTCTGGCACCCCTGGCCCGGCGGCTGACTTGTGCTACCGTCTCCTGGCACCCCTGGCCCGGCGGCTGACTTGTGCCTACCGTCTCCTGGCACCCCTGGCCCAGCGGCTGACTTATGCCTACTGTCTCCTGGCACGGAGGCTGACTTATGCCTACCGTCTCCTGGCACCCCTGGCCCAGTGCCCACAATCTCCCCATCTGCTGCTGCTCAAACCTGTTATTTCCGATTTGATGTGTCCAGACCGAGACCAGGAGATTACAGAAAAAGAAAAAATATATTCTAGATGTTTCCACGTGGTGCGGCGGTGGTGGTGCAGACACTTCATTCACACCGGGGTGTGTTTGGTAAACAGGCGCCGGTTATCTATATCCCGCACATGTGGAGGTCCATGAAGGGATACGTGAGCGCCTGTAGGGGCCACAGTGAGATCTGCTCCGAAAGATAAGACACCCGAGACATTACTACAAATAAATAAGAATGACGTCACAATCAGCGATAATAACAATATCCACCTGTCACTTTACAGCCTCAATCAGAAGATTCAGAAAAAAGATCAAGTATTACGTGTCTAAAAACTTACTTTCAATGCCAGAGCGCCGCCCGCCGCCAGCAAAAGAGAGAGCGCCGCCTGCTGCCAGCAAAAGAGAGAGCGCCGCCAGCAAAAGAGAGAGCGCCGCCAGCAAAAGAGAGAGCGCCGCCCGCCGCCAGCAAAAGAGAGAGCGCCGCCAGCAAAAGAGAGAGCGCCGCCAGCAAAAGAGAGAGCGCCGCCAGCAAAAGAGAGAGCGCCGCCAGCAAAAGAGAGAGCGCCGCCCGCTGCCAGCAAAAAGAGAGAGCGCTGCCCGCCGCCAGCAAAAGAGAGAGCGCCGCCCGCAAAAAGAGAGAGCGCCGCCCGCAAAAAGAGAGAGCGCCACCTGCCGCCAGCAAAAAACAGAGCGACGCCCACAAAAGAGAGAGCGCCTCCTGCCACCAGCAAAAGAGAGCGCAGCCTGCCGCCAGCAAAGAGATTGCTCCATTCAGAGGTAATATCTCTGCACATGGCTGGTCTGAGATGCAGATACAATTGTATCCATTGTAGACAAAACTCCAAGCACAGAATAAAGACTGATACATTGTAGCAAACCTGCAGGAGATGTGTTGAGATGTGAGTGTATTCATCTCTCACCAGAGGATCGGCCATGTACAGGATCACAACCTCTGAATGGAATTAAGACTCTTCTCATTCAATGACAGCAAGCAGATCTGCAAGATTGTAAAGAAATGCTCGAAACGTTGTAACTTTTCATTTATTGATTTTAACCAAATGTAAATAAACGATGGATCAAATCAGGCCAGAAGGAAGGAAGGAAGGAAGGATCACCGAGCTAACCGGAGGAACAGCGACCCGATGGCTGAATACAATCAAGATAACGGAGGAGAACACCCCGGTGGACCCATCTAGGCTTGGACAAGACCCCGGCGGACCCAGAAGGGAGGGGGGGGGGGGGAGAAGGATCAGGCATGTTGGACTTCACCATGCTCAATCGTACCCCGAAGGACGGTGTATGGGATAGGGGGGAATGGGGCCCAGTTGGGTTTATTCTAAAGTATCATCATGAAACATATTTAAGAACACCCCAACGTCACCCCCTTCCTCCAATGGCACATGGGTATCGTATCATTTCTCTGATCTGATCAAACGTGGGTGAAATGGTCGTCAGTGGGGGATTTACTCTATCACAATATACCCAGAAATAGGAGGTTTGTAGAAAGGACTCGGTGGGAGGCAGAAACCTTCCCTAACATCTGTGAGAACAAGGTAGAGTAAGGCCCAGCTGCTCGGGCCCCGTCACCGGTGGAGAGGACCAGGAAGAGACAAGACCACAAGTTGTCACGCTGCCGGTCACCAGCGGGTAACAAAGGCCCTGCACACTGTATACAGCGCTCTACAGCCCCCGGATGAGACCACAATGAGGTCAAAGTCATGAGAGTAGGAAGGAGACATTTCTGCGGATTCCCTTGAGTGAAGCTTCCGGATATTACAGACGCAGAAATTAGGAAATGTGAAACAGCAGCTTAACATCTGAGGAAAGTAACAGCACTGAAGCAGCGTGTGACCCCCAGAGGTCCTGATCCTCCTCTACCTGCGCCATTCATTGTCTATGGGAGTGCGGAGTTTCCCCAGCTCTAGATATGTCCCAAGAATGGAGCAGAGATCAAGAACTTCAGAACCATCCACTCTCCACACAGGCGGGGTCTCAGCCCATACCTACATCATGCTGCTCTCAGATTACATAGCAATTACCTGGCTTTAAAAAATTAACCCATTAGATACCAAATACTTTGCCAATATCTCTTCCACGAAGAGGCAAAAAAAACAAAGCAAAATGTTTTATTCGGTTTTGCAGCTACAACTACAAGGCGAGTCCAACCTGGAAAACTTGGAGGCCCACCGTGCCCACAGCCACAGGACGGCAGGGGAGGCCCACCGTGCCCACAGCCACAGGACGGCAGGGGAGGCCCACCGTGCCCACAGCCACAGGACGGCAGGGGAGGCCCACCGTGCCCACAGCCACAGGACGGCAGGGGAGGCCCACCGTGCCCACAGCCACAGGACGGCAGGGGAGGCCCACCGTGCTCACAGCCACAGGACGGCAGGGGAGGCCCACCGTGCCCATGAACTTCATCACGCTAAGGTCACATGTCCAGTAATCTGCCATTGAAACTGGATCAGTTACCAGATCTGTTCTCCATAGACAGCAATGTTTAAAAAAACCCAAACATGTGGCGTCCGCCTTATCCTGGGATCCCTCTACAGAGAGAAACAAGTAGGAAACGGGATAGAACATAGAACAGTTCGGGCCCTTTCACATCAGCCTTGTTTTTATTTTTTAAATTGTGGCAGATTTACCGTATCAGCCGCCTGACGGCCGCTCTTCCGGTGAGCCCGGTGCATTGTCTATGGGGATTGTGGTCCGGTGCGGTTCTACTGGATGCAGCAAATCCGGCCACGAAAGTAAAACTCTGATGTGAAAGAGACCGAACAGATACAGAAGTATCAATACCAGGAGCAGCAAAACATGAATACTATGGGGCAGCTGAAGAGATCAGGAGCTGCAACCCCAGACAGCAAGACCCCCCTCCTTCCTAAACGGCGAGACACCCCCCCCCCCTCCACCCCAGACAGCAAGACCCCCCCTCCTTCCTAAACGGCGAGACCCCCCCCTCCACCCCAGACAGTGAGACCCCCCCTCCTTCCTAAACGGCGAGACACCCCCCCCCTCCACCCAGACAGCAAGACCCCCCCTCCTTCCTAAACGGCGAGACCCCCCCCCTCCACCCCAGACAGTGACCCCCCTCCCCTCCACCCCAGACAGCAAGACCCCCCCTCCTCCCTAAACAACGAGACCCCCCCCCCCCTCCACCCCAGACAGTGAGACCCCCCCCCTCCTTCCTAAACGGCGAGACCCCCCCCCCCCTCCACCCCAGACAGCGAGATCTCCCCCCTCCTTCTTGAACGGCGAGATCTCCCCCTCCACCCCAGACAGTGAGACCCCCCCCCCTCCACCATATCAGTCACTTGTAGAGGAATTTGCCACATCTCAGGTTACTGGGGGAATTTGATGGGAGTAGATAGAAGCTGAAGACACTCAAGATTCTCCCCCCAGAGTGACACAAAGTGCCAGAAATGACTCCACACAGAGGAAGCTGAGGGGGGGGTACTGTATATCTGGATGCACAGGGGACAGGTACACAGTGATACAATGTATCCCATCACATCAGCAGTCACAGGACACAGCAGAGCTCGAGCTGCATCATCTCCAGCACAACTGGGCCGGGACCAGACACTGCAGAGCTCCAATGTCAGGCAGGACACCCTGAGCCAGCAGAAGACAGGCCTGCAGAGCACAACTCCCAGCAGAAGACAGGCCTGCAGAGCACAACTCCCAGCAGAGCACAGGCCTGCAGAGCATCACTCCCAGCAGAGCACAACTCAGCAAATCACCCCCAAACTTCACACTTTTTGAGCAATTTCTAAAATCACTTCTCTGCAGAACATCATCACCCCTCCATTTCCCCTGCCTCCAGAGCAGCACTCATCCCCAGTGTCCCCTCCAGAGCAGCACTCATCCCCAGTGTCCCCTGCCTCCAGAGCAGCAAACATCCCTCATGTCCCCTCCAGAGCAGCGCTCATCCCCAGTGTCCCCTCCAGAGCAGCGTCATCCCATGCACCTCCAAGCACGCTCACCCCAGTGTCCCCTCCAGAGCAGCGCTCATGCCCCAGTGTCCCCTCCAGAGCAGCGCTCATCCCCCAGTGTCCCCTCCAGAGCAGCGCTCATCCCCAGTGTCCCCTCCAAGACGCTCATACCTGTCAGGGCACTATGCCCCATGTCCCTCCCAGCAGCTACATCCCCAGTCCTCCAGAGCAGCGCTCATCCCCAGTGTCCCCCCAGCAGCACGCTCATCCCCAGTGTCCCTCAGCAGCACACCCAAGCCCCCAAGCAGCAGCTCATCCCCATGTCCCTCCCAGAGCACGCTCATCCCCAGTGTCCCCTCCAGAGCAGCGCTCATCCCCATGTCCCCTCCAGACAGGCTCATCCCATGTCCCTCAGAGCAGCCCATCCCAGTGTCCCCTCCAGAGCAGCGCTATCCCAGTTCCCCCCAGTGTCCCCTCCAGAGCAGCGCTCATCCCCAGTGTCCCCTCCAGAGCAGCGCTCATCCCCAGTGTCCCCTCCAGAGCAGCGCTCATCCCCAGTGTCCCCTCCAGAGCAGCGCTCATCCCCAGTGTCCCCTCCAGAGCAGCGCTCATCCCCAGTGTCCCCTCCAGAGCAGCGCTCATCCCCAGTGTCCCCTCCAGAGCAGCGCTCATCCCCAGTGTCCCCTCCAGAGCAGCGCTCCATGCTCAGTCATCCCCAGTGTCCCCTCCAGAGCAGCGCTCATCCCCAGTGTCCCCTCCAGAGCAGCGCTCATCCCAGTGTCCCCTCCAGAGCAGCCTCATCCCAGTGTCCCCTCCAGAGCAGCGCTCATCCCCAGTGTCCCCTCCAGAGCAGCGCTCATCCCCAGTGTCCCCTCCAGAGCAGCGCTCATCCCCAGTGTCCCTCCAGAGCAGCGCTCATACCCCAGTGTCCCCTCCAGAGCAGCGCTCATCCCATCCCCTCACTCATCCCCATGTCCCCTCCAGAGCAGCGCTCATCCCCAGTGTCCCCTCCAGAGCAGCCTCATCCCCAGTGTCCCTCCAGAGCAGCGCTCATCCCCAGTGTCCCCTCCATGAGCAGCGCTCATCCCCAGTGTCCCCTCCAGAGCAGCGCTCATCCCCAGTGTCCCCTCCAGAGCAGCGCTCATCCCCAGTGTCCCCTCCAGAGCAGCGCTCATCCCCCAGTGTCCCCTCCAGAGCAGCGCTCATCCCCAGTGTCCCCTCCAGAGCACGCTCATTCACCCCAGTGTCCCCTCCAGAGCAGCGCTCATCCCCAGTGTCCCCTCCAGAGCAGCGCTCATTCCCCCAGTGTCCCCTCCAGAGCAGCGCTCATCCCCAGTGTCCCCTCCAGAGCAGCGCTCATCCCCAGTGTCCCCTCCAGAGCAGCGCTCATGTCCCCTCCAGATGGCTCATCCCCAGTGTCCCCTCCAAGCGCTCATCCCCATGTCCCCTCCAGAGCAGCGCTCATCCCCAGTGTCCCTCCAGAGCAGCGCTCATACCCCATGTCCCCTCCAGAGCAGCGCTCATCCCCAGTGTCCCCTCCAGAGCAGCGCTCATCCCCAGTGTCCCCTCCAGAGCAGCGCTCATCCCCAGTGTCCCCTCCAGAGCAGCGCTCATCCCCAGTGTCCCCTCCAGAGCAGCGCTCATACCCCAGTGTCCCCTCCAGAGCAGCGCTCATCCCCATGTCCCCTCCAGAGCAGCGCTCATCCCCAGTGTCCCCTCCAGAGCAGCGCTCATCCCCAGTGTCCCCTCCAGCAGCGCTCATCCCAGTGTCCCCTCCAGAGCAGCGCTCATCCCCAGTGTCCCCTCCAGAGCAGCGCTCATCCCCAGTGTCCCCTCCAGAGCAGCGCTCATTGCCCCAGTGTCCCCTCCAGAGCAGCGCTCATCCCCATGTCCCCTCCAGAGCAGCGCTCATCCCCAGTGTCCCCTCCAGAGCAGCGCTCATCCCCAGTGTCCCCTCCAGAGCAGCGCATCACCCCAGTGTCCCCTCCAGAGCAGCGCTCATCCCAGTGTCCCCTCCAGAGCAGCGCTCATCCCCAGTGTCCCCTCCAGAGCAGCGCTCATCCCAGTGTCCCCGAGCAGCGCTCATCCCCAGTGTCCCCTCCAGAAGCGTCCCCCAGTGCCTCAGCGCTCATCCCCAGTGTCCCCTCCAGAGCAGCGCTCATCCCCAGTGTCCCCTCCAGAGCAGCGCTCATCCCCAGTGTCCCCTCCAGAGCAGCGCTCATACCCCAGTGTCCCCTCCAGAGCAGCGCTCATCCCCAGTGTCCCCTCCAAGTGTCCCCTCCAGTCCCTCCTGACCCCTCCAGAGCAGGCTCCCCATGTCCCCTCCAGAGCAGCCATCCCCCGTGTCCCCCCGAGCAGCGCTCATCCCCGTCCCCTCCAAGCAGCCTCCCATGTCCCCTCCACAGCCATCCCTCCCTCCCAGAAGCCCATCCCCATCCCCCACACGCTATCCCTGCCCCTCCGACAGCCTCATCCCAAGTTCCCCCTCCAAGCACCTCTCCCGTGCCTCCAGCCCTATCCCCATGTCCCTCGCCTCCCCTTCCCTAGAAGTTCCATGTCCCTCCAAACCTCACCCCTGCCCCCAGCGTATCCCCATGTCCTCGCACGTATCCCATGTCCCTCGACAGCTCATCCTGCCCTCCAAGCACGCCCCATGTCCCTCCGAGCTCCTCTCCCCCTTCCCCATGTCCCCTCCAGACACGCCTCCCCATGTCCCCCAGAGCAGCGCTCATCCCCAGTGTCCCCTCCAAGCAGCGCTCTCCCCAGTGTCCCCTCCAGAGCAGCGCTCATCCCCATGTCCCCTCCAGAGCAGGCTCTCCCATTCCCCTCCGCAGCTCATCCCAGTGTCCCCTCAGACAGCGCTTCCCCCAGTGTCCCCTCCAGAGCAGCGCTCATCCCATGTCCCCTCCAAGCAGTCATCCCCATGCCCCCAGACAGCCTCATCCCCATGTCCCCTCCAGAGCAGCGCTCATCCCCATGTCCCCTCCAGACAGCGCTCATCCCATGTCCCCTCCAGAGCAGCGCTCATTCCCCCAGTTCCCCCCTCCAGGCCCAAGCAGCGCTCATCCTGTCCCCCCAGAGCAGCGCTCATCCCCAGTGTCCCCTCCAAGCAGCGCTCATACCCCATGTCCCCTCCAAGCAGCGCTATCCCCATGTCCCCCCAAGCACCTCATCCCCATGTCCCCTCAGAGCAGCGCTCATGCCCCAGTGTCCCCTCCAGAGCAGCGCTCATCCCCAGTGTCCCCTCCAGAGCAGCCTCATCCCCAGTGTCCCCTCCAGAGCACCTCATCCCCAGTGTCCTCCAGAGCAGCGCTCATCCCCAGTGTCCCCTCCAGAGCAGCGCTCATCCCCAGTGTCCCCTCCAGAGCAGCGCTCATCCCCCATGTCCCCTCCAGAGCAGCGCTCATCTCCTCCATTGTCCCTCCAGAGCAGCACTCATCCCCAGTGTCCCCTCCAGAGCAGCCTCATCCCCAGTGTCCTCCAGAGCAGGCTCACCCCAGTGTCCCCTCCAAGCAGCGCTCATCCCCAGTGTCCCTCCAGAGCAGCGCTCACCCCATGTCCCTCCAAGCAGCTATTCCAGTGTCCCCCAGAGCCACCCATGTCCCTCCAGAGCAGCGCTCATCCCCAGTGTCCCCCCAGAGCAGCGCTCATCCCCCAGTGTCCCCTCCGAGCAGCGCTCATCCCCAGTGTCCCCTCCAGAGCAGCGCTCACCCCATGTCCCCCAGACGTCCCAGCCCCTCCAAGCACGCTCATCCCCAGTGTCCCCTCCAAGCAGCGCTCATTCCCCAGTGTCCCCTCCAGAGCAGCGCTCATCCCTCATGTCCCCTCCAGAGCAGCGCTCATCCCTCATGTCCCCTCCAGAGCAGCGCTCATCCTCATGTACCCCTCCAGAGAGCACCTCATCCCCAGTGTCCCCTCCAGAGCAGCCTCATCACCCCAGTGTCGCCTCCAGAGCAGCGCTCATCCCAGTGTCCTTCCAGCTAGGACTCACCTTAAACTCTGAGAAATTAATGAAAGTCCGAGGACCAGGTGAGGAGCCGGCGCTGTACACTGACTGCAGGTGAGGAGCAGATCTGACGCTCGGAGTCCTCTGCCGGCTATTACACTAAACTCTGTGTGACGTCACACCCCGCCTCCTCCCAGAACACAGCGCCGAGGACCCCTAGGGGCCACAATGGGGAATGACACTTTGCGGCACCTGAGAAAGAATCTGATGGCTGCGGCTGTGGATGCCCTTGTGGCGCTCAGTGACAGCCAGGTGTGGGCATGAAAAGCCTCCACCCTGTAATAATGTCCCCCATCCTGGCCCCCTCCTGTAATAATGTCCTCCATCCTGGCCCCCTCCTGTAATAATGTCCTCCATCCTGGCCCCTCCTGTAATAATGTCCTCCATCCTGTGCCTCCTCCTGTAATAATGTCCTCCATCCTGTGCCTCCTCCTGTAATAATGTCCTCCATCCTGTGCCCCTCCTGTAATAATGTCCTCCATCCTGTGCCCCCTCCTGTAATAATGTCCCCATCCTGTGCCCCCTCTGTAATAAAGTCCTCCATCCTGGCCCCTCCTGTAATAATGTCCCCATCCTGTGCCCCCTCCTGTAATAATGTCCCCATCCTGTGCCCCCTCCTGTAATAAAGTCCTCCATCCTGGCCCCCTCCTGTAATAATGTCCCCCATCCTGTGCCCCCTCCTGTAATAATGTCCCCCATCCTGTGCCCCCTCCTGTAATAAAGTCCTCCATCCTGGCCCCCTCCTGTAATAATGTCCCCCATCCTGTGCCCCCTCCTGTAATAATGTCCCCCTCCTGTAATAATGTCCTCCATCCTGTGCCCCCTCCTGTAATAAAGTCCTCCATCCTGGCCCCCTCCTGTAATAATGTCCCCCATCCTGGCCCCCTCCTGTAATAATGTCCTCCATCCTGTGCCCCCTCCTGTAATAATGTCCTCCATCCTGTGCCCCCTCCTGTAATAATGTCCCCCATCCTGGCTCCCTCCTGTAATAATGTCCCCCATCCTGGCCCCCTCCTGTAATAATGTCCTCCATCCTGTGCCCCCTCCTGTAATAATGTCCTCCATCCTGTGCCCCCTCCTGTAATAAAGTCCTCCATCCTGGCCCCCTCCTGTAATAATGTCCCCCATCCTGGCCCCTCCTGTAATAATGTCCCCCATCCTGGCTCCCTCCTGTAATAATGTCCCCCATCCTGGCCCCCTCCTGTAATAATGTCCTCCATCCTGTGCCCCCTCCTGTAGTAATGTCCCCCATCCAGTGCCCCCTCCTGTATTAATATCCCCCATCCTGTGCCCCCTCCTGTAATAATGTCCCCATCCTGGCCCCCTCCTGTATTAATGTCCTCCATCCCGTGCCCCCTCCTGTAATAATGTCCCCCATCCTGTGCCCCCTCCTGTAATAATGTCCCCCATCCTGGCCCCCTCCTGTAATAATGTCCTCCATCCTGTGCCCCCTCCTGTATTAATGTCCCCCATCATGGCCCCCTCCTGTAATAATGTCCTCCATCCCGTGCCCCCTCCTGTAATAATGTCCCCATCCTGTGCCCCCTCCTGTAATAATGTCCTCCTTCCTGGCCCCCTCCTGTAATAATGTCCCCCTTCCTGGCCCCCTCCTGTAATAATGGCTCCCATCGTGGCCCCCTCCTGTAATAATGTCCTCCATCCTGTGCCCCCTCCTGTAATAATGTCCCCCTTCCTGGCCCCCTCCTGTAATAATGTCCTCCATCCTGTGCCCCTCCTGTAGTAATGTCCCCCATCCAGTGCCCCCTCCTGTATTAATATCCCCCATCCTGTGCCCCCTCCTGTAATAATGTCCCCCATCCTGGCCCCCTCCTGTATTAATGTCCTCCATCCCGTGCCCCCTCCTGTAATAATGTCCCCCATCCTGTGCCCCCTCCTGTAATAATGTCCCCCATCCTGGCCCCCTCCTGTAATAATGTCCTCCATCCTGTGCCCCCTCCTGTATTAATGTCCCCCATCATGGCCCCCTCCTGTAATAATGTCCTCCATCCCGTGCCCCCTCCTGTAATAATGTCCCCCATCCTGTGCCCCCTCCTGTAATAATGTCCTCCTTCCTGGCCCCCTCCTGTAATAATGTCCCCCTTCCTGGCCCCCTCCTGTAATAATGGCTCCCATCGTGGCCCCCTCCTGTAATAATGTCCTCCATCCTGTGCCCCCTCCTGTAATAATGTCCCCCTTCCTGGCCCCCTCCTGTAATAATGTCCCCCATCCTGGCGCCCTCCTGTATTTTGTGATTTGTGGTGGTGGTTTTGGTTATGTATTTCTAAACTGTTGGTCGTTCTGGTGATGTTCTTCTTTGCTGATGATGGTTTTGGTGATATATTCCTATATTGTTGGTGGTTTTGGTGCTATATTCATGTACTGTTGGTGGTTTTGATTTTATATCTTTGTACTGATGGTGATTCTGGTGGTTTATTTCTGTACTGTTGATTGTTATGGTGATGTATCTCTTTACTGATGGGGGTTATGGTCATGTATTTCTGTACTGTTGATGGTTATGGTGCTCTATTTCTAGACTGATTATGGTTCAGGTGATGTCTTTGAGGTTGATAGTTCTGCTGATGTATTTCTGGATTGTTGGTGGTTCTGGTAATATATTCCTATGTTGTTGGTGGTTTTGATACTGAATTTATGTACAGTTGGTGGTTCTGATTATATATTTCTGTACTAATGGTGATTCTGGTGATGTATGTCTGTACTGTTGGTGGTTATGGTGTTGAATTCCTGTACTGATGATGGTTCTGGTAATGTATTTCTGTACTGTTGGTGGTTCTGGCGATGTATTCTTGCACTGATGGTGGTTCTGGTGATGTATTCCTGTGTCTGTACACATGTAGCAAACCATAATTTATCAGATAATGTGATACATGGCTATGTTAATAAAGTATTGTGCAGTCTGATAAGTTCAGAGTTACTACATATGTATTTATGTTAGGCGCATTAATTATAAAATTCACCGCTGTAGCCCAATCCTAATATTGTTATATACTCACTCTCAGCATTCGGTTCTGCTTTCTGGTTTCAGCAGTTATCACATGATAACTCATATAACACTTTCATATTTACAGTCACATGACAACAAGCTTCTGATTGAGACATGACTGTAAGTATGCAAGGATCTAGGAAAACCTAGATCAGCCTCTGCTCACACTTAGAATCCTTGACAGATATTGAGGAGGTTATTAATATTCATCTAAGGAAAGTTCTCTGCACTGAGTGCCCTTGGACAAATCATCAAGATCCACTGCTGGCAGCTCCTGTGTAGTCACCAACCAATGATGTCCTTGATATGGACAAGTCTGCTTGATGAAGACACAGGCTGCTCACAGTAGCACAAGCCACATGTGGCCTGGGGTTGTCTTGTATGAGTGGGCCAAGTCCTGATGTCACCTCTGGATCTGAGGTCAGGAGGTCTTAGCGTTTAATAGTTTGCAGGCCTACTGTAGAGCTCACTTCGCTGATCTATGACTTCTATACAGCTGAAGGGGGTAATGACCTCTTTTCTGCTGGCTAAGTATTCTCTTAGCCTTCTTTCCAGCTGCAGCTTGGGAGTGTCTTCCCCTTCCACTATATCTACTTTATGCTGGATATAGAACTTATATTCTGCCCATAGTGGTTCTCATTCTTGTGTCGCAGACATGTCGTTCCTTACCTCTTTACCTCTCCTCTGGTTCCTCAGGAGGTACGAGTAACTCTCATTGGCCAATCAGGAAGCAAGGCCCGAGCAGTCAACTTCTGGTCCTATGGTTAGGAATATTTCTATCTGTGCAGGTGCCTTTAGGGACTGCGCAGTAGGAGTACTAGTCTGTACAGGAACCAGTTGGGTGGAGATGCAGCAACAGAGAGACTGTGGTTTCTCAGCACACATGACTGCAACATTGTCAGGTAGAAAAACTGCTCCTGTGACCCTTTCAAGTTCCTTCGAGAAGCCTCTACAAGGTGCCGCCCATGGGGACTTCAGACCAATCACCAGTTAGTCTCTGACCTGTCCTCTTTATATATCAGTTTTTTACTGTAAGTGACACTTTTATTTTCAGATTTATAAAATAAAATACAAAAAATTATAAAAATATCGTTATCATTGGCAGTTCCTGTAAAATTCTGAATTGCTCTTACATAAAACATCACCGGTTCTGGTGATGTTTTCTGCGCTGATGGAGGTTCTGGTAATATATTCCTATATTGTTGGTGTTTTTTGTGCTGAATTTATGTATGTTTATTTATGTATTTCTGTACTGTTGATGGTTATGGTGTTGTATTCCTGTACTGATGATGGTTCTGGCATTGTATTTCTCTACTATTGGTGGTTCTGGTGATGTATTTCTGTACTGATGATGTTTTATGGTGTATTCATGTACTGTTGGTGTTTCTGATTTAATATTTTTGTACTGATGGTGATTCTAGTGATGATTATTTCTGTATTGTTGGTGGTTTTGGTGATGTATCTCTGTACTGATGGGGGTTCTGGTCGTGTATTTCTGTACTATTGGTGGTTATGGTGCTATATTTCTGGACTGATTGTGGTTTTCGCAATGTCTGTTGGTGGTTCTACTGATGTATTTCTGTACTGGTGATGGTTCTGGTGATGTATTCCTGTACTGATTGTGAATTTGGTGCTGTATTTCTGAACTGTTGGTAGTTCTGGTGATGTTTTCTGTGCTGATGGGGCTTCATGGTTATGTATTCCTATATTATTGGTAGTTTTGGTGCTGAATTTATGTACTGTTGGTGGTTCTGATTATATATTTCTGTTGTGGCGACTGTGCACTGCAAAGGCTGAGCAGTCGGTAAGGCAGCACCCCGAGAACTCTGAGACCCTTTACCCCTATACAGGGATCTGGAATTACAGCAGAGCCCAGGAGGTAGCTGCCTATAGGTGAGCAGCAGTACTGTTGATGGTTCTACTGATGTATTTCTGTACTGATGATGGTTCTGGTGATGTATTCCTGTGTTTGGTTCTGAGCCTGTACACATGTAACAAACCATAACTTGTCAGATAATGTGATAAATGGCCGTGTTAATAAAGTATTGCGCCATCTGATAAGTTCAGGGTTACTTCATCTGTATTTATGTTAGGAGTATGAATTATAAAATTCACCGCTGTAAACCAATCCTAATATTGTTATATAGTATATATATAATTTGCCATCTATGCGCCGCCAAGACCCCTCCACCCATTAATGGGGTAATGGCCGCCGTATGTTATACCTCCCAGTTTTTCAGGAGATTAATAGAAATGGCTCCCTAGATTTCTCTGGGGGGGGGGGTGGCCTGGGGTTTGTTGTTCATTTTTATGCGATGAGCTTTTCATGCCGTATATTTGCAGGGATTGCTCTTCTGTACAGGAGACGTGTTCCTGAATCCAGCGATGGGATCTCCGGCCTTTCTATGAGATTCCACCTGATGTCGTTCTTTCTATAATTGGGATATTGTTTCAGAATTTGTTGTTTTTATTTTTCTGTATTATCAGTTAATGGGAAATGTCCACCGCAACCCAAACACGTCTCACCTGCAGACTCCGGGGTGTCAGTGTCTGACCACAGGGCGCCCCCCCCAGGACGTATTGAGTCTCCCGCTCTACCACATGTTTGTGTGCAGAAGAGGCTATAGTGCTGAAGTCAGGAGAGTCCGACCCACCGCTAATGTGTTATTGAGGGGAATCAGCCACAATGCAAAACAAGAGGCTTAGATACAGCTCAGCACACAGTATCACACAGGAGAGGATTAGATACACAGCTCAGCACACAGTATCACACAGGAGAGGATTAGATACAGCTCAGCACACAGTATCACACAGGATAGGATTAGATACACAGCTCAGCACACAGTATCACACAGGAGAGGATTAGATACACAACGCAGCAGACAGTATCACACAGGATAGGATTAGATACACAGCTCAGCAGACAGTATCACACAGGATAGGATTAGATACACAGCTCAGCAGACAGTACCACACAGGATAGGATTAGATACACAGCTCAGCAGACAGTATCACACAGGAGAGGATTAGATACACAGCTCAGCAGACAGTATCACACAGGATAGGATTAGATACACAGCTCAGCAGACAGTATCACACAGGAGAGGATTAGATACACAGCTCAGCAGACAGTATCACACAGGATAGGATTAGATACACAGCTCAGCAGACAGTATCACACAGGATAGGATTAGATACACAGCTCAGCAGACAGTACACACAGGAGAGGATTAGATACACAGCTCAGCAGACAGTATCACACAGGAGAGGATTAGATACACAGCTCAGCAGACAGTATCACACAGGATAGGATTAGATACACAGCTCAGCACACAGTATCACACAGGATAGGATTGGATACACAGCTCAGCAGACAGTATCACACTGGATGGGATTAGATACACAGCTCAGCACACAGTATCACACAGGAGAGGATTGGATACACAGCTCAGCAGACAGTATCACACAGGAGAGGATTGGATACACAGCTCAGCAGACAGTATCACACAGGAGAGGATTGGATACACAGCTCAGCAGACAGTATCACACAGGAGAGGATTAGATACACAGCTCAGCAGACAGTATCACACAGGATAGGATTAGATACACGGGCTCAACAGACAGTATCACACAGGAGAGGATTGATACACAGCTCAGCAGACAGTATCACACAGGATAGGATTAGATACAGCTCAGCAGACAGTATCACACAGGATAGATTAGATACAGCTCAGCAGACAGTATCACACAGGATAGGATTAGATACACAGCTCAGCAGCAGTATCACACAGGACAGGATTAGATACACAGCTCAGCAGACAGTATCACACAGGAGAGGATTAGATACACAGCTCAGCAGACAGTATCACACAGGATAGGATTAGATACACGCTCAGCAGACAGTATCACACAGGATAGGATTAGATACACAGCTCAGCAGACAGTACCACACAGGAGAGGATTAGATACACAGCTCAGCAGACAGTATCACACAGGAGAGGATTAGATACACAGCTCAGCAGACAGTATCACACAGGATAGGATTAGATACACAGCTCAGCAGACAGTATCACACAGGATAGGATTGGATACACAGCTCAGCAGACAGTATCACACAGGAGAGGATTAGATACACAGCTCAGCAGACAGTATCACACAGGACAGGATTAGATACACAGCTCAGCAGACAGTATCACACAGGAGAGGATTAGATACACAGCTCAGCAGACAGTATCACACAGGAGAGGATTAGATACACAGCTCAGCAGACAATATCACACAGGATAGGATTAGATACACAGCTCAGCAGACAGTATCACACAGGAGAGGATTAGATACACAGCTCAGCAGACAGTATCACACAGGATAGGGTTTGATACACAGCTCAGCAGATAGTATCACACAGGAGAGGATTAGATACACAGCTCAGCAGACAGTATCACACAGGACAGGATTAGATACACAGCTCAGCAGACAGTATCACACAGGAGAGGATTAGATACACAGCTCAGCAGACAGTATCACACAGGAGGGATTAGATACACAGCTCAGCAGACAGTATCACACAGGATAGGATTAGATACACAGCTCAGCAGACAGTATCACACAGGAGAGGATTAGATACACAGCTCAGCAGACAGTATCACACAGGATAGGGTTTGATACACAGCTCAGCAGATAGTATCACACAGGAGAGGATTAGATACACAGCTCAGCAGACAGTATCACACAGGATAGGATTAGATACACAGCTCAGCAGACAGTATCACACAGGATAGGATTAGATACACAGCTCAGCAGACAGTATCACACAGGAGAGGATTAGATACACAGCTCAGCAACAGTATCACACAGGATAGGATTAGATACACAGCTCAGCACACAGTATCACACACAGGATAGGATTAGATACACAGCTCAGCAGACAGTATCACACAGGATAGGATTAGATACACAGCTCAGCAGACAGTATCACACAGGATAGATTAGATACACAGCTCAGCAGACAGTATCACACAGGAGAGGATTAGATACACAGCTCAGCAGACAGTATCACACAGGATAGGGTTGATACACAGCTCAGCAGATAGTATCACACAGGAGAGGATTAGATACACAGCTCAGCAGACAGTATCACACAGGACTAGGATTAGATACACAGCTCAGCAGACAGTATCACACAGGAGAGGATTAGATACACAGCTCAGCAGACAGTATCACACAGGAGAGGATTAGATACGCAGCTCAGCAGACAGTATCACACAGGATAGGATTAGATACACAGCTCAGCAGACAGTATCACACAGGAGAGGATTAGATACACAGCTCAGCAGACAGTATCACACAGGATAGGGTTTGATACACAGCTCAGCAGATAGTATCACACAGGAGAGGATTAGATACACAGCTCAGCAGACAGTATCACACAGGAGAGGATTAGATACACAGCTCAGCAGACAGTATCACACAGGATAGGATTAGATACACAGCTCAGCAGACAGTATCACACAGGATAAGATTAGATACACAGCTCAGCAGACAGTATCACTCAGGACAGGATTAGATACACAGCTGAGTCCTGGATTGATTGTATAGATTGATGATATAATAGAGATAGCGCTGTACAATGCTCCAGGCCGCCAACAGTGCAGGATCTCAGGATCTCCTTAGTATTGCACAGGGGTTGGAATCATTTGATCACATTAATCACAGTACAATACTAAGGAGATCCTGAGATCCTGCACTGTTGGCGCCCTCCAGGCCTGGAGTTGGAGTCTCTGCTCCAGACTATAACTGTCCGTGGTGACATCATTGTCTCGGGAAGGGTGAAGCGGCCGCTGATTGGCTGCAGGGATAGCGGGACGTAGGACTGTTACATGATGAGAGACAGCGCCGCCCTGGAGGTGAGTATAAGTGTTATTATATACAAAGAGGAAACAGACGGGTTAGGGGGGATCTGGAAAGTAGACAATCCCTTTAAGGCCTCCATACACATTAGTACCCCACCAGCCTGAAACACTCTGTGCTGCTCATAGAGAACAGATCATTGTTTACAATATGTATCATTCCATGAGCAGATAGTGGATGAGTGTGGCGGGGTCTGCGGTGGAGGAGACGCCGGTTACCCCGGTTGTTATTATATTTCTATCCTTCATATCAGCATCTTTACAGGAACCCGTCATGTTTTACCATCATCATTTAACCCCTTCCTGCCACACACATCCCTTGTTTATCTCTGTATTGCGGTGATATACTGGATTTTCATCACTTGTTATGACTGATTTTGGGTAAAGGAAGACAAAAATAATTAAATTCTTGTATTACATTAATTTTTCTTAGTTCGGACTTTCAGTTTATTTCTGTCTCTCAGTCTGAATTTATACTTTTATCTTTCATATATTGAGTTTTCTAATTTTTTAGTATTTCTAAGGGACTTGAGCCTGATCATTTAATTGCTTGTACTATAGACAGTAAAATGAATGATTTTTTATGAATCTCAGCCACTGCCAATTCTGTCCACCCTGTCTATCTGATCTAACACTGGAGACACCAAGAATAAGGAGGTAAGAAGAGGCTGCTCACACTGTTGTCCACCCTGTCTATATAATCTAACACTGGAGACACCAAGAATAAGGAGGTAAGAAGAGGCTGCTCACACTGTTGTCCACCTGTCTATATAATCTAACACTGGAGACACCAAGAATAAGGAGGTAAGAAGAGGCTGCTCACACTGCTGTCCACCCTGTCTATCTGATCTAATATTGAGACACCAGGAATAATGAGGTAAGAAGAGGTTGCTCACACTGTTGTCCACCCTGTCTATCTGATCTAATACTGGAGACACCAAGAATAAGGAGGTAAGAAGAGGCTGCTCACACTGTTGTCCACCCTGTCTATCTGATCTAATACTAGAGACACCAGGAATAAGGAGGTAAGAAGAGGCTGCTCACACTGTTGTCCACCCTGTCTATCTGATCTAATACTAGAGACACCAGGAATAAGGAGGTAAGAAGAGGCTGCTCACACTGCTGTCCTCCCTGTCTATCTGATCTAATACTGGAGACATCAGGGATAATGAGGTAAGAAGAGACTGCTCACACTGCTGTCCACCCTGTCTATCTGATCTAATACTGGAGACACCAGAGATAATGAGGTAAGAAGAGGCTGCTCACACTGCTGTCCATCCTGTCTATCTTATCTAATACTGGAGGCACCAGAGATAATGAGGTCAGAAGATGCTGCTCACACTGCTGTCCACCCTGTCTATCTGATCTAATACTAAAGACACCAGGAATAAGGAGGTAAAAAGAGGCTGCTCACACTGCTGTCCACCCTGTCTATCTGATCTAACACTGGATACACCAGAGATAATGAGGTAAGAAGAGGCTGCTTACACTGCTGTCCACCCTGTGTATCTGATCTAATACTGGAGACACAAGGGATAATGAGGTAAGTAGAGGCTGCTCACACTGCTGTCCTCACTGTCTATTTGATCTAATACTAAGACACCAGAGATAATGAGGTTAGAAGAGGCTGCTCACACTTCTGCCCACCCTGTCTATCTGATCTAATATTGGAAATACCAGGGGTGCCGAGGTAAGAAGAGAATGTTCACACTGCTGTCCACCATATCTGATTTAATATTTGATATACCAGGGATAATGAGGTATGAAAAGGCTGCTCACACTGCTGTCCACCCTGTCTATCTGATCTAATGCTGGCGATACCAGGGAAAGTGCGGTAAGAAGAAGGCTGCTCACACTGCTACCAAAGAAAATCCTTTCTATCCGAACCACAAGAATTGATGTATGCCAGCTACAGTATATAAAACGGAACCCTGAAAAATGAAGTCTTTTTGGTCAGAAGTCAACACTTACCAGAAAGGTTTTAACATTCGACTTATACACCTCTATCTCTGGAATCAAAACCCTTCAATACTTATTACAGATCTGCAATTGGTTAATGGTTTCATTACTGGGGAACCATCTGTTTTTACGTCTTCATTCTGGACACCATGAACGTTCTTTTTCCTATCGATCCGGGTGTAACGTAACGCCTCGCCTGGATTAAGAAAGTAACACCTCGTTTTCAGTTATTTGCCGTGTCAATCACCGATCAGCCTTAAGTTTAAAAATTTGCTTTATGACCTTAAGCCATGAACAACTTCGTCACCCGATACTTGAGGGGTTAATATTAATATACCGTCCATACCTTACATTTGCAAAAGGTGCATTTCACCTGGGAGGCACTCCTCCCATTCTGGGCCCCCCCTGGGGCCCCCTCCATGCCTGGTCCCCCGCTCTCTGGAACTCATCGCCTGGGATCTATCGGACAGATCTCATCATTGAAAATATTTAAAACAGTTAAAAATGCTCCTGGGGGCAAATAACACAACCGTCCTCCATAAAGGACACTATCCTCCTCCCCCCCCAACTGCACTTTGTATCCATTGTGAGAAGAGATGAAAACATTGATACAACTCCCATACAATATCGCCATCCGGGGCACGGATAATACGGTCATAAACTGCCCAAATAAAGGTGAATCAGATAACGCTGCCATAGAACCTGGAACAATCCTCGCCTCTTTTATCCTCTTTCTTCCCATTATTCCTGCAGTTGATACTTCAGTCTCCGCTGATTACAGAAGGGTCTCACAGATCTGGAAGACGCCATCACCAATCTTCAACCCAAGGAAGACAGTTTGTTTCCAGATATATCAGAATATACAGACCAAGATTAACATGGAACCCCCCCCCTCCCCGAGAAAAGAAATGGGGTCCTAGAACATATAGTGCTGCAGGATTAGAGAAATAACATAGTCTGCAGCATGAATGTGTGGGCTGGAAAACAACAGCAGTATTACAGTATGTATGTGCTCCCTCTGTCGGATCAAATACTGTAGATATCAGTGGTGCTGAGGTAAAAAGAGACCATTCACACGGCTGTCCACCTCATCTATCTGATCCAATACTGGAATAATGATGTAAGAAGAGGTTGCTTACGCAGCTGTCCTCCCAGTCTATTCCATCTAACCTGGAGATTCCAGGATGCTGAGGTAAGATGAGGCTGCTTACACTGCTGTCCACATCTCATCTGTTAATACAGAGGTACATGGTCTAGAAGATGAGCTGCTTACACTGCTGTCCCCATCTCAATCTGATATACTACCAAGGGGGTACACCAGGGGTGCTGAGGTAAGAAGAGGCTGCTGACCCTGCTGTCCACCCTATCCGATTAAATGCCAGAGATACGATGAGTGCTAAGAAGAGGCAACTCATGCTGCTGTCCACCCTGTCTGATCTCATACTGGAGACAGGTGGTTGAGGTAAGAAAATGCTGCTTATTCTGCTGTCCACCCTGTCTATCTGATCAAATACTGTGGATACCAGGGGTGCTGAGGTAAGAGGAGGCTGCTCCCACTGCTGTCCACCCTGTCTATCTGATCTGATATTGAAGATACCAGAGATAATGAAGTAAGGAGAAGCTGCTCACACTGCTGTCTTCCCTGTCTATCTGATCTAATATTGGAGATACCAGGAATAGTGAGGAAAGAAGATACTGCTCACACTGCAGTCCACCTTATCGGATCTAATACTGGCGATACCAGGGATAGTGAGGTAAGATGCTGCTCACACAGCTGTCCACCTTATCGGATCTAACACTGGCAATACCAGGGATAGTGGGGTAAAGATGCTGCTCACACAGCTGTCCACCTTATCGGATCTAATACTGGCAATCCCAAAGGATAGTGAGATAAGATGCTGCTCACAAGCTGTCCACCTTATCGATCTAATACTGGCGATACCAGGGATAGTTAGGTAAGAAGATGCTGCTCACACAGCTGTCCACCTTATCGGATCTAATACTGGTGATACCAAAGGGAAATAGTGAGGTAAGAAGAGGCTGCTCACACAGCTGTCAACTTATCGGATCTAATACTGGCAATACCAGGGATAGTGAGTAAGATGCTGCTCACACAGCTGTCCACCTTATCGGATCTAACACTGGCAATACCAGGGATAGTGAGTAAGAATGCTGCTCACACAGCTGTCCACCTTATCAGATCTAATACTGGCGATACCAGGGATAGTTAGGTAAGAAGATGCTGCTCACACAGCTGTCCACCTTATCGGATCTAATACTGGTGATACCAAGGATAGTGAGTAAGAAGAGGCTGCTCACACAGCTGTTAACTTAACGGATCTAACACTGGCGATACCAGGGATAGTGAGGTAAGAAGAGGCTGCTCACACAGCTGTCCACCTTATCGGATCTAAACTGGCATACCAGGGATAGTGAGGTAACAAGAGCTGCTCACACAGCTGTCCAACTTATCGGATCTAACACTGGCAATACCAGGGATAGTGAGATAAGATGCTGCTCACACAGCTGTCCACCTTATCGGATCTAACACTGGCGATACCAGGGATAGTGAGATAAGATGCTGCTCACGCAGCTGTCCACCTTATCGGATCTAACACTGGCGATACCAGGGATAGTGAGATAAGAATGCTGCTCACAGCAGCTGTCCACCTTATCGGATCTAACACTGGCAATACCAGGGATAGTGAGATAAGATGCTGCTCACACAGCTGTCCACCTTATCAGATCTAATACTGGCGATACCAGGATAGTTAGGTAAGAAGATGCTGCTCACACAGCTGTCCACCTTATCGGATCTAATACTGGCGATACCAGGGATAGTGAGGTAAGAAGAGGCTGCTCACACTGCTGCCTAAAAAAATCCTTCTTATCTGAACTACAAGACTTGATGTATGCCAGCTATATAAAACTGAAACATGGAGTCTTTGTGTTTTTTTAGGTCAACCCCTAACAGAAATGTAGCAATATTGAACATATACAACCTCTATCTCTGGGAAACACAACTCCTCAATACTTATTATAAATCTGCAATGTGGTGTAGTGTAATTACTAGGAAACCATCTGCTTTTACGACTTCATTCAGGTCACCATAAGAACTTCTTATTCCACCAGACGTCCTATCATTCGGGAATCACAAATGTTTGAATTAAAAACAAATAAATCAAAATCAGTCAACCCCCAAGAATTGCTAAGATCAGAGCGCGGCCGGGTCACATTGTTTGGCTTCAAAATTTGAAGGAAAATAAATTCTGTTGTCAGCGAGATCCTGGACGAGCGGCGGCTTGTATCTGGTATAAGCGAGGATCCGTCACCTGAGACACACACATGTATATGCATAAATATGTGGAGTTGTAAGGACCTGGATACTCAGACTGCTGAGCACATGACTGGCCGGGCTCAGCAGCTGTGGCCCTAACTCCCCATTGGGAGGTTAAAAATGGAGAAATTAATAAAAGAAAAAGATACATTTGGACGCCAGTTGGGGAATCACCAACATGCAGGGCATCCCTGGGAGATAGGTGGCAGTGGCAGGGCAGATGTTTAACTTCCCAACCAGGGCTGGCTCCCAGGGAGATGATTGTGGGTGTAAATGAGAAATTAAACAGCAGGAGTCAGTCTTTGCTTTACTTTTTTACTGTAGATTCTGTAGCAGCTCTAAGGTTTTCCATCCACCACCAGGCAGGTGGTCTGGCCAGTCTGATGAGAACTGTGATCCACTCTGAGTAATATGGCCTTCCTGCTGTCTTTCCTTTAGCTTTAGATTTCTTGGCGCCTTAAGTTTCCAGTACTCCCTCTAAATTGCTGTGGGTTACCTCCTGTCTGCCAGGCTGCTTGTATGGATCCATGCCTATAGCAGTTACCTGACCCTTTGTACTATGGACACCACAGAGTGCTCCACTAGAGCTTCTATGGAGCATAAAACTCACCAGCATCCAGTTCTGCCACCAGGCTCTATAAGCCTGGATGACCTAGGGACTGGTTAACCGCTTGCAGCTCGTTCCTTCAGCTGCCTCCTCACTGGACCTCTCCTCTGCCCATTCTGTCCTACTACACTACATCTAACCACTCCCCTTCACCAGGAAGTGTGTCACATGACCAAAACAGGCATCAAGTGCTCAGTCTCCTAACAAGGGATTAGGCAGTGTGTGTTTATTTCATACATCCAGCAGAGGGACTCCAGCTCCCATCAGACATGGCATGACATGATGTTAAAGCAATACCATTTATGTGGCACCCGAGACGCAGGGGCACCGCATACTGCGCCTTCTGAATATGTAAGAAAATAAAATCTGATAAAATGTGTGCTGGTCACAAATATAAAGGGAACAATTAAATATCACATTATAAGTCCAAGTCAATCACTTCTGTGAAATCATCTGTCCAGTTATGAAGCGACTGATTATGAATCAATGTCTCCTGCTGTTCTGCAAATGGAATAGACAAAACAGGTAGAAATGATCGGACCAAGACCCCCCTATAAAGGAGCGGGGCTACAGGTGGTGACCACAGGCCATTGCTCTGTTCTCATCCTTTTTGGCTGTTGTTTTGGTCACTTTTGCATGTTGTCATTGCTCTCACCCCTAGAGGAAGCATGAGACGGTGTATACACCCCACAGAAGAGGCTCAGGTAGAGCAGCTCATCAAGGGTGGTGCATCAATGCGAGGTTTGGTAAGAAGGGCAGCTGTGTCTATCAGCACAGTGTCCAGAGCATGGAGCAGAGACCAGTAGACAGACCAGTACACCAGGAGATGTGGAGGAGGAGGGCAGCAACCCAGCAGCAGGACCACCAACACCACATGGCACCACAGACAGGCCAGGAGGTCACTGATGATCAGGAGCATGCTCAGGTGTTGTACTGTAGGGGGAAGGGGTTATACAGCCATGTGGAGGCCACACACACACACAAGTGAGTTTCATCAGGAGCATGCCCAGGCATTGTAGGGAGGTCATACAGGCACATGGAGGCCACACACTACTGAGCCTCATCAGGAGCATGCCAGGCATTGTAGGGAAGTCATACAGGCACATGGAGGCCACACACACTACTGAGCCTCATCAGGAGCATGCCCAGGCATTGTAGGGAAGTCATACAGGCATGTGGAGGCCACACATTACTGAGCTCATCAGGAGCATGACCAGGTGTTGTAGGGAGGTCACACACTATTGAGCCTCCTCAGGGGCATGCCCAGGGATTGTAGGGAAGTCATACAGGCATGTGGAGGCCACACATTACTGAGCCTCATCAGGAGCATGGCCAGGTGTTGTAGGGAGGTCATACAGGCATTGGAGGCCACACATTACTGAGCCTCATCAGGAGCATGACCAGGTGTTGTAAGGAGGTCATACAGGCACATGGAGGCCACACACAGTACTGAGCCTCATCAGGAGCATGGCCAGACATTTTTGTAGGGAGGTCATACATGCATGTGGAGGACACACACACACAACGTGAGTTTCATCAGGAGCATGCCAGGCATTGTAGAGAGGTTATACAGGCACATGGAGGCCACACACATTACTGAGCCTCATCAGGAGCATGCCCAGACATTTTATTTTGTAGGAGGTCAACCATGCATGTGGAGGACACACACACTAGTGAGATTCATCAGGACCGTGCCCAGGTATTGCAGGGAGGTCATACAGCCACGTGGAGGCCAAACACACTACTGAGTCTCCTCAGGAGCATGGCCAGGCATTGTAGGGAGGTCATACAGCCACGTGGAGGCCAAACACACTACTGAGTCTCCTCAGGAGCATGGCCAGGCATTGTAGGGAGGTCATACAGGCACATGGAGGCCACACACATTACTGAGCCTCATCAGGAGCATGGCCAGGTGTTGTAGGGAGGTCATACAGGCATGTGGAGGCCATACGCTCTACTGATCCTCATCAGGAGCATGGCCAGACATTTTATTTTGTAGGGAGGTCAAACATGCATGTGGAGGACACACACACTACTGAGTCTCATCAGAGCATTGCCAGGCATTGTAGGGAGGTCATACAGGCATGTGGAGGCCACACGTTGCGACCTATGAAAGGAAGCCTGCAGCTGAACCCGGCCCCATGACGGCTTCTCCACTACTTTACTGTTTGGTTTGTATTAAACAAGCACGAAACCAAGTCGGATTCAACACTGGTGAACTTTATTTACAAAGAATCCACAGTGACAAAATAAGACAATATAGTATGGCAGTCATAGCGACAGTCCACCGCGAGGCGCCGGAGTGGTTACAACTCCCATGTGACATTTCAGATTTATATATATATAAAAATAAGCCAATCAGACGCTTCAAATATTATTTACAGGAAAGGCAACATACGTCTGCCCCTATGTACAATACACAAGGGTGGGCCGCACTCCACTCCCCCTCCAAAAAAGAATGCTTTGTAACCCCTTAAGTGCTGGAGGGGTTTATTACAGTGCAAGACATAGCAGCACTGGCAGAGCTGGACTGGGGACATCATTATGTTCAGGACTCAGCGGATCCGGCACGGGACGCGCGGTTACAAGGGTGGAAAATGGCTGCAAATGTGCTCTGACTTTATTACAAAAAAATAGAGAGAATCATATATTACATTTACACAAAAAGTGACAATCACATTTTTAAATTTATTGTGTTTTTTTTTATTTTAGGTGGAACCGAATTCAGCATAGACCGACCTGCGCTGCAGGGAGGACACGACCGACCCGTGCTGCAGGGAGTACACCACCGACCTGCGCTGCAGGGAGCACACGACCGACCGTGCTGCAGGGAGTACACGACCGACCCGTGCTGCAGGGAGCACACGACCGACACATGCTGCAGGGAGCACACGACCGACCCGTGCTGCAGGGAGTACACGACCGACCCGTGCTGCAGGGAGTACACGACCGACCCGTGCTGCAGGGAGCACACCACCGACCCGTACTGCAGGGAGTACACCACCGACCCGTGCTGCAGGGAGTACACATCAAGTCACGACCGACCCGTGCTGCAGGGAGTACCGACCGACCGTGCTCGGACCCCGACCCTGCTCAGGGAGTACACGACCGCGGCGCGGGAGCATACGACGACCGAACCCCGTGCTGCAGGGAGCACACGACCGACCCTGCGCTGCAGGGAGTACACGACCGACCCGTGCTGCAGGGAGCTACACCGACCCGTGCGCAGGAGCCACGACCGACCGTGCTGCAGGGAGCACACGACCGACCCGTGCTGCAGGGAGCACACGACAGACCCGTGCTGCAGGGACACACACCGACCCGTGTGCAGGGAGCACACGACCGACCCGTGCTGCAGGGAGCGCACGACCGACCGTGCTGCAGGACAACACGACCGTGTGCAGGGAGCACACGACCGACCCGTGCTGCAGGGAGCACACGACCGACCCGGCTGCAGGGAGCACACGACCGACCCGTGCTGCAGGGAGCACACGACCGACCCGTGCTGCAGGGAGCACACGACCGACCCGTGATGCAGGGAGCACACGACCAACCTGCTGCTGCAGGGAGCACACGACCGACCCGCGCTGCAGGGAGCACACGACCGACCCGCGCTGCAGGGAGTACACGGCCGACCCGCGCTGCAGGGAGCACACGACCGACCCGTGCTGCAGGGAGACACACCGACCCGTGATGCAGGGAGCACACGACCGACCGTGCTGCAGGGAGTACACGACCGACCCGTGCTGCAGGGAGCACACGACCGACCCGTGCTGCAGGGAGCACGACGACCGACCCGTGCTGCAGGGAGCACACGACCGACCCGTGCTGCAGGGAGCACACGCCGACCCTGCTGCAGGGAGCACACGACCGACCCGTGCTGCAGGGAGCACACACCGACCCGTGCTGCAGGGAGACCACAGCCGACCCGTGCTGCAGGGAGCACACGACCGACCCGTGCGGGCAGGGAGCACACACCGACCTGCGCTGCAGGGAGCACACGACCGACCCGTGCTGCAGGGAGCGCACGACCGACCCGTGCTGCAGGGAGACGCCGACGTGCTGCAGACACGACCGACCCGTGCTGCAGGGAGCACGACGACCCGTGCTGCAGGAGGCACGACCTCCGCTGCAGGAGCCACACGACCCGTGCTGCAGGGAGCGCACACCGTGACCACGACCCGCGCTGCAGGGAGCGGACCGACCGACCCGGCTGCAGGGAGCGCACGACCGACCCGGCTGCAGGGAGCGCACGACCGACCCGCGCTGCAGGGAGCGCACGACCGACCCGCGCTGCAGGGAGCGCACGACCGACCCGCGCTGCAGGGAGCGCACGACCGACCCGCGCTGAGGCCACGAACGCGCTGACGGACCGACCACGCCTCGCTCAGGGAGCACACGACCGACCCGCGCTGCAGGGAGCACACGACCGAGCCCGCGCTGCAGGGAGCACACGACCCGACCCGCGCTGCAGGGAGCACACGACCGACCCGTGCTGCAGGGAGCAAACGACCGACCCGTGCTGCAGGGAGCACACGACCGACCCGTGCTGCAGGGAGCACACGACCGACCCGTGCTGCAGGGAGCACACGACCGACCCGTGCTGCAGGGAGCAAACGACCGACCCGTGCTGCAGGGAGCACACGACCGACCCGTGCTGCAGGGAGCGCACGACCGACCTGTGCTGCAGGGAGCGCACGACCGACCCGTGCTGCAGGGAGCACACCACCGACCCGTGCTGCAGGGAGTACACAACCGACCCGTGCTGCAGGGAGCACACAACCGACCCGTGCTGCAGGGAGCACACCACCGACCCGTGCTGCAGGGAGCACACGACCGACCCACGCTGCAGGGAGTACACGACCGACCCGTGCTGCAGGGAGTACACAACCGACCCGTGCTGCAGGGAGCACACCACCGACCCGTGCTGCAGGGAGCACACGACCGACCCGTGCTGCAGGGAGTACACGACCGACCTGTGCTGCAGGGAGCACACGACGGACCCGTGCTGCAGGGAGCACACCACCGACCCGTGCTGCAGGGAGGACACGACCGACCCGTGCTGCAGGGAGCACACGACCGTCCCGTGCTGCAGGGAGCACACGACCGACCCGTGCTGCAGGGAGCACACGACCGACCCGTGCTGCAGGGAGCACACGACCGACCCGTGCTGCAGGGAGCACACCACCGACCCGTGCTGCAGGGAGCACACGACCGACCCGTGCTGCAGGGAGCACACGACCGTCCCGTGCTGCAGGGAGCACATAGCAAAAATGTACCTGTAAGAAACAAATGTATTTTTTTTTAATCAACGTCCAGATTTCCTTCTCACGTTCGTATACCAGATGCATCTATACAGTACATGTACCTATAATAGAATATCCCCACCCAATTTATTTAAAAGGATAGGCCACGTATACATAACTTTCCTCTACACCTCACACTTCATGTCTTTCTATAGCGCCAAAACCTCCCTCTCCCTCTAGTGGTCACCAATGGAATAATTTACATTAATCTATGAACAGAGCATACATACTGTACGCATACTCTGCATGTTCATTTCTCCCATAGATGCGGCCCCCTCTCATAGCGGCTGCTGATTGAAATTTTAGATGTGGTCCCCATATTTGGTGGAGGAGGGAGCACCAGTCCATGGAAAGCAATGCTTCTATCCAGATATGTGGTCATCTCTTTCTAGTGATGGGATAAGGGGGCCTTGATGACTGGGGCCCACAATCCCCTTCAGAGGAGTGGAGTCCAATTGCTGAACACCATGAGACCCCAGATGTATCTGCAGATGCCCCAAGCAGCCACTGGCGGCTCCCTGCTCTGCAGACACATCAGATGATATCTGACCATCGTTCTACATAAAGGGCTCGTCATGCTTAATGGGATGTTACACCTCATGGGATTTATGGACAGGTTCTTTCCTGCTGATTAAATCCGCACCTGGAATGTAGAAATCCATTTTGTAGTTTCTGAAAAATCCAGAGTTTAAATTTGTATGTAAATGAGCTGCAAGTGCTTCAGGGCGGGACAGTGCACGTGCGGTTCTCCTCCCCTCACTCACTATTCGCTGCCTGTGTCTAATTGACAGGCCAGAGGAGGCGGGTCACTGACTGATAGTCAGTGACCTGCCTCCCCTTACCTGACAGCCAGAGGAGGCGGGTCACCAACCGACAGGCCTGAGGAGGTGGGTCACTGACTGACAGGCCAGAGGAGGCGGGTCACTGACCGACAGGCCAGAGGAGGCGGGTCACTGACCGACAGGCCAGAGGAGGCGGGTCACTGACCGACAGGCCAGAGGAGGCGGGTCACTGACCGACAGGCCAGAGGAGGCGGGTCACTGACTGACAGGCCAGAGGAGGCGGGTCACCAACCGACAGGCCAGAGGAGGCGGGTCACTGACTGACAGGCCAGAGGAGGCGGGTCACCAACCGACAGGCCAGAGGAGGCGGGTCACTGACTGACAGGCCAGAGGAGGCGGGTCACTGACCGACAGGCCAGAGGAGGCGGGTCACCAACCGACAGGCCAGAGGAGGCGGGTCACTGACTGACAGGCCAGAGGAGGCGGGTCACTGACCGACAGGCTAGAGGAGGCGGGTCACTGACTGACAGGCCAGAGGAGGCGGGTCACCAACCGACAGGCCAGAGGAGGCGGGTCACTGACTGACAGGCCAGAGGAGGCGGGTCACCAACCGACAGGCCAGAGGAGGCGGGTCACTGACTGACAGGCCAGAGGAGGCGGGTCACTGACCGACAGGCCAGAGGAGGCGGGTCACTGACTGACAGGCCAGAGGAGGCGGGTCACCAACCGACAGGCCAGAGGAGGCGGGTCACTGACTGACAGGCCAGAGGAGGCGGGTCACTGACCAACAGGCCAGAGAAGGCAAGTCACTGACTGACAGGGCAGAGGAGGAGGGTCACTGACCGACAGGCCAGAGGAGGCGGGTCACTGACCGACAGGCCAGAAAAGGAGAGTCACTGACCGACAGGTCACTTGTTTCTCAGACAGGCTGGGGAAAGCTGCAAGTGCACTGTTCCACCTTGATGCACTTGCAGCTCATTTGCATATAATTTTAACACTGGATTTTTTGGAAAATTCTAAACAGATTTTTACAATCAAGACGTGGATTTGATCAGCAGGAAGGCGCTGCTACATACACATACAATCCTCCGCACAGGCTCCCCTTCATCACTGTGTTTTCACAATCTCTGCTTGCTGCTAAGGAATGGGAACATTCAGAATTCTACTCCCAGGGCTAAACCCTGACTGAGCGGAGCCTATGCTGGCAAAAAAGCAGAATCCTGAGAAGGGCAGGAGCGCCGCCTAGTGTTAACATCAGATACTGCACTTTAATAAAGGACAAGCTAATAAAGCTAAAAAAAAAAAATATTTAAAGGGGATGTCCACCGTGAACTAAAATCTGTATGACAAGTGACTGCATGTCGGGAATGTTGATCTTATAAGATCCTAATAAGGTAGAAGTAAAATTGAGAGGCGCACGCCCGGTGTGTGACAGCCAATCAGGCGAGCTCCCGTTATCATACCCTGTATCTGCCAAGGCTGTGATGTCATCACTGATCATCGTATATTCTGTGATGTCATCGCTGATCATCGTATATTCTGTGATGTCATCGCTGATTATCGTATATTCTGTGATGTCATCGCTGATTATCGTATATTCTGTGATGTCATCACTGATCATCGTATATTCTGCGATGTCATCGCTGATCATCGTATATTCTGTGATGTCATCGCTGATTATCGTATATTCTATGATGTTATCACTGATCATCGTATATTCTATGATGTCATCGCTGATCATCGTATATTCTATGATGTCATCGCTGATTATCGTATATTCTGTGACGTCCGAGTTCTACTTACACAAGGCACAAATGTTTGCAGTCATCCGACCAATCACGAACTGTAGACGGACAAGCCGCAGCAGCCGTTCCGATACCCCCCCCCCGTTTCCTCCTTTTAATCAATACGTACATTCTCCATTAATTCATCTTTTCCTCTATTGCTCCTCCTGGAATTGTATGATACAGTTGAAGGGGCGTGTTCCTACACGGGTCAGCCCTGATTGGACAGTGCTAGTGTGTCAGGACACGACCACAACTAGTAACACCAATTGTCAATTCATAAAGTTCCAGGAGGAACCGCAGGGGAACAAAGCAACCCGGAATTATAAAAAAAACGTTGTTTTGGAACGGTAATTTCAGGAAGAATACGTGTACTTACTAACACGGACATGTCGGGGAGGAGATGTATCCTCCTTAAAGCGATCTTCCGCCGCACGTACTACAAATCTCAGCATGACCAGGGCTTGTGGTTGCTCCTACTGGATTGAGTTCGGTGTCTCAGAACTCACCCCTCCCCCCTTGTCTCAATCGGCCCAGGACGTGGAGAATACGTGACCCATTTACAGCACTAAAAAATAGTAAAACTTTCAGAACACAAGTTTTTTTTTTCACTTGACAATAAATAAGAACAGTAAATTAAAAAAAAACACGAGACAGGTGGCCGGCGGGGCCGGGGACACAGTTCATTAATAGCCACAGAATCGGAGTGAACTGGCGGACCCTCCGGACGCTCGGTCTTGTCGGGTCCCGTAGGAAACGAGGACAAAAAAAACAGAACCCAAAGCGCTGCCGGCCGCGTCCTCCGGGGGCACCGCTCACCCCACAGTGGTTAATACCTTTTACGAAAGGTGCCGAGAGCCGGTGATGACCACCGGGCCACATCCAACGTTCCCACCATCCTATGGATTCAGCTGTAGGCACAAGTACCGGAATTTATCACCGTCAAGACTTTGGCAATCCCACCCCATCGCACCACCCTAAACTTCCACTCTATAGATCATCAACTCTTTGGACTGAGGGCCCCTGGGGCGAATCGTAGACCTCTGTACAGAAGCTGCTGGAACCAGCGTCATGGACATGTTCGATGGACGATGGAGGTGTAAGCATGGAATACGTCAAGAGACAAAAAGCCAAAGACGAAGGTACGGGCAGCAGCGGCATCAGAAAGGGTCCAGCTTGGAGCGCTGTGCCACGGGGTCTTCACACCCTCCATAGCAGCAAGTGGTTGGTGCTGTCGTCTCTGCCCACGGTCTCGCTGCTGCTGGCCAGCCTGAAGTCCTCGTAGCCGTCCCCTCCGCTGATCACCAGGAGCTTGGATTTTGGTCGGTGTCGGGTGGAATCTCTCTTCTCTGTGTCACATGCTTGTTCATTTCCTGAAAGCAAAGAGTTAAAATTACTAGAGTTAAACCCCATCACTCGGGATACCAGGGCAATATCACTTTCAGGGGGGTGACAACCATGGACCAATGATATTCGGAGTGACTACCATGGACCAATGACAACTGGGGTTACAACCATTGACCAATAACAACCAGGGTGACAACCAAGGACATGGACCAATGATAACCGGGATGACAATCATGGACCAATGACAACTGGGGTGACAACAAAGGACATGTACCAATGACAACCGGGGTGACAACCATGGACCAATCACAACCGGGAATACAATCATGAACCAATAACAACCGGGGTTACAACCATTGACCAATAACAACCAGAGTGACAACCAAGGACATGGACCAATGACAACCGGGGTGACAACCAAGGACATGGACCAATGATAACCGGGATGACAATCATGGACCAATGACAACCGGGGTGACAACCAGGGACCAATGAGAACCGAGGTGACAATCATAGACCAATGACAACCGGGGTGACAACCATGGACCAATGACAACTGGGGTGACAACCATGAACCAATGACAACCGGGGTGACAACCATGGACCATTGACAACCGGGTGACAACCAAGGACATGGACCAGGACCAATGACAACATTGACAATCATGGGCATGAATCAATGAAAACCGGGGTGACAACCATGGACCAATGACAATTGGGGTGACAACCAAGAACATGGACCAATGACAACCAAAGACATGGACCAATGACAACAGAGGTGGCCAGCTGAAAATTGGGGTGCCAGTCATGTGGTTTCTAGTG
The DNA here is from genome assembly GCA_033576535.1 of Allobates femoralis. Lineage (NCBI taxonomy): Eukaryota > Metazoa > Chordata > Amphibia > Anura > Aromobatidae > Allobates > Allobates femoralis. Next base: position 738,054,031 of record JARQOC010000002.1, on the reverse strand, counting down.
TTGTAGCCCCGCCATGTGGGTAGACGGGGAGCAGCCCGCACCCACCTTGGTCTACCGGCAGAGGAAAGTGCACATCAAACCCATCTGGCAGCTCCACCGATGTGAGGAACCGGACATGACCCGTGTGTCCTTGCGAGAGTCCCACCGGGCTGATGGGGCCCTTCAGAGAGCTGGTGCTGGAGGTGATGGTGAGGGTGAGGACCACCCCGGCGCTGGTTCCGATCCACAGGAGATCCTTGCAGGCCAGCAGAGCGGTGATCCTCAGACATGCTGACTTGTGCTGGCGGATGATGGCATCGGAGCCTGGAGGGGAGGCAAAGAAGACGACCACTTAGGTTACATGGACCTTCACATGGTGGCATGACCTTTGGCTCTGACCACGGTTACCTGCCAGCATCTTGTGCACGGGCGGTGCGATGTCCACCTCCGACAACTGCTCAAAGGTGGTGGCGTGGTAGAGCCGGACCTGAGCGCTGCCCTGCAGAGCGATCCACATCCCCAGGTTACTGGTGACCATACACGTGACGCAACGGTTCTGATCCTGTCCAATACTAAACGTGTGCTGGGGATGGAGAAGAAGAAGGGTCAGCACAGGACTGCGCTGGCGTCCATATAACCTCTGCATAGGGTCCGGTGCGAGGCCGGCGGTGGAGCGCGTTCATCCACAGTCAGCAGTGCGGGTCTGGAGCCGCCATTTACCTCCTGAAGAAGCGACGACGTGTTCAGGACGATGACCCTGTTCTGACAGCCGCACCACAGCTTCCGGAGATGGACACCATCCTGGTGATCGGGCTCCCAGGAGATCCCAGGGGCAGAGTCTTAGAATTCTGAGAGTCCCAAAAACTCCCTAGAAAGACAAAACCCGACTCAATAATAAGCTCCAGAACCCAACGTTACAACACTGAGGTCTCCACAAGGGGCACAGCACCGGCCCTGCTGGGGGCGGTGGAGGGGGTGGACACCGTGTTTAGGGTAAATTCCTTTGTGTGGAGATACATGTTATGGCGCCACCTGCTGGTATGTTAATTTCTTGTCATAACTTCCACCTAAGGTCGTGGTCACGCACAGAGCCTCCAGACCCATAGAGTTTGATGGAAGCAGTCACCCATCTTCTCTATGGATCCATATTTTCTCTCCAGTGGGTGGCGCCATATCTGGTATATAACAGGAGGGGGCGCCATATCTGGTATATAACTGCAGAGGGTGCCATATCTGGTATATAACAGGAGGAGGCGCCATATCTGGTATATAACAGCAGGGGAACCATAACTAGTACGTAACAGCAGGGGGCGCCATATTTAGTATGTAACTACCAGGGGACGCCATATCAGGTATATATCAGCAGGGGAACCATATCTGGTGCATAACAGCAGGGGGCACCATAACTAGTATGTAACAGCAGGTGGCGCCATGTCTAGTATGTAACAGCAGGGGGCATCATAACTAGTACGTAACAGCAGGTGGCGCCATATCTAGTATGTAACAGCAGGTGGCGCCATGTCTAGTATGTAACAGCAGGGGGCACCATATCTAGTATATAACAGCAGGGGGCACCATATCTAGTATGTAACAGCAGGGGGCGCCATATCTAGTATGTAACAGCAGGTGGCGCCATATCTAGTATGTAACAGCAGGTGGCGCCATATCTAGTATGTAACAGCAGGTGGCGCCATGTCTAGTATGTAACAGCAGGGGGCATCATAACTAGTATGTAACAGCAGGTGGCGCCATATCTAGTATGTAACAGCAGGGGGCGCCATATCTAGTATGTAACAGCAGGGGGCACCATATCTAGTATGTAACAGCAGGGGACGCCATATCTAGTATGCAACAGCAGGGGGCACCATAAGTAATACGCAGAAGCAGGGGGCACCATAACTAGTACGTAACAGCAGGGGGGCCATATCTAGTATGTAACAGCAGGGGGCACATAATCTAGTATGTAACAGCAGGGGGCGCCATATCTAGTATGTAACAGCAGGGGGCACCATATCTAGTATGTAACAGCAGGGGGCGCCATATTTAGTATGTAACAGCAGGGGGCACCATAACTAGTATGTAACAGCAGGGGGCACCATAACTAGTACGTAACAGCAGGGGGCGCCATATTTAGTATGTAACTACCAGGGGACGCCATATCAGGTATATATCAACAGGGGAACCATATCTGGTGCATAACAGCAGGGGGCACCATAACTAGTACGTAACAGCAGGTGGCGCCATGTCTAGTATGTAACAGCAGGGGACACCATAAGTAATACGCAGCAGCAGGGGGCACCATATCTGGTATATAACAGCAGGGGGCACCATAACTAGTATGTAACAGCAGGGGGCGCCATAATCAGGTATATAACAGCAGGGAGAACCATAACTAGTACGTAGCAGCAGGGGGCACCATAACTAGTACGTAACAGCAGGGGACACCATAACTAGTATTGAACTTCCAGGTGCACCATAACTAGTGCATAACAGCAGGGGGCACCATATCTAGTATGTAACAGCAGGGGACACCATAACTAGTATGTAACAGCAGGGGGCGCCATATCTAGTATGTAACAGCAGGGGGCGCCATATCTAGTATGTAACAGCAGGGGGCACCATAAGTAATACGCAGCAGCAGGGGGCACTATATCTGTTATATAACAGCAGTGGGCACCATAACTAGTACGTAACAGCAGGGGGCGCCATATCAGGTATATAACAGCAGGGGAACCATATCTGGTGCATAACAGCAGGGAGAACCATAACTAGTACGTAGCAGCAGGGGGCGCCACATCTAGTATGTTACTACCAGGGGGGCACCATAACTAGTATGCAACAGCAGAGGGCACTGTAACTAATACATAACAGCAGGGGATGCTATATCTAGTATATAACAGCAGGTGGCACCGTAACGAATACTTAACAGCAGGGGGTGCCATATCAGATACATAACAGCAGGGGACGCCATATCTGGTATATAACAGCAGGGGGTGCCATATCTGGTATATAACAGCAGGGGGCACCATATCGAATACGTAACAGCATGGGGTGCCATATCAGATACATAATTGCAGGGGGCGCCATATCTAGTATGTAACTACCAGGGGGCACCATATCAGGTATATACAGTAACACCAGGGGGCGCATATCTAGTACATAACAGCAGGGAGAACCATAACTAGTACATTAAAGCAGGGGGCACCATAACTAGTACGTAACAGCAGGGGGCATCATAATTAGTATGTAACAGCAGGGGGCATCATAACTAGTACGTAACAGCAGGGGGCACCATAATTAGTACGTAACAGCAGGGGGCACCATATCTAGTACATGACAACAGGGGGCACCATATCTAGTACATAACAGCAGGGGGCACCATAACTAGTAACAGCAGGGGGCACCATATCTAGTACATAACAGCAGGGGGCACCATATCTAGTACATAACAGCAGGGGGCACCATATCTAGTACATAACAGCAGGGGGCACCATATCTAGTACATAACAACAGGGGGCGCCATATCTAGTACATAACAGCAGGGGGCACCATATCTAGTACATAACAACAGGGGGCGCCATATCTAGTACATGACAACAGGGGGCACCATATCTAGTACATAACAGCAGGGGGCACCATATCTAGTACATAACAACAGGGGGCACCATATCTAGTACATAACAACAGGGGGCGCCATATCTAGTACATAACAGCAGGGGGCACCATATCTAGTACATAACAGCAGGGGGCACCATATCTAGTACATAACAGCAGGGGGCACCATATCTAGTACATAACAGCAGGGGGCACCATATCTAGTACATAACAACAGGGGGCGCCATATCTAGTACATGACAACAGGGGGCACCATATCTAGTACATAACAGCAGGGGGCACCATATCTAGTACATAACAACAGGGGGCACCATATCTAGTACATAACAACAGGGGGCGCCATATCTAGTACATGACAACAGGGGGCACCATATCTAGTACATAACAGCAGGGGGCACCATATCTAGTACATAACAGCAGGGGGCGCCATATCTAGTACATGACAACAGGGGGCACCATATCTAGTACATAACAGCAGGGGGCACCATATCTAGTACATAACAGCAGGGGGCACCATATCTAGTACATAACAGCAGGGGGCGCCATATCTAGTACATGACACTTGGGTTCCCGGCTGACGGCTCCGGGGCCGCGGGCTCCTACCTGCTTCTCTCTGATAAACGATCACATCTCCATTCGCTACGGACACAAAGACCTGATTATCCAGATATCTGCGGAGGAACGAGACAGCGGATTATAACACACATCTTCATATTGTATTGATAGAAATGCCTCCTCTCCTAGCAGGGATTGCTGTAATAGGAGCGTGGCCCTGGTGTCCAGGGGGCCCCGATCCTATAATCGATGGTGCAGCCATTACGATGATCACACCTGTGGGGCCACACACTGAATTAGTATTAGTCCCACTGGGTCTATTGTAGAACTCCTCTGCTGTAGGAGATAGGAGGACCCGGGGCCCCACTACATGTTCTACCACAATCACCTGTAAATAATGGACCACATGGACCCCTTTAATTATGAGAATTTCCTCTTTAAGATTAAAAACTTTTATTTCCCCAGAAATCTTTATATTTTTTAATTTGGTTTCATTCATTTGGCTGCAGAATGAGATAACTAAGAACCCGTCAGCGAGCTCGATCTGATGGGAAGTTCCTAACACTTATCTGAACAAGAAAACTGATGGCACTTCCTCACCTGCAAGTGTGAATAGGTGCAGACTGAACTGCCCATATACTACAATCAAGAGACAGGCGCTAAGGCATGCAAACACTGGATGTAGGACTATGTACATGCTAAGGAAATACATGAAAAAAATTGAAAAAAAATGTACTTAGAGAAAAAAGGCCAGTTTTATTTGAGCCCAGCAGCCAACGTCAAGGCGTTTCTCTTCACTGGGTCCCTACCTAAGCCTACGCCTCTCTTCTTATATAAGGGTGGACAGAGACCTGCTAATAGAGAATTAAAACCCCCTAGAGCTAGTGGGGAGCAGTGCACAATTGGAAGGTGTCACCAAGGTCTCTCTTACTTTGGAGACTTGTGACTGGTTTGGGACCTGTGCCTCATTCCATTATTGAGACTTCATATTAAACGTGCTTCTTTCCATTGGCAGTGTTAATCTCAGATTCTGTTGCTGCAATTCTCCTTAGTTCTCTTTGAAGGTGTGGCTACTTTGTGATCACTCCCACCTTCTTTATACAGTCACATGATCCAGCATCCTTTGCTGGTGATTGAACTCATTCCTGGCCAAGCTTCCTGAGGTGAAGGTGCTACTCTGGAGAGCTGATGTTACCAAGCCATCTGCTGCCTTGATTGTGGCAGCAAGGCGTGAAGTTCCCTGTCTGTCTCCCTTGTTTATTGCAGTGGTTGGGACTAGTGCTCCCACTGGCCATCTCCCTAGCCAGCGACGGACTAGGTATCCTGCTCTGAGATGGGGTGAAAGAACCTGTATAGGGACAGTAGGGAGATCAGGGAACAGTTGAAGGTGAGCGCAGGGTCCTCCACTGTATTTTTACCCCCCCCAAGTGTTTCCCCAGTCTGTGTGTAGTGCGCCGGACACCGCTGGTCTGTGCGTCACTGTCATGCACCGTGTCTGGATACTTCCAAGTCTGAAGGTATACCAGTAAAGAGATACGCCTTGACGTTGGCTACTGGGCTCAAATGAACTGTTTATACCCCAAGTATCTCAAATTTTTTCAGATGCATTCCTATTTTCCTTAGCAGTAATGCATGTTCATAGTCCTATGATGTGGTCAGCTGCGAGGCACTTAGAAAGAGAAAGTCTTACTAACTCCCCTCTGAATGAGCTCGCTGATGGACTCTTAGTCAACTCATTCTGCAACCAAGAAAATCAAAGCTTATAAAAGCCAAAAAAAAAGCAACATTACAAAAAATAATAAAACTGGGTGAACATGCTGGGAGTTGTAGTACTCACAGGATACACATGACGGCCGCCGCGTGCTGCATCTTCATGCTGTTCTTCCGGTTCCGGATGTTGTCGGATGATTGATAGACGTGGATGCTGCACAGACAAGACGAGGATGACTGGTCAGTATGGCGGTGACATGCGGACGTCATACATTATACTGGGGTTTCCCTCACCCAAACAGAAGGGGGAAAATAAATGATTTCCCCAAGTAAAACTATAAAAAGAAATGAGCTTGTGAGTCGTTCAGGGGTTAATTTCCCTCCACTAATCCATGTGTCATCATACCAGCCGTCCTCCGTCCCCAGCCACATGGAGCTCTGGTAAGCCTCGGGGTCGATGCTCAGGAGGTCTTCTAAGCTGCCACGGGTGAAGGACCCCCGGCTGGACCTCCTCACCGCGGACCCCTCAGTCGGACTCTCGCTGTCCCGGTTCTGGTTGAAGTTGCTGGGGATGGGCAGGAATCCGGGCTCCTGTTCTTCTTCGAGCTGGTGGTCTCCGCCGTCGTGTCTTTGGCGCTCGTCATCTCTTCAGCTAATAAATCAAACATAGAAATTTAAAATATCAAGATTTAAAAAAAAAAAAAAAAAAAAAATCTGCCCCCCTCATTTATTGCAAATGACCTCTGGGGGGCAGTAATGAGTTTAGCGGCTTTTGACGGTAATTAAATTCATGAAAATTTTGATTAAATAAAAGGCAAAATTTATTATATATTTTTGTATAGTCCCTGCACTATACTATAATGCTGAGCTGCCTACAACACTTGTAAATATCTATTCACCAGCTGTACCTCGCCCCTTCGGTATTGGGCGTCACGTCATATTTTATTGTGCAGCTCCCCCTGCGCAGTAATTATCAGGAGCCCGATAACAGACGCTTCCTCATTCCCATCACATGGGCGTGACATCACAGAAGGTCCGAGCCAGTCTGATGACAGGAGGTGTGGCCACACCCCCTGCTCTATCAGGGACTGGCTCACTGCAGGACTTCCTGTGATGTCACGCCCATGTGATGGGAATGAGGAAGCGTCTGTTATCGGGCTCCCTGATGATTACTGCTCAGAGTGGATGTGACGTCCCAAACAAGAGAGGAGCAACCAGTGAATAAGTGATTTACAAGTGTTCTAAACAGTATACAAGTGTAGTAGGCAGCTCAGCATTATAGTATAGGAGTGCAGCATTCCCCTTTAACACTAAATAGATATTGAATTAATATTAGGGGCCCTGTGAAGATGGGGGGGTCCCAGGACCAGATATCTTATACTCACTTCCGAAGCTGGAGGAGATGGTGGAGCGGCTGGCCTGACTCTGGAGGGTCCCGGAGGGGCTGGGAGAGGATTCGTCATCAGTATCGTCACTGTCAAAGGGCACCAGATCCCGGCTGGCGCTGTCCGTGTTCTCGGAGAGCTCCAGGGAGGATCCGGAGATGGAGATGTGGAGGCACTGCTGGGATGGATCGTCCGGATGCTGCGAGTGATGCTGCGATGGGCGGTTCGTCAGGGCTGGAGGTCGCTCTCTGCTATGAGACACAAATGTTATGAAGGTGTGATTGATTTGTGGACACCATCTGTTTATGGATCCGTCTACAGGTCATGATGATGTCCCCAGCCCCGGTATATCTACCTGTAGTTCCTCTTCAGTCCCGGCACAGAGGCGATGCAGAGGATGCGGGCAGAGCAGACGGCGATGCAGGCCTCCACCGTGGGCTCGTTCCGGATGCTCAGCAGGCAGACCTGCCCCACGTAACCATCGCTGTTACACACCCAGACCTCGTGCATGTTGTCAGGACTGCTCTGACTGGGAGACGCGCAGGAGAACTGGAAGACAAGGAGAACAAGAAGAATCAAAAGCTGAAGAACTTCATATCTCCAAAAAGTATAAAACTGTAATGCTGTATGGTGGCACACAGACTTCACCATAGTCCTGCCTGGAGCAGAAGATGGCACAGTGGCTCCCCCATAGTCCTGCCTGGAGCAGATGGTGGCACAGTGGCTCCACCAAAGTCCTGCCTGGAGCAGAAGGTGGCACAGTGGCTCCACCATAGTCCTGCCTGAAGCAGATGGTGGCACAGTGGCTCCACCATAGTCCTGCCTGGAGCAGAAGGTGGCACAGTGGCTCCACCATAGTCCTGCCTGGAGCAGATGGTGGCACAGTGGCTCCACCATAGTCCTGCCTGGAGTAGAAGGTGGCACAGTGGCTCCACTATAGTCCTGCCTGGAGCAGAAGGTGGCACACAGACTTCACCATAGTCCTGCCTGGAGCAGAAGATGGCACAGTGGCTCCACCATAGTCCTGCCTGGAGCAGAAGGTGGCACAGTGGCTCCACCATAGTCCTGCCTGGAGCAGATGGTGGCACAGTGGCTCCACCATAGTCCTGCCTGGAGTAGAAGGTGGCACAGTGGCTCCACCATAGTCCTGCCTGGAGCAGATGGTGGCACAGTGGCTTCACCATAGTCCTGCCTGGAGCAGAAGGTGGCACAGTGGCTCCACCATAGTCCTGCCTGGAGCAGATGGTGGCACAGTGGCTCCACCATAGTCCTTCCTGGAGCAGAAGGTGGCACAGTGGCTCCATCATAGTCCTGCCTGGGGCAGAAGGTGGCACAGTGGCTCCACCATAGTCCTGCCTGGAGTAGAAGGTGGCACAGTGGCTCCACTATAGTCCTGCCTGGAGCAGAAGGTGGCACACAGACTTCACCATAGTCCTGCCTGGAGCAGAAGATGGCACAGTGGCTCCACCATAGTCCTGCCTGGAGCAGAAGGTGGCACAGTGGCTCCACCATAGTCCTGCCTGGAGCAGAAGGTGGCACAGTGGCTCCACCATAGTCCTGCCTGGAGCAGATGGTGGCACAGTGGCTCCACCATAGTCCTGCCTGGAGTAGAAGGTGGCACAGTGGCTCCACCATAGTCCTGCCTGGAGCAGATGGTGGCACAGTGGCTTCACCATAGTCCTGCCTGGAGCAGAAGGTGGCACAGTGGCTCCACCATAGTCCTGCCTGGAGCAGATGGTGGCACAGTGGCTCCACCATAGTCCTTCCTGGAGCAGAAGGTGGCACAGTGGCTCCATCATAGTCCTGCCTGGGCAGAAGGTGGCACAGTGGCTCCACCATAGTCCTGCCTGGAGTAGAAGGTGGCACAGTGGCTCCACTATAGTCCTGCCTGGAGCAGAAGGTGGCACACAGACTTCACCATAGTCCTGCCTGGAGCAGAAGATGGCACAGTGGCTCCACCATAGTCCTGCCTGGAGCAGAAGGTGGCACAGTGGCTCCACCATAGTCCTGCCTGGAGCAGAAGGTGGCACAGTGGCTCCACCATAGTCCTGCCTGGAGCAGATGGTGGCACAGTGGCTCCACCATAGTCCTGCCTGGAGTAGAAGGTGGCACAGTGGCTCCACCATAGTCCTGCCTGGAGCAGATGGTGGCACAGTGGCTTCACCATAGTCCTGCCTGGAGCAGAAGGTGGCACAGTGGCTCCACCATAGTCCTGCCTGGAGCAGATGGTGGCACAGTGGCTCCACCATAGTCCTTCCTGGAGCAGAAGGTGGCACAGTGGCTCCATCATAGTCCTGTCTGGAGCAGATGGTGGCACAGTGGACTCCACCATAGTCCTGCCTGGAGCAGATGGTGGCACAGTGGCTCCACCATAGTCCTTCCTGGAGCAGAAGGTGGCACAGTGGCTCCATCATAGTCCTGTCTGGAGCAGATGGTGGCACAGTGGCTTCACCATAGTCCTGCCTGGAGCAGAAGGTGGCACAGTGGCTCCACCATAGTCCTGCCTGGAGCAGATGGTGGCACAGTGGCTCCACCATAGTCCTTCCTGGAGCAGAAGGTGGCACAGTGGCTCCACCATAGTCCTGCCTGGAGCAGAAGGTGGCACAGTGACTCCACCATAGTCCTGCCTGGAGGAGAAGGTGGCACAGTGGCTCCACCATAGTCCTGCCTGGAGCAGAAGGTGGCACAGTGGCTCCACCATAGTCCTGCCTGGAGCAGAAGGTGGCACAGTGGCTCCACCATAGTCCTGCCTGGAGGAGAAGGTGGCACAGTGGCTCCAGCATAGTCCTGCCTGGAGGAGAAGGTGGCACAGTGGCTCCAGCATAGTCCTGCCTGGAGCCGAAGGTGGCACAGTGGCTTCACCATAGTCCTGCCTGGAGCAGAAGGTGGCACAGTGTCTCCACCATAGTCCTGCCTGGAGCAGAAGGTGGCACAGTGGCTCCACCATAGTCCTGCCTGGAGCAGAAGGTGGCACAGTGGCTCCACCATAGTCTTGCCTGGAGCAGATGGTGGCACAGTGGCTCCACCATAGTCCTGCCTGGAGCAGAAGGTGGCACAGTGGCTCCACCATAGTCTTGCCTGGAGCAGATGGTGGCACAGTGGCTCCACCATAGTCCTGCCTGGAGCAGAAGGTGGCACAGTGGCTCCACCATAGTCCTGCCTGGAGCAGAAGGTGGCACAGTGGCTCCACCATAGTCCTGCCTGAAGCAGAATGGTGGCACAGTGGCTCCACCATAGTCCTGCCTGGAGCAGAAGGTGGCACAGTGGCTCCACCATAGTCCTGCCTGGAGCAGAAGGTGGCACAGTGGCTCCACCATAGTCCTGCCTGGAGCAGAAGGTGGCACAGTGGCTCCACCATAGTCCTGCCTGGAGCAGAAGGTGGCACAGTGGCTTCACCATAGTCCTGCCTGGAGCAGAAGGTGGCACAGTGGCTCCACCATAGTCCTGCCTGGAGCAGAAGGTGGCACAGTGGCTTCACCATAGTCCTGCCTGGAGCAGAAGGTGGCACAGTGGCTCCACCATAGTCCTGCCTGGAGCAGAAGGTGGCACAGTGGCTTCACCATAGTCCTGCCTGGAGCAGAATGGTGGCACAGTGGCTCCACCATAGTCCTGCCTGGAGCAGAAGGTGGCACAGTGGCTCCACCATAGTCCTGCCTGGAGCAGAAGGTGGCACAGTGGCTCCACCATAGTCCTGCCTGGAGCAGAAGGTGGCACAGTGGCTTCACCATAGTCCTGCCTGGAGCAGATGGTGGCACAGTGGCTCCACCATAGTCCTGCCTGGAGCAGAAGGTGGCACAGTGGTCCACCATAGTCCTGCCTGGAGCAGAATGGTGGCACAGTGGCTCCACCATAGTCCTGCCTGGAGCAGAAGGTGGCACAGTGGCTCCACCATAGTCCTGCCTGGAGCAGATGGTGGCACAGTGGCTCCACCATAGTCCTGCCTGGAGCAGAAGGTGGCACAGTGGCTCCACCATAGTCCTGCCTGGAGCAGATGGTGGCACAGTGGCTCCACCATAGTCCTGCCTGGAGCAGATGGTGGCACAGTGGCTCCACCATAGTCCTGCCTGGAGCAGATGGTGGCACAGTGGCTCCACCATAGTCCTGCCTGGAGCAGATGGTGGCACAGTGGCTCCACCATAGTCCTGCCTGGAGCAGATGGTGGCACAGTGGCTCCACCATAGTCCTGCCTGGAGCAGAAGGTGGCACAGTCCTCCACCATAGTCCTGCCTGGAGCAGAAGGTGGCACAGTGGCTCCACCATAGTCCTGCCTGGAGCAGAAGGTGGCACAGTGGCTCCACCATAGTCCTGCCTGGAGCATTGTTAGATTTATTTTTGGCTGGAGACATTACAGAGAGGGACTCCCATCCTCCTCACCTGCATCCCACTGCGGGTCTTCATGATGGGGATGGCCTTCAGAAACTCTGGGTCCAAGCGATTCTTGCTGGTGGCTGAGAAGACAATGAAGAGGTTAATAACGAAGCATCACATCACGTCTGACCATTGTAGCACACCCCGGAATGGAGCCACCAGTGGTTCTATAAGGGGCGGCATGACAGCTAATGATCCCAGGGGGGCCACAATGTGGGCCCCCGACTCTGAGCACAATACGGCCTTTGTGATCAGAATGGACCCATAGATGTATGAAGAGCCGCTCCTCACACGTCCACACCCCCATATACCACTCAGCTCATTACCATTCTCTGCGTCCGAAGGCTGTCAAGTGAGCCGGGCTCGGTACTGAACTCGAAGACAAGCCTCGGTGCGTGCCTTGTGTGGTCAGCTCCACCTTGTGGTGGGAAGGACCTGAATGACAGGGACTGCTTCTCGGCCAGGTCCGGTGCGGACGCCATCATGTCTTAATGACGTCATCAATCGTGAACACAAAGGACGTCACACAGCCCGGCGCCAGCTGACAACCAAGGTGTCACCCACTCCTTCTGCACCTTACATCCCGCAGGGGGCGTCAGTGAGCATCTGGATCCCTGGATACTCATTGTTATCCTCATCCATCAACTACTTGTTCCTCATCCTACTACATTGTATCCATCTCCATCACTACAACATTGTATCCCATCATCCTCCTACACACTGTACCATCCTCCACTCACTACTATGTATCCCTCATCCTACTACATGTATCCATCATCGTCTACTACACTGATATCCCTACTTGATCCTCACCTATACATTGTATCCATCAATCCCTACTACACTGTATCCTCATCCCTACTACATGTATCCTCATCCTACTACACTGTATCCATCATCCTTACTACATCTGTATCCCTCATGTCCCTACTACATGTATCCCTCATCCCTACTACATTGTATCCTCATCCTATACTTACTACATTGTATCCATCATCCTACTACACTGTATCCATCCTATCCTTCTACCTACTACTGTATCCTCATCCTACTACAGTATCCCTCATCCCTACTACATGTATCCATCATCCCTACTACTGTATCCATCATCCACTACATATCTCTCAAATACCATCACCTCATCCCTACAAATGTATCCACTCATCCTACTACATGTATCCATCATCCTACTACACTGTATCCATCATCCTACTACATTGTATCCCTCATCCTACTACATTGTATCCTCATCCCTACTACTGTCTTCCACTATCCTACTACTACAGTACTCCATCATCCCTACTACATGTATCCATCATCCCTACTACATGTATCCTCTGATCATGTATCTATCTACATTACATGTATCCTCATCCTACTACATTGTATCCCACTCCTACTACATTGTATCCATTCAATACCTGTCCACATTACTACTTGTATCACATCGTACTACATGTAATCATCATCCCTACTACATTGTATCCATCATCCCGATACACTATGTATCCTATACATCCTACTACTATGTATCCATCATCCCACTACTGACATACCCTTATGTATCCTCATCCCTACTACTTTGTATCCCTCATCCCTACTACATTGTATCCATCATCCCTACTACATTGTCCTCATCCTCTACATGCCCCTCCTATACTGTATCTCACCCTATACACTGATCCTCATCCTACTACATGTATCCCTCATCCTTCTACATGTCCTCCCCTTACATGTATCCATCATGCCTACTACAACTGTATCCATCCCGTACTAACTGTATCCATCATCCCTACTACATTGTACCTCATCCCTACATTGTATCCATCACCTACTACATTGTATCCCTCATCCTACTCACTGTATCCATCATCCCTATCTACACTGTATCCATCATCCGCTACTACATTGTATCCATCATCCCTAACTACATTGTATCCATCATCCCTACTACATTGTATCCATCATCCCTACTACATTGTATCCATCATCCTACTACATTGTATCCATCATCCCTACTACACTGTATCCATCATCCCTACTACACTGTATCCATCATCCCTACTACATTGTATCCCTCATCCCTACTACACTGTATCCATCATCCCTACTACATTGTATCCATCATCCCTACTACACTGTATCCTCATCCCTACTACATTGTATCCTCATCCCTACTACATTGTATCCATCATCCCTACTACATTGTATCCATCATCCCTACTACATGTATCCATCATCCTATACATGTATCCTCATCCCTACTACTGTATCCCTCATCCTACTACATGTATCCATCATCCCTACTACATTGTATCCATCATCCCTACTACATTGTATCCCATCCACACATGACCATCATCCTACTACATTGTATCCATCATCCCTACTACATTGTATCCATCATCCCTACTACATTGTATCCATCATCCCTACTACATTGTATCCATCATCCCTACTACATTGTATCCATCATCCCTACTACATTGTATCCCTCATCCCTACTACTACTACATGTATCCTCATCCTACTACATCCCATCCACTACATTGTATCCATCATCCCTACTACATCTGTATCCATCATCCCTACTACATTGTATCCATCATCCCTACTACATGTATCCTCATCCCTACTACATGTATCCATCATCCCTACTACATGTATCCCTCATCCCTATACATTGTATCCATCATCCCTACTACATTTATCTCATCCTATACATTGTATCCCATCATCCCTACTACATTGTATCCCATCATCCCTATACACTGTATCCATCATCCCTACTACATTGTATCCATCATCCCTACTACATTGTATATCCATCATCTCACACCCTATACATTGTATCCATCATCCCTACTACACTGTATCCATCATCCACCCTACTACATCTGATCCTCATCCCTACTACACTGTATCCTCACCCTACTACACTGTATCCATACATCCTATAATGTATCCATCATCCCTACTACATTGTATCCATCATCCTATCACTTCCTACCCATACATACCCATACATCCACCCATTGTATCCCTCATCCCTACTACATTGTACCATCATCCCTAATTATCCCATCCCTACATTGTATCCCATCATACTACATGAGTACCACATCCCATATATACCATCATCCCTACAACTGATCCATATACCTACTACAGTTATCCCTCATCCCTACATACACTGTATCACCTCCATCCCTACTACACTGTATCCATCCATCCCCTATACATTACACACAGTTCCCTCCCACTCATGTATCCATCATCCCTACTCACATCTCCAGTACTCCCATCATACATACCACAGTTCACCACAGATCCCATATAATACACACTGTATCCCCATCCCCTACATATCACAGATCATCCCAACCCTACTCATATTACACAGATCACCTCCAACCACTACTATACACATCATCACCCCACCATTACATACCCACATGTATCCCAGCCCATATTACACATGCATCACCCCAGACACCCTATAATACACATCATCCCGACTCCATTTACCAGCATCACCACCAGTACCCCATTATACACACAGTCCCTCATCCCATACATACACAGCGTACCCATCATCCCATTATACACATCGTATCCAACCCTATAATGACACACCATCACTATAATACACATGTATCATCATCCCAGACTACAGTCCACCCATATAATACACAGTATCCCCCGACCCATATAATACACAGCAGTTCCCCCAACCACCATAATACTACTAGCATTCCATCCCCAGACACCCATATATCACAGCAGATCACCCAGATCCCCATATAATACACAGCAGTCACCCCAGACCCCATATAATTACACAGCAGTCATCCAGTACCACCAATTAATACACAGCAGTCACCCAGTACCCCATATAATAACAGCAGTCACCAGACCCATATAATACACAGATCACCCCAGACCCCATATAATACACAGCAGTCACCCCAGACCCCATATAATACACAGCAGTCACCCCAGACCCCATATAATACACAGCAGTCACCCAGACCCCATATAATACACAGCAGTCACCCCAGACCCCATATAATACACAGCAGTCACCCCAGACCCCATATAATACACAGCAGTCACCCAGACCCCATATAATACACAGCAGTCACCCCAGACCCCATATAATACACAGCAGTCACCCCAGACCCCATATAATACACAGCAGTCACCCCAGACCCCATATAATACACAGCAGTCACCCCAGACCCCATATAATACACAGCAGTCACCCCAGACCCCATATAATACACAGCAGTCACCCCAGACCCCATATAATACACAGCAGTCACCCCAGACCCCATATAATACACAGCAGTCACCCCAAGTCACCCCAGACCCCATATAATACACAGCAGTCACCCCAGACCCCCATATAATACACAGCGGTCACATCGGACCCCCATAATACACAGCAGTCATCCCAGACCCCATATAATACACAGCAGTCACCCCAGACCCCATATAATACACAGCAGTCACCCCAGACCCCATATAATACACAGCAGTCACCCAGACCCCATATAATACACAGCAGTCACCCCAGACCCCATATAATACACAGCAGTCACCCCAGACCCCATATAATACACAGCAGTCACCCCAGACCCCATATAATACACAGCAGTCATCCCAGACCCCATATAATACACAGCAGTCATCCCAGACCCCATATAATACACAGCGGTCACCCCAGACCCCATATAATACACAGCAGTCATCCCAGACCCCATATAATACACAGCAGTCATCCCAGACCCCATATAATACACAGCAGTCACCCAGACCCCATATAATACAGCGGTCACCCAGACCCCATATAATACACAGCAGTCACCCAGACCCCATATAATACACAGCAGTCACCCCAGACCCCATATAATACACAGCAGTCACCCCAGACCCCATATAATACACAGCAGTACACCCAGACCCCATATAATACACAGCAGTCACCCCAGACCCCATATAATACACAGCAGTCACCCCAGACCCCATATAATACACAGCAGTCACCCCAGCCCCATATAATACACAGCAGTCACCCCAGACCCCATATAATACACAGCGTCACATCGGACCCACATAATACACAGCAGTCATCCGACCCCATATAATACACAGCGGTCACCCCAGACCCCATATAATACACAGCAGTATCCAGACCCTATATACACAGCAGTCACCCAGACCCTATAATACACAGCAGTCATCCCAGACCCCATATAATACACAGCAGTCATCCCAGACCCCATATAATACACAGCGGTCACCCCAGACCCCATATAATACACAGCGGTCACCCCAGACCCCATATAATACACAGCAGTCATCCCCAGACCCCATATAATACACAGCAGTCATGCCGGACCCCCATATCTTACACAGTGGTCACTGTGGACCCCCGTGGTTTCTCACCTGGTGCGGGAAGCTCAGGGTCTCGGATAGCTTGCTGATCTGCCCCATGGTGCTGAGGTCCTCGTCCAGGCGCCCGATGCTCTTCTGGATGCTGTCCCTGTTGGAGTTTGGGACGTTCCTGCTTGAACAGAGGAGAAGTGATCAGTGTCACATACATCTGAGATGTATGCCCCACAGTCAGCCCAACAGTCAGCCCCACAGTCAGCCCCGCAGTCAGCCCCGCAGCCAGCCCCGCAGCCAGCCGCAGCCAGCCCCGCAGCCAGCCCCCACCAGCCAGCAGCCAGCCCCACAGTCAGCCCACAGCCAGCCCGCAGCAGCCAACCACCAGCACGCAGCCAGCCGCAGCAGCCACAGTCAGCCACAGTCAGCCGCAGCAGTCGCAGTAGCCGGCAGCCAGTCCCGCAGTCAGCCCCACAGCCAGTCCCGCAGTCAGCCCCCAGCCAGCCCGCAGCAGCCCCGCAGCCAGCCCCACAGCCAGCCCCGCAGCCAGCCCCGCAGCAGCCCCGCAGCCCGCCCCGCAGCAGCCCCGCAGTCAGCCCCCAGTCAGCCCCGAGGCCAGCCCGCAGCCAGTCCCGCAGCAGCCCCACAGCAGTCCGCAGTCAGCCCGCAGCCAGCCCCGCAGCCAGCCCCAGCCAGTCCCGCAGCCAGTCCTGCAGCCAGCCCCAGCAGTCAGCCCCCACAGCAGCTCTGCAGTCAGCCCGCAGCCAGCTCTGCAGTCAGCCCCGCAGTCATCCCGCAGTCATCCCGCAGCCAGCCTCAGCAGCCCCACAGCCAGCCCCGCAGCCAGCCCGCAGCCAGCCCCGCAGCCCCAGCCCCGCAGTCAGCCCAGACCAGCTCTGCAGTCATCCCGCAGTCAGCTCTGCAGTCAGCCCGCAGATGTAGCAGAACTGAGCAGCTCATTTGTATGGATGTGCTACAATATGACAGGAAATTGACATAGATCTGGCAGTGTTATTGGAGTTACACCAAGACCACAATGGCTTGTTAATCTAAGATGCTGGTCCCCCGCTGATTCAGTGATTAGGGTCAGTCAGGAGCAGGTAACAAACCTTTCACCACATCCACATCCTCCAGCGGAAGCTTCCAGAGCAGCTTATACTTGCTGGCGATGTCAATCACACTGGCTGCAGTATACCTGAGGAAAGAGAAAAGGTCACCACTGCAGCACCGACACTGACCACAGGAGGGCGCCTGATGACTTAATATATACCAGGAAGTAGTCCTCCATACAATGCTACAGTACATTATTGTACTCAGCAGAATAGTGAGTGCAGCTCTGGAGCATAATACAGGAGGTAACTCAGGATCAATAATGTAATGTATGTACACGTGACTGCACCAGCAGAATAGTGAGTGCAGCTCTGGAGTATAATACAGGAGGTAACTCAGGATCAGTAATGCAATGTATGTACACAGTGACTGCACCAGCAGAATAGTGAGTGCAGCTCTGGAGTATAATACAGGAGGTAACTCAGGATCAGTAATGTAATGTATGTACACAGTGACTGCACCAGCAGAATAGTGAGTGCAGCTCTGGAGTATAATACAGGAGGTAACTCAGGATCAGTAATGTAATGTATGTACACAGTAACTGCACCAGCAGAATAGTGAGTGCAGCTCTGGAGTATAATACAGGAGGTAACTCAGGATCAGTAATGTAATGTATATACACAGTGACTACACCAGCAGAATAGTGAGTGCAGCTCTGGAGTATAATACAGGAGGTAACTCAGGATCAGTAATGTAATGTATGTACACAGTGACTGCACCAGCAGAATAGTGAGTGCAGCTCTGGAGGATAATAGAGGAGGTAACTCAGGATCAGTAATGTAATGTATGTACACAGTGACTGCACCAGCAGAATAGTGAGTGCAGCTCTGGAGTATAATACAGGAGGTAACTCAGGATCAGTAATGTAATGTATGTACACAGTGACTGCACCAGCAGAATAGTGTGTGCAGCTCTGGGGTATAATACAGGAGGTAACTCAGGATCAGTAATGTGATGTATGTACACAGTGACTGCACCAGCAGAATAGTGAGTGCAGCTCTGGAGTATAATACAGGAGGTAAATCAGGATCAGTAATGTAATGTATGTACACAGTGACTGCACCAGCAGAATAGTGAGTGCAGCTCTGGAGGATAATACAGGAGGTAACTCAGGGTCAGTAATGTAATGTATGTACACAGTGACTGCACCAGCAGAATAGTGAGTGCAGCTCTGGAGTATAATACAGGAGGTAACTCAGGATCAGTAATGTAATGTATGTACACAGTGACTGCACCAGCAGAATAGTGTGTGCAGCTCTGGGGTATAATACAGGAGGTAACTCAGGATCAGTAATGTGATGTATGTACACAGTGACTGCACCAGCAGAATAGTGAGTGCAGCTCTGGAGTATAATACAGGAGGTAACTCAGGATCAGTAATGTAATGTATGTACACAGTGACTGCACCAGCAGAATAGTGAGTGCAGCTCTGGAGTATAATACAGGAGGTAACTCAGGGTCAGTAATGTAATGTATGTACACTGTTCCACACTTACAGGTTCATGGAGCTTCGGCGCAGGGATCCGGACTTTCTCTTCAGGGTGGTGCAGATGAGCAGGTCTGTGAAGAGGAAGAGCGATCGATCCTTCTTACCCCCCACAGCTTTCTATGGGACAGTGAGAGGAGATATCTGTCACCCCAGTGTCAGGAGGGAGCAGTGCAGGACATACAGATATAATTGGAGGTCCAGCTCTCCGGAGGGTACGACCTCTGCTGTAATACACAGTAATGATAGAGGACACGTCTTACCACTTCCACCACCATCTCCTGCCGCACAAATCTCCGGAAAGGGACGGGAAGCTGCAGAGAAACATCATGAAGTCTGATCAGTGAATGGTGAGGAGCCACCAAGAGGCAGAGAGAAGCCGCTCTATGGAGGAGTCACTGGATAGAACCAAGGGGGGACCCCGCCCGAAATGGATCAGACCCTGCACCCCCCACCCAAGAGAGGACACACAGAAGAAGGGCGAGCGGTGGACACAGCACAGAAGAAGGGCGAGCGGAGGACACAGCACAGAAGAAGAGCGAGCGGAGGACACAGCACAGAAGAAGAGCGAGCGGAGGACACAGCACAGAAGAAGAGCGAGCGGTGGACACAGCACAGAAGACGAGCGAGCGGAGGACACAGCACAGAAGAAGGGCGAGTGGTGGACACAGCACAGAAGAAGGGTGAGCGGTGGACACAGCACAGAAGAAGGGCGAGCGGAGGACACAGCACAGAAGAAGAGCGAGCGGTGGACACAGCACAGAAGAAGAGCGAGCGGTGGACACAGCACAGAAGAAGAGCGAGCGGAAGACACAGCACAGAAGAAGGGTGAGCGCAGGACACAGCACAGAAGAAGAGCGAGCGGTGGACACAGCACAGAAGAAGAGCGAGCGGGAGGACACAGCACAGAAGAAGGGTGAGCGGTGGACACAGCACAGAAGAAGGGCGAGCGGTGGACACAGCACAGAAGAAGGGCGAGCGGTGGACACAGCACAGAAGAAGGGCGAGCGGTGGACACAGCACAGAAGAAGGGCGAGCGGTGGACACAGCATAGAAGAAGAGCGAGCGGTGGACACAGCACAGAAGAAGGGCGAGCGGTGGACACAGCACAGAAGAAGGGCGAGCGGTGGACACAGCACAGAAGAAGAGCGAGCGGAGGACACAGCACAGAAGAAGAGGGAGCGGTGGACACAGCACAGAAGAAGAGCGAGCGGAGGACACAGCACAGAAGAAGGGCGAGCGGTGGGCACAGCACAGAAGAAGAGCGAGCGGTGGACACAGCACAGAAGAAGGGCGAGCGGTGGACACAGCACAGAAGAAGGGCGAGCGGTGGACACAGCATAGAAGAAGAGCGAGCGGTGGACACAGCACAGAAGAAGGGCGAGCGGTGGACACAGCACAGAAGAAGGGCGAGCGGTGGACACAGTACAGAAGGGTGAGTGGTGGACACAGCACAGAAGAAGAGTGAGCGGAGGACACAGCACAGAAGAAGAGGGAGCGGTGGACACAGCACAGAAGAAGGGCGAGCGGTGGGCACAGCACAGAAGAAGGGCGAGCGGTGGACACAGTACAGAAGAAGAGCGAGCGGTGGACACAGCACAGAAGAAGGGCGAGCGGTGGACACAGCACAGAAGAAGGGCGAGCGGTGGACACAGCATAGAAGAAGAGCGAGCGGTGGACACAGCACAGAAGAAGGGCGAGCGGTGGACACAGCATAGAAGAAGAGCGAGCGGTGGACACAGCACAGAAGAAGGGCGAGCGGTGGACACAGCACAGAAGAAGAGCGAGCGGTGGACACAGTACAGAAGGGTGAGTGGTGGACACAGCACAGAAGGGCGAGCGGTGGACACAGCACAGAACAAGAGCGAGCGGTGGACACAGCACAGAAGAAGGGTGAGTGGTGGACACAGCACAGAAGGGCGAGCGGCGGACACAGCACAGAAGAAGGGTGAGCGCAGGACACAGCACAGAAGAAGGGCGAGCGGTGGACACAGCACAGAAGAAGGGCGAGCGGTGGACACAGCACAGAAGAAGAGCGAGCGGTGGACACAGCACAGAAGAAGGGTGAGTGGTGGACACAGCACAGAAGGGCGAGCGGTGGACACAGCACAGAAGGGCGAGTGGTGGACACAGCACAGAAGAAGGGCGAGCGGTGGACACAGCACAGAAGGGCGAGCGGTGGGCACAGCACAGAAGGGCGAGCGGTGGACACAGTACAGAAGAAGAGCGAGCGGTGGACACAGCACAGAAGAAGAGCGAGCGGTGGACACAGTACAGAAGAAGGGCGAGCGGAGGACACAGCACAGAAGAAGAGCGAGCGGTGGACACAGCACAGAAGAAGAGCGAGCGGAGGACACAGCACAGAAGAAGAGCGGTGGACACAGCACAGAAGGGCGAGCGGTGGGCACAGCACAGAAGAAGGGCGAGCGGTGGACACAGCACAGAAGGGCGAGCGGTGGGCACAGCACAGAAGGGCGAGCGGTGGACACAGCACAGAAGAAGAGCGAGCGGTGGACACAGTACAGAAGGGTGAGTGGTGGACACAGCACAGAAGGGCGAGCGGTGGACACAGCACAGAACAAGAGCGAGCGGTGGACACAGTACAGAAGAAGGGCGAGCGGAGGACACAGCACAGAAGAAGAGCGAGCGGTGGACACAGCACAGAAGAAGGGCGAGCGGAGGACACAGCACAGAAGAAGAGCGAGCGGTGGACACAGCACAGAAGAAGAGCGAGCGGTGGACACAGTACAGAAGAAGAGCGAGCGGTGGACACAGTACAGAAGAAGAGCGAGCGGTGGACACAGTACAGAAGAAGGGCGAGCGGAGGACACAGCACAGAAGAAGAGCGAGCGGTGGACACAGCACAGAAGAAGGGCGAGCGGAGGACACAGCACAGAAGAAGGGCGAGCGGAGGACACAGCACAGAAGGGCGAGCGGTGGACACAGCACAGGATGTAGGTGGACAGCGGTGGCGTTTGGCAGCGATCACATACGTCCTCCATGCCCTCGATGTGGGACTCTATTTCTTGCAGGATCCGGGTGTCTCTCTCGGCCTCCTCCGCGCTCCTCATTCCCTTGTTTATCCTCTCTGCCAGCTGCTTGATGTTTCTCTGGGCATCCAGCAGGCACAGGTGGTCCGGGTGGTCCTCCGGCGTGTGCTTCAGCAGATCCTGCGAGAAGAGCAGAAACAGGAGTCGGCGGGAGCCCACACAGCCTTCTGTTCACCACCCACACCGCCAGCACCATCCTGCACACGGAGGACGCCTGCCAGGATCCTCGCCATCCAACCCGGCTCCATCTGTATCACACGCAGACCAGGTGTATACAGGGGTGCCCATAGTGTATATAGGTGCGGTATACAGGAACACACACATACATGGCAGCACTACATACAGGAGCATTCCAGGCTAAGTGCTGCTGCACTTCCAGATCTGGCCACCAGGTGGCGCATCTCATCTTTTCTCATTGTCATTGCTGTATGGTTCCCTGGCTGGAGGTCATTGCTTTCCTCTCTATACAGTGAAGTGTTCGCAGACGGGGTCAACATTTCTGTGGCATAAAATGTCAATTGACGCCAATGGGTAATCAGAATTAAAAAGATAAAAGACGTCGGATGTTCCCCTTTAAATAAAGTGTAATCAGCATGGTATCTAATGATCAGAGGGCCGACGGCATTTTAATTTATGACCAATAGGAGGCGCTTTTTGGCCTTGATTTGATTGCAGGTTATGTATGGGGCCCCTGGTTGGTTCTATGCTTGTTGCTATTGGGTGATCAGAACTAGTCTCCGCCCCGAGGAGCTGCATCATTAACAAGCCAAGGTCATGTGAGAGCAGCAGGCTGCAGGAGACTGATGTCAGTGTCAGGAGGCTGCTCGGAGCACGTAAAGCGCGTCGTGTCACGGTGACAATCAGGATAGAAACGTTTTGTAAACAACTTGAGTTAATTGACTTCTCTGCACAGAATGTAACGAAGCTGAAGTGTTGTGCCGCCATCTCTCCGGGGGGAACATTGTGCTTGTCAGCGGGAAGAGAAGGGGCCCGGGGGATTGTACCGTAATGTCACATCTCCCCGTACATGGAGTCCTTTAATAAACCCGCTGAAGAACATTTGTATGTATAT
Source organism: Allobates femoralis (assembly GCA_033576535.1). Taxonomy (NCBI): domain Eukaryota; kingdom Metazoa; phylum Chordata; class Amphibia; order Anura; family Aromobatidae; genus Allobates; species Allobates femoralis. The sequence goes on along the minus strand of JARQOC010000002.1, from coordinate 738,030,310 downwards.
AGTGTATGAGCATATGCCGTGTATATAGGAGCCAGTGTGTGCCGCCTGAAGGAGCCGAGCACTGGCTGTACCGGCAGAGACAACTATCGGGCTGACACCAGTGGCCGCACCGTGCCCTCCGCTGCCCACCACACATCCCCGTATCCCCCCATCTGCATACATTAGTGGGGGACAGGGCCGTCAGCTCCATCCTCCCCTAATCACCGCGTGTGACTGACAGCGGAGGCGATGGCGTCATGTACTGGAGGCTGGAGCAGAGCGCAGCGCTGCGGGAACAGGAGGGAGGGGAGGATGGGAGGTTTTTTCCTACCTATGTGAGAATGGGGCTGTACATATAGGGGCTGTGTGGGGGCTCATACTGTATATAGGAGGCTATGTGAAGGCTCATACTGTAAACAGTGGACTGTGTGGCATTATACTGTATACAGGGGCCATGTGTGCACTCATACTGTATATGGGGCTGTGTGGGGGCTTATACTGTATATAGGAGGCTATGTGAAGACTCATACTGTAAACAGTGGACTTTGTTGCATTATACTGTATACAGGGGCCATGTGTGCGCTCATACTGTATATGGGCTGTGTGGGGGCTCATACTGTATATAGGAGGCTATGTGAAGGCTCATACTGTAAACAGTGGACTGTGTGGCATTATACTGTATACAGGGGCCATGTGTGCGCTCATACTGTATATGGGGCTGTGTGGGGGCTTATACTGTATATAGGGGTTCTATGTGAGGGCTCATACTGTATATGGGGGCAGTGTATGAGGGTTCATGCTGTATATATGGTGGCTGTGTGTTGCTGATGTTGTATATAAGAGGTTTGTGTGGGATTGTACTGTATTTAGGGGGACTGTATGTGTGATCATACTGTGTATAGGAGGCTTGTGTGTTCTCCTACTCTAAATAGTGCGTTATGTCAGGTCTCAATGGTATATCGGGGGCTATGTGGGGCTCATACTGTATAAAGGAGTCTATGTGGGTCTCATGCTGTATATTGGGGGGGCTGTTTGTATACTGTATATAGGTGGCTGTATGAGGGCTTATACTGTACATAGGGGGTTATGTGGAGGTTTATACTGCATAGAGGGGTGTTTGAGGGCTCCCTGTATATAGGGGCCCCTGTTTTTATACTGTATATAGGGGGCTGTATGAGGGCTCATAGTGTATAAAGGTATTGTGTGAGAGCTTATACTGTAGTTAGGAGGCTGTGTGGAGACTCATACTGTATATAGGGGTTATGAGAGGACTCATATAGTATCTAGGGGAATGGGAATGTCAGCATACCCAATTCTGCTTAATATTAAGTGATATAATTATTTTTTTTAACGGATATTAATTATAATTACTCTGTTAATATTTAATATTAAACACAATTCATTTCAGTGTATTGGTTCAGCCTCGGTCACGGTCTGTCATATGGGCCCCCCCTTGCTGTAGGATATTTCTGTGCCCCGGTATTAGCAGGGCATCTGGTGTACACAGTATCAGGGCCGCGGGGACGGCTGTTTTCTTGGCTGCCAGCCTCAGTATAAGACCAGAATGAACCAACACAATGCCGATCAGACTGGACGAGGGGCAGTGATATTTGCAGTTAAAGAACAAAATAAAGCCCAGCTGGTGCAATCCCGACGTTCCTCATGGGCGGGGCTTCTTCTGCTAGTTATAACCACATCAGACTTCAGGTCTGCTTTGATGTGGTCATAAATCAGAGGATCAGCACACGGGACAGATAAAGGTTATAGACTCCCGATCAGAACCAGCTGAGTACTGAAGCAGGTCGGCCTCATCGTAGAGAACAGATCCATCTGATTGTTTGTGTATCTGCAGCCTCTTTACCTTGACGATCAGCTCGTATCGCGGGATCCTCTGGACGGGTTTAATCATGAGGTCGGACAGCGCCTGCTTCTCCTTGTTCTCCCGGGTACATTGCTGTGAAGAGAAGAGAAATAACACAGTTACCATACGGGTTTGGGGATGATGGCGGCTCCCGGTGGCCCCTCGCCTGTGGGTCCACCATTATTCACTGGGTGTGTGGTGTCCTGGTCTGACCCTGCTGGGCCGGGGGGGATTGTATTGATGATGTGTAAAGACTATAACTTAATTGTAAACCTGGCACCGGCCGTATCCTCTTCCCGCAGGACATGGTACCTGTGGCCTTTCCTCACCCACCTGGCGCTGATCATCTGTACCACATCGCTGCCCCCGGGCACCACAGCTTCATCACATTACCCGCTCCCCCGCCATTCTCCATCCAGAACACATCACATGGATTTTATTATGTCTACAAAACAGCAGTCCAGTCTGCCGGCCCGGTACAAGAGAGTTCTGCTCCGCCGACCCATTACAGGCATTCTGCTCCGCCGAAACTTACAGGAGAATTCTGCTCCGCCTGCCCATAACGGCGCATTCTCACCGCGGCCATCAGGCGCATTCTGCACGCGCTTACAGGCGCATTCGCACCGCCGGCCCATTACAGGCGCATTCTGCATCCGCCGGACCCATTACAGGCGCATTCTGCTCCGCCGGCCCGATTACAGGCGCATTCTGCTCCGCCGGCCCGTTACAGGCAGGTTCTGCTCCGCTGGCCCGTTACAAGCACGTTCTGCTCCGCTGGTCCGGTACAAGCACGTTGTGCTCCACCGCCTCGGTACAAGCGCGTTCTGCTTCGCGGCAAGGTACAATGGCATTCTGCTCCACTGGCCTGGTACAGGCGCATTCTGCTCCGCCGGTCCAGTACAAGCGCGTTCTGCTCCGCCGGCCAGTACAAGCAGTTCTGCTCGCCGGCCCAGTACAATCGATTCTGCTCTGCCGGCCCTTAACAAGTGTGTTCTGCTCTGCTGGCCCGCTACAAGCGCGTTCTGCTCCGCCGGACCGGTACAAGCACGTTCTGCTTTGCCGGCCAGTACAATCTGCATTCTGCTCTGCCGGCCCTTACACAGCGCGTTCTGCTCTGCCGGCCCCACTACAAGCGCGTTCTGCTCCGCCGACCCCCTACAAGTGCGTTCTGCTCCGCCGACCCCCTACAAGTGCGTTCTGCTCCGCCATTTCATTACAACCGCATTCTGCTCCGCCGGCCTGGTACAACCGCGTTCTGCTCCACCAGTCCGGTACAAGTGCGTTCTGCTCCACCAGTCCGGTACAACCGCGTTCTGCTCCACCAGCCAGTACAAGCGCGTTCTGCTCTGCCGTCCAGTACAAGCGTTCTGCTTTGCCGGCCCAGTTACAATGCTTCTGCTCTCCGGCCCTTAACAAGTGGTTCTGCTCTGCTGGCCGCTACAAGCGCGTTCTGCTCCGCCGGACGGTACAAGCACGTTCTGCTTTGCCGGCCCAAAGTACAATCGCATTCTGCTCTGCCGCCTTACAAGCGCGTTCTGCTCTGCCGGCCGCTACAAGCGCGTTCTGCTCCGCTGACCCCCTACAAGTCGTTCTCTCCGCCGACCCCTACAAGTGCGTTCTGCTCCGCCATTTCATTACAACCGCATTCTGCTCCGCCGGCCTGGTACAACCGCGTTCTGCTCCACCAGTCCGGTACAAGTGCGTTCTGCTCCACCAGTCCGGTACAACCGCGTTCTGCTCCGCCGGCCTGGTACAAGCGCGTTCTGCTCCACCAGCCTGGTACAAGTGCGTTCTGCTCCACCAGTCCGGTACAAGTGCGTTCTGCTCCACCAGTCCGGTACAAGTGCGTTCTGCTCCACCAGTCCGGTACAAGTGCGTTCTGCTCCACCAGTCCGGTACAAGCGCCGTTCTGCTCCACCGGCCATGTCTCGTATCATAGCTCTTCCTTTGCTGAATGGCGTTACGGAGACGGGAGACTAAAGTGAATCATTTCACTGCGGCGCAGAGCGATGGAGGAGACGGCGGACAATTCATTCCAGATGCAATAAAAGTAATATGGCCAACAACACAATTAGGTCTAATAATCTCATCCAGACGGCACACGGATGATTCACAGGGAATAAGTGTAACGATAAATAGGCGACGCTGCGGACAATCACCGGCTGATGTCAGCACGCGGGAATTCAATCACTACACTCATTCTGGCAACCAAAATACCAAGACGGCTACAGACAGAGGGCAATTATCTTGTACGGGGTCCGGTTACCAGTCAGCAGAATATTATATAACATCTATACGTGCGGTGGGTAAATGGTGCCAGTGAAGGCTTTGTGGCCCATAAAGATGGTAAAGAAAAGAGCCAAGTGTGTAACTGAGATAATGGAGGTGATCCGGCGCCCAGGAGAGGCTCAATACACTGCTGCCAGCAACAAGCTCTCTTCAACAAGCGGAGATAATGCTTAGTATTGGGTACAGGTATAAATTGTGGAGATGACATTCAGCGTTGGGTATGGGTGCAAGGTGATGAGATGACACTTCAGTATTAGGTATGGGAGCAAGGTGTGGAGATGACACTCAGTGTTGGGTAGGGTGCAAGGTGTGGAGATGACACTCAGGTGTATGGGTACGGTGCAAGGTGTGGGAGATGACTCACTGTGGTTGGGTATGGAGGTCAAGGTGTGGAGATGACACTCAGTGTTGGGTATGGGAGCAAGGTGTGGAGATGACCTCAGTATTGGGTATGGGAGCAAGGTGTGGAGATGACACTTAGTGTTGGGTAGGGGCAAGGTGTGGAGATGACATTAGTGTTGGGTATGGGAGCAAGGTGTGAGATGACACTCAGTGTTGGGTATGGGTGCAAGGTGTGGAGATGACATTAGTGTTGGGTAAGGGTCAAGGTGTGGAGATGACACTCAGTGTTGGGTATGGGTGAAGGTGTGGAGATGACATTTAGTGTTGGGTATGGGGCAAGGTGTGGAGATGACATCAGTGTTGGGTATGGGAACGGTGGGAGATGGGTAGGGTAAGGTGTGGAGATGACATCAGTGTTGGGTATGGGACGGTCAGAGGTGTGTGGAGATGACACTCAGTGTTGGGTATGGGAGCAAGGTGTGGAGATGACACTCAGTGTCTGGGTATGGGTAAAGGTGTGGAGATGACACTCAGTTTGGGTATGGGAGCAAGGTGTGGAGATGACACTCAGTGATTGGGTATGGGAGCAAGGTGTGGAGATGACACTACTGTTGGGTAAGGGTGCAAGGTGTGAGATGACACTCTAGTGTTGGGTAGGGTGCAAGGTGTGGAGATGACACTTAGTGTTGGGTATGGGTATAAGGTGTGGAGATGACACTCAGTGTTGGGTATGGGAGCAAGGTGTGGAGATGACGCTCAGTATTGGGTATGGGAGCAAAGTGTGGAGATGACACTTACTGTTGGGTAAGGGTGCAAGGTGTGGAGATGACACTTAGTGTTGGGTATGGGTATAAGGTGATGAGATGACACTCAGTGTTGGGTATGGGTGCAAGGTGTGGAGATGACACTCAGTGTTGGGTATGGGTATAAGGTGATGAGATGACACTCAGTGTTGGGTATGGGAGCAAGGTGTGGAGATGACATTCAGCGTTGGGTATGGGTGCAAGGTGTGGAGATGACACTCAGTGCTGGGTATGGGAGCACGGTGCGGAGATGGCTCAGGGTACAAGGTGTGGAGATGACGTTCACTGTTGGGTATGGGAGCACGGTGCGGAGATGGCTCAGGGTACAAGGTGTGGAGATGACACTCAGTGTTGGGTATGGGAGCAAGGTGTGGAGATGACACTCAGTGCTGGGTATGGGTATAAGGTGTGGAGATGACACTCAGTATTGGGTATGGGAGCAAGGTGTGGAGATGACGCTCAGTGTTGGGTATGGGTATAAGGTGTGGAGATGACACTCAGTATTGGGTATGGGAGCAAGGTGTGGAGATGACGCTCAGTATTGGGTATGGGAGCAAAGTGTGGAGATGACACTTACTGTTGGGTAAGGGTGCAAGGTGATGAGATGACACTTACTGTTGGGTAAGGGTGCAAGGTGTGGAGATGACACTTAGTGTTGGGTATGGGTATAAGGTGTGGAGATGACACTCAGTGTTGGGTATGGGAGCACGGTGCGGAGATGGCTCAGGGTACAAGGTGTGGAGATGACGTTCATTGTTTGGTATGGGAGCACGGTGCGGAGATGGCTCAGGGTACAAGGTGTGGAGATGACGTTCAGTGTTGGGTATGGGAGCACGGTGCGGAGATGGCTCAGGGTACAAGGTATGGAGATAACGTTCATTGTTTGGTATGGGAGCACGGTGCGGAGATGGCTCAGGGTACAAGGTGTGGAGATGACGTTCAGTGTTGGGTATGGGAGCACGGTGCGGAGATGGCTCAGGGTACAAGGTGTGGAGATGACACTCATTGTTGGGTATGGGAGCACGGTGTGGAGATGGCTCAGGGTACAAGGTGTGGAGATGACGTTCATTGTTGTGTATGGGAGCACGGTGCGGAGATGGCTCAGGGTACAAGGTGTGGAGATGACACTCATTGTTGGGTATGGGAGCACGGTGTGGAGATGGCTCAGGGTACAAGGTGTGGAGATGACGCTCAGTGTTGGGTATGGGAGCACGGTGCGGAGATGGCTCAGGGTACAAGGTGTGGAGATGACGTTCATTGTTGGGTATGGGAGCACGGTGCGGAGATGGTTCAGGGTACAAGGTGTGGAGATGACGTTCATTGTTGGGTATGGGAGCACGGTGTGGAGATGGCTCAGGGTACAAGGTGTGGAGATGACGTTCATTGTTGGGTATGGGAGCACGGTGCGGAGATGGCTCAGGGTACAAGGTGTGGAGATGACGTTCATTGTTGGGTATGGGAGCACGGTGCGGAGATGGCTCAGGGTACAAGGTGTGGTGGTGATGTTCTGTGTTGGGTATGGGAGCACGGTGCGGAGATGGCTCAGGGTACAAGGTGTGGTGGTGATGTTCTGTGTTGGGTATGGGAGCACGGTGTGGAGATGGCTCAGGGTACAAGGTGTGGAGATGACGCTCATTGTTGGGTATGGGAGCACAGTGCGGAGATGGCTCAGGGTACAAGGTGTGGAGATGACGTTCATTGTTGTGTATGGGAGCACGGTGCGGAGATGGCTCAGGGTACAAGGTGTGGAGATGACGTTCATTGTTGGGTATGGGAGCACGGTGCGGAGATGGCTCAGGGTACAAGGTGTGGAGATGACGTTCATTGTTGTGTATGGGAGCACGGTGCGGAGATGGCTCAGGGTACAAGGTGTGGAGATGACGTTCATTGTTGGGTATGGGAGCACGGTGCGGAGATGGCTCAGGGTACAAGGTGTGGAGATGACGTTCATTGTTGGGTATGGGAGCACGGTGCGGAGATGGCTCAGGGTACAAGGTGTGGTGGTGATGTTCTGTGTTGGGTATGGGAGCACGGTGTGGAGATGGCTCAGGGTACAAGGTGTGGAGATGACGCTCATTGTTGGGTATGGGAGCACAGTGCGGAGATGGCTCAGGGTACAAGGTGTGGAGATGACGTTCATTGTTGTGTATGGGAGCAAGGTGTGGAGATGACGTTCATTGTTGGGTATGGGAGCACGGTGCAGAGATGGCTCAGGGTACAAGGTGTGGTGGTGATGTTCTGTGTTGGGTAAAGGTCTGAATGAAACTGTACATTGGGTTTATGTACAATAGGTTACGATCATGGCTGCGTCCACCAGTAGAACACATGGACCTACCTCCAGGAACTTGATGAAAGCGGGACGGGCCTCCTTCGCTATCCTGACCGCATCCTTGGCGTTGAGGAAGTTATCGATGTAAGCAGAGTAGATGCTGACCAGAATTTCCTTGGAAAACTGCAAGAATAAACAAAAGTATAAGTATTAGTCCCACAGCAGCCATGTGCGAAAAGCTGATTATCACATTAGTTTCTCCAAAGATGGGGCCACTATGGTCTCCACCATGGAAGCAGCGGTGCCCTATCGGGAGATTTCCTACGTCTTGTCCTGGCTCCAGGACATCTTGAAGGACGGGCAGGGACACCCGCTATCACATTAGAGGATGCTGATATCACACTATTTTATATTCCGGGACTTGTTCTCTGGTTTGATCTTGTAGGATACAACATCAAAGCATCAATTAAGATCATATAATTAACAAGACGCCTCGGGGACGCGGCTCGTCTCCATCTGTGAAGACGAGTCTTGAGACCATTTTTCCATTTGCTTATTATGTCCTCAGGGAAAGAGAAGAGAAGCCGAGAAATGATCAATGGAAAGGAGGCGGTCAAGTGACAGCCACAATGAGATGTCCTGGGAGGTCCCCAATGCTGAATTTAATGGAAACCTGAAGACGAGGGGTTTTCATTGCCATCAGATTGTGCACGTGGCATCCTGGAGAAGAGAGATCCAGGGAGGAAAGTGAAGCCCCGGCTTGGTTAGGATGTTCCGTGTCGGTGGTGCACTCCTGGGGTGCTCCTGGTCTCCTCTCATACTTGTTAGTTGTGCTTTTTGCTTTGCACTGGCCTAGATATCACATTTCTACATGTTGTAGGAAATCCTCCTTGGGTTTGTGGCAATTGCAATATCTTGATGAATATGGACATCAAGGAGGATATCATACCCAAGACCCAAAACATTGTGGATATGGGCATCAAGGAGGATATCATACCCTAGACCCCAAACATGGTGGATATGGAGATCAAGGAGGACATCACACCCCAGACCCCAAACATGGTGGATATGGACATTAAGGAGGACATTACACCCTAGACCCAAAACATGGTGGATATGGACATCAAGGAGGACATTACACCCTAGACCCCAAACATGGTGGATATGGACATCAAGGAGGACATCATACCCTAGACCCCAAACATGGTGGATATGGGCATCAAGAAGGACATCATACCCCAGACCCAAAACATGGTGGATATGGCCATCAAGGAGGACATCATACCCCAGGCCTCAAACATGATGAATATGGACATCAAGGTGGACATCATACCCTTGATCCCAAACATGGTGGATATGGCCATCAAGGAGAATATCATACCCCAGGCCCCAAACATTGTGGATATGGAGATCAAGGAGGACATTATACCCTAGACCTCAAACATGGTGGATATGGGCATCAAGGAGGACATCATACTCCAGACCCCAAACATGGTGGATATGGACATTAAGGAGGACATTACACCCTAGACCCAAAACATGGTGGATATGGACATCAAGGAGGACATTATACCCTAGACCCCAAACATGGTGGATATGGGCATCAAGGAGGACATCATACCCACACACCCCAAACAAGTTGGATATGGACATCAAGGAGGACATCATACCCTAGACCCCAAACATGGTGTATATGGACATCAAGGAGGACATCATACCCCAGGCCTCAAACATGATGAATATGGACATCAAGGAGGACATCATACCCTAGATCCCAAACATGGTGGATATGGCCATCAAGGAAGATATCATACCCCAAGCCCCAAACATGGTGGATATGGCCATCAAGGAGGACATCATACCCCAAACATGGTGGGTATGGACATCAAGGAGGACATCATACCCTAGACCCCAAACATTGAGATATGGCCATCAAGGAGGACATCATACCCCAGGCCTCAAACATAATGAATATGGACATCAAGGTGGACATTATACCCTAGATTCCAAACATGGTGGATATGGACATCAAGGTGGACATCACACCCCAGACCCCAAACATGGTGGATATGGACATCAAGGAGGACATCATACCCAGGCCTCAAACATGATGAATATGGACATCAAGGTGGACATCATACCCTTGATCCCAAACATGGTGGATATGGCCATCAAGGAGAATATCATACCCCAGGCCCCAAACATTGTGGATATGGAGATCAAGGAGGACATTATACCCTAGACCTCAAACATGGTGGATATGGACATCAAGGAGGACATCATACTCCAGACCCCAAACATGGTGGATATGGACATTAAGGAGGACATTACACCCTAGACCCAAAACATGGTGGATATGGACATCAAGGAGGACATTATACCCTAGACCCCAAACATGGTGGATATGGGCATCAAGGAGGACATCATACCCCACACCCCAAACAAGTTGGATATGGACATCAAGGAGGACATCATACCCTAGACCCCAAACATGGTGGATATGGGCATCAAGGAGGACATCATAACCCAGACCCAAAACATGGTGTATATGGACATCAAGGAGGACATCATACCCCAGGCCTCAAACATGATGAATATGGACATCAAGGAGGACATTATACCCTAGATCCCAAACATGGTGGATATGGCCATCAAGGAAGATATCATACCCCAAGCCCCAAACATGGTGGATATGGAGATCAAGGAGGACATCATACCCTAGATCCCAAACATGGTGGATATGGACATCAAGGTGGACATCATACCCTAGATCCCAAACATGGTTGATATGGAGATCAAGGAGGACATCATACCCTAGACCCCAAACATGATGAATATGGACATCAAGGTGGACATGCTGTCCATATCCACCATGTTTTGGGTCTAGGGTATAAAGGTGGACATCACATCCCAGGCCCCAAACATGGTGGATATGGACATCAAGGAGGACATCATACCCCACGCACCAAACATGAGGGATATGGGCATCAAGGAGGACATAATACCACAGACCCAAACATGGTGGATATGGACATCAAGGAGGACATCACACCCCAGAGCCAAAACATGGTGGATATGGACATCAAGGAGGACATCACACCCCAGGCCCCAAATATGGTGTATATTGACATCATGGTGGACATCATATTCCAGACTTCAAGCATGGTGGATACATTATACTCCAGGCTCTGCTACTCACCGACTGGCCAAGGATGTCCCCCACGGTCTGGATGTCTGGCCAGTTCTGCATACAGTGGGTGACCTGCTCCAGGAACTGCTCATGGTGCTCCAGAAGCTCCGGGATGTGGTCAAAGATCTCGTCCACCAGAGATGGGTCACACAAGACAGAATTCTCCGGCTGCTTCAGTGGTTTCATGTATCCCTAGAGACAAAAACATTCAGTTATCACCAGTCATCACTAGACACTAGATATCCCAAGTTAAAAACAGTGCCACCGTGGTCCATAGGTTGTGTTTGGTATTGCAGCCGATTCACTTCAACAATAACAGATGCCGCTGGAGTTGAGTCAGAGTCATGGGGTAGGAGTTGGGTGTCCATTTTGGTGGACTTGGAGTTGGATTAAGGGAAATTGAGGGGGTCAGAGTGAGAGTTGACGGTTTGGCTTACTGACTCCACACCAGGGCTGTGGAGCCTAAAGTCCATTTTGGTAGACTATGACTCAGAGAAATTAAGGAATCGGAGCTGATGTCGGAGGTTTAGCTTCCCAACCGCACATCAGAGCTGTGGAGTCGGAGACATGGAGTTGGTGTCCATTTTGGTGGACTTGGATTTGGAGTCAGATTCATGGATATTAAGGAGTTTGAGTCGGAGTTGAAGGTTTGGCTTACCGACGGTACGCCAAGGCTGTGGAGTCAGAGTCATGGAGTCGGAGTCAGTGTCTATTTTGATGGAGATGGAGATTTGGCTTACTGACTCTGCAGCCTCGGGGGGCAGCATTAAAATATGCTGGAAAAGAATGATGTTTGGAACCCAAGTCCTCCCTACAATCCAGGGCCATTCAAGATTTTCAAAGGGGGGGAGGCTCCTGCTGCAGCCAGACGTCACATGACAGTGAGGAACACAAGGAGGGGCCACAGCTGAGCTCCCGACAGATAGGGAGTTGGACCAGGTGACCCAACTCTAACATTCTATACAGAGTATTACTGTATCAGAGGAAAGGACGGGATTAAGAAATGAAGTGCTGGAATATGTGTGTTATTTTGTGCATTTTCTATTTTTAGAGAGTGTTTTCATTCATATAAAAGGTTATTTTAGTCATTTAATCGGTGAGTAACGCACTTGTCGGGTTCATAAGTCCACAAAAATGTGAAAAATGTGAATGACCAATGAACTCCAGGACCAAACATCACTCAAGACAATAAAAAACCCTCAAAAAGCTGAAAAAGCTGAAAAATCAGGCACATAATGGAACGTGCCAAGTGAGAAATCACACCACAAAAGGAAACAATGCATAATAAAGGAATTCATGAGGACAGACCTCAAAAACGGAGCGCACGCAACGGTGGAGCTGGCTGTAACGCAGCGAGGCGGTCACATTACATGGTCATTGATTCGGCCTGTCAGCGCGGTTGCGCCCCTGAGAAGGGTAGGTCTCCAATGCCAATGAGGCGACCACCGGATGGGGTCGTCCAGAGCTCGAGTGGGGGGACACAAAGCTCCACCTGCTCCAGACGGGAATCTCAAAATTACAAAAGTATTCAGCGATCTTTTTCTGTTTCATCGTCACCGGTGCTCCAGAGATCCAAAATATTCGGGAGGTTGGAGAGTAGAGCTTCACCCAGATCCTCATCTGAAGGGAGGGAAGACGACAGAGGGATCGAGAAAGGTTGGAAAAGAGAACAATAAAAAAAACTGTGTCCAAGGCGTTGAGATCACGAGTCTTATTTTTTTGGGATGGGGAGGGTGCACTCCATCAATGACCTTCATTAATTCCTTGAGGACATATTTCATTTTCTATGCCATGTATTGGGTTACACATCATGAATGTAAACTTTAATCAGTTTTTAGGGTGAGGGAATTTGCTAGAGGTTTAGCCAATTCTTTTTGGAGTATTCCACAGTTATTCTACGGTTATGGCCTCCCTGGCGTGGTAGCGGTAGAAGGGTTTGATTATTGGGATAATATATATATATGCACACACACACACACACACATACATACATACATACATACATACACTGTGTTCCAAATTATTATGCAAATGTTCTTTTTCTCTGATTTTTCTAAATGGTCGGTGCAGATGACAGTCAGTGTAATGAAAGTCATCACCCGCTAGAATATACATCAGATTTTATTGAAGGAATCTCCCTATAACAGTATAATCTTCAAAATTAAACAAACTCTAAATTCCCGATTCCACATTATTACGCACAGGAGAGTTTCTAAACATTTGATATGTTTGAAAGAACTGAAAATGCTGATTTGTTGAATTTGCAGCATTAGCAGGTCACATTCACTGAGATAAAAAGCTATTTACCTCCAAAACATCCTAACAGGCCAAGTTACATGGTAACACAGGGACCCTACTTTGATGTCACCTTCACAATTCTTGCATCCATTGATATTGTGAGTTTCCAGAGAGTTTCTGCTTGTATTTCTTTACATGATGTCAGAATCTCCTCCCAGAGCTGCTGTTTTGATGTGATCTGCCTCCCACCCTCATAGATCTTTTGCTTGATTATACTCCTAAGGTTCTCTATAGGGTTGAGGTCAGGGGAAGATGGTGGCCACACCATGAGTTTATCTCCTTTTATGCCCATAGCAGCCAATGGCACAGAGGTATTCTTTGTAGCATGAGATGGGGCATTGTCATGCATGAGGATGATTTTGCTCCTGTTTTTGCTTTTTGCACCATAGAAGAAAGTTCTCAGTCAGAAACTCTATATACTTTGCAGAGGTCATTTTCACACCTTCAGGAACCTTAAAGGGGCCTACCAGCTGTTTCCCAATGATTCCAGCCCAAAACATGACTCCTCCACCTCCTTGCTGACGTCGCAGCCTTGTTGGGACACGGTGGCCATCCACCAACCATCCACTACTCCATCCATCTGGACCATCCAGGGTTGCTCGGCACTCATCAGTAAACAAGACTGGTTGACAATTAGTCTTCATGTATATCTGGACCCACTGCAACTGTTCCTGCTTGTGAGCACTGTTTAGGGGAGGCCGAATAGTAGGTTTATGCACCACAGCAAGCCTGTGAAGAATCCTACACCTTGAGGTTGGAGGGACTCCAGAGGCTCCAGCAGCTTCACATATCTGTTTGCTGGTTTGTAAGGCCTTTATAACAGCTGCTCTCTTAATCTAATGAATTTGCCTGGCAGAAACCTTCCTCATTCTGCCTTTATCTGCACAAACACGTCTGTACTCAGAATCAGCCACAAATCTCTTCACAGTGTGATGATCACGCTTACGTTTTCGTGCAATATCAAATGTTTTCATCCCTTGTCCCAGGCATTGCACCATTTGTTGCTTTTCGGCAGCAGAGACATCCTTTTTCTTTCCCACGTGACTTGAAAACTGTGGCCTGCGTAATATTGTGGAACACCCAGTTTTTCTTTTATTGGGCTCACCTGCCAAACTAATTATCACAGATATCTGAGATTGATTTCAATGATCCAAAGAACCCTGATGGTGGGTTTACACGTTTTACTATCGTTGCGATATCGCAATTCAATGGCGCCGGAGCGCGCATTTAGTGCTCGTTTCTCCCGCATCGCATCAGAGGTTTAGACGTTGCGATTTCTGAATCCAACGTCCGTGCGATGTCTACGCCCCCCAACCCAGGAACGACCATTTAACATGGGAGTGAATGGGTGACGTAGAACTTCACATCGTAGTTGGGCTGTCACACAGCACGATCCGGCTCCAATCTCCATTCAATATCGGGGCATTGAATAGCACGCTCATTCAATCCCCGATATCGCATTGACATCGTTCCTGCATCGTATTGGACGTTCACACCATACAACGCAGGAACGATATCGGCTCCAACGATCGAACCACGTGACTTTTCATTGAAATTGGACTCCGATATCGCAACATGTAAACCCGCCATGAGGCTACGTGCACACACTGAGTATTTGGTGAGGTTTTCCGTCAGTATCTGTAAAGCCTCGTGCACACGCTGAGTATTTGGTGAGTTTTTACCTCAGATTTAGATCCGGTCATTGCTGACACTTCAGATCTCTCCAGCGCTTTGTTTCCTCCATTTCTGGGGCTTCTTGATGTTTGGGGTCGTTGTCCTGGTGGAGACCCCTCACCTAGGACGCCCCCAGCTTTCTGACACTGGATCTACATTGTCACCCAAAATCCTCTGGGATCTTCAGATTTCATGATGTCTTGTACACAGTCAAGGCCCCCCAGTGCCAGAGGAGGAAAACAACGCAAAACTTGACTGACCTCCCCCATATGTGACTGTAGGTCCTGTGCTCTTTTCTCTGACCTCCACCATATGTGACTGTAGGTCCTGTGCTCTTTTCTCTTTCCTCCCCCATATGTGACTGTAGATCCTGTGCTCTTTTCTTTGACCTCCCCCATATGTGACTGTAGGTCCTGTGCACTCTTCTCTGCCCTCCCCATATGTGACTGTAGGTCCTGTGCTCTTTTCTCTGACCTCCTCCATATGTGACTGTAGGTCCTGTGTTCTTTTCTCTGACCTCCCCCATATGTGACTATAGCTCCTGTGCTCTTTTCTCTGACCTCCCCCATATGTGACTGTAGGTCCTGTGCTCTTTTCTCTGACCTCCCCTATATGTGACTGTAGGTCCTGTGCTCTTTTCTCTGACCTCCTCCATATGTGACTGTAGGTCCTGTGCTCTTTTCTCTGTCCTCCTCCATATGTGACTGTAGGTCCTGTGCTCTTTTCTCTGACCTCCCCCATATGTGACTGTAGGTCCTGTGCTCTTTTCTCTGACCTCCCCCATATGTGACTGTAGGTCCTGTGCTCTTTTCTCTGACCTCCCCCATATGTGACTGTAGGTCCTGTGCTTTTTCTCTGACCTCCCCCATATGTGACTGTAGGACCTGTGCTCTTTTCTCTCACCTCCCCCATATGTGACTGTAGGTCCTGTGCTCTTTTCTCTGACCTCCCCCATATGTGACTGTAGGTCCTGTGCTCTTTTCTCTTTCCTCCCCCATATGTGACTGTAGATCCTGTGCTCTTTTCTCTGACCTCCTCCATATGTGACTGTAGGTCCTGTGTTCTTTTCTCTGACCTCCCCCATATGTGACTGTAGGTCCTGTGCTCTTTTCTCTGACCTCCCCCATATGTGACTGTAGGTCCTGTGCTCTTTTCTCTGCCCTCCTCCATATGTGACTGCAGGTCCTGTGCACTTTTCTCTGCCCTCCTCTATATGTGACTGCAGGTCCTGTGCTCTTTTCTCTGCCCTCCCCCATATGTGACTGTAGGTTCTGTGCTCTTTTGTTTGACCTTTCCCATATGTGACTGTAGGTCCTGTGCGCTTTTCTCTGACCTCCCCCATATGTGACTGTAGGTCCTGTGCTCTTTTCTCTGACCTCCCCCATATGTGACTGTAGGTCCTGTGCTCTTATCTCTGACCTCCCCCATATGTGACTGTAGGTCCTGTGCTCTTTTCTCTGCCCTCCCCCATATGTGACTGTAGGTTCTGTGCTCTTTTCTCTGACCTCCCCCATATGTGACTGTAGACCCTGTGCTCTTTTCTCTGACCTCCCCCACATGTGACTTTAGGTCTTGTGCTCATTCTCCGTCCTTCCCCATATGTGACTGTAGGTCCTGTGCTCTTTTCTCTGACCTCCCCATATGTGACTGTAGGTCCTGTGCTCTTTTTTCTGACCTCCCCCATATGTGACTGTAGGTCCTGTGCTCTTTTTTCTAATCTCCCCCATATGTGACTGTAGGTCCTGTGCTCTTTTCTCTGACCTCCCCCATATGTGACTGTAAATCCTGTGCTCTTTTCTCTGACCTCCCTCATATGTGACTGTAGATCCTGTGCTCTTTTCTCTGACCTCCCTCATATGTGACTGTAGGTCCTGTGCTCTTTTCTCTGACCTGCCTCATATGTGACTGTAGGTCCTGTGCTCTTTTCTCTGACCTCCCCCATATGTGACTGTAGGTCCTGTGCTCTTATCTCTGACCTCCCCCATATGTGACTGTAGACCCTGTGCTCTTTTCTCTGACCTCCCCCACATGTGACTATAGGTCTTGTGCTCATTCTCCGTCCTTCCCCATGTGTGACTGTAGGTCCTGTGATCTTTTCATTTCATTCTCATGTGGACAGAGTTTGTGCCGACACCGATGCCTCATGAGCCTACAGGATGACTTGAATTTCTTTGGATCTTGATTGGGGCTTATCCACAATCCAGACTATCCTGTGCTACAACCTATCATCCATTTTTCTCTTCAGTTCACAACCAGGGAGATTAGCTACAGTGCCATGGGGTGTTTAACGTCTTGATTATATTGTGCACCATGGACAAAGGAACATCATGATCTCTGGAGATGGACTTGAGATTCTTGATATATTTTTCCACAACTTTGGTTCTCAAGTCCTTAGACCGTTCTCCTCCATGACACACAATGCAAAAATCGAGGCAACGTCTCCCCTTTTTATCTGGTTTCAGTTGTGATTTTCATATTGCCCAAGAGAGTGCAGAGGTGACAGCCAGACCCAAACCTTGGAGCTGGAGGGGGTCAAAACTCTAAATATGAGGACCCCGGGGCTGTGATTGCCCACGGCAGGCCGGGGCCCCGTCACAGGTCCTGCATTAGCCCCATTCTCACCAGGTTACCCCTCGGTGGGCTGTGACATTGTTCCTCTTCTATTGGTGGTCCACACATTTGGGGAATTTTTGCTTTTTTCGTTATGCACAAAGCAAGTAACATGATGATTGTAATGAGTCTCCCACAGTCTAAGTTCTTATTAATTAGGAGGAATGGGTGAGGAAGAATCAATGATAACACGCGGGCAGCGTGCCAGCCGCGGCCTCAGGAAGTCATTATACCAGATGCCACATGGAGATTTCCTGCCCGAATGAAAACATCCAGAACGTGAGGCCGGAGACCAGACCCCTCCATGGCCACCGATGACGAGGGACGTGTGCCCAATGTTCATGCAGACGACATCAGCACAACAATCCAGAGGCTGCAATTACACAACTTTGCCGTTTTAAAACATTTACCGGTTGTCTCAGCCAGTTTACAATGGTAGACGGCACCCAACCTCCCGATTGTTCCTGTTTACAATGGTAGACGGCACCCAACCTCCCGATTGTTCCTGTTTACAATGGTAGACGGCACCCAACCTCCCGATTGTTCCTGTTTACACTCATAGGCAGCACTCCACCTTCCGACTGTTCCTGTTTACACTCGTAGACTGCACTCCACCTTCCGACTGTTCCTGTTTACAATGGTAGAAGGCACCCAACCTCCCGACTGTTCCTGTTTACACAGGTAGACCGCACTCCACCTCCCGATTGTTCCTGTTTACACTCATAGACAGCACTCCACCTCCCGATTGTTACTGTTTACAATAGAAGACGGCACCCAACCTCCCGATTATTCCTGTTTACACTCGTAGACCACACTCCACCTTCCGACTGTTCCTTTTTACACTCGTAGACAGCACTCCACCTTCCGACTGTTCTTGTTTACAATGGTAGACGGCACCCAACCTCCCGATTGTTCCTGTTTACAATGGTAGACGGCACCCAACCACCCGATTGTTCCTGTTTACACAGGCAAACCGCACTTCACCTTCCTACTGTTCCTGTTTACACAGGTAGACTGCACTCCACCTTCCGACTATTCCTGTTTACACAGGTAGACCGCACTTCACCTTCCTACTGTTCCTGTTTACACAGGTAGACTGCACTCCACCTTCCGACTGTTCCTGTTTACACAGGTAGACCGCACTTCACCTTCCTACTGTTCCTGTTTACACAGGTAGACCGCACTTCACCTTCCTACTGTTCCTGTTTACACAGGTAGACCGCACTTCACCTTCCTACTGTTCCTGTTTACACAGGTAGACTGCACTCCACCTTCCGACTGTTCCTGTTTACACAGGTAGACCGCACTTCACCTTCCTACTGTTCCTGTTTACACAGGTAGACTGCACTCCACCTTCAGACTGTTCCTGTTTACACAGGTAGACCGCACTTCACCTTCCTACTGTTCCTGTTTACACAGGTAGACCGCACTCCACCTTCCGACTGTTCCTGTTTACACAGGTAGACCGCACCCCACCTTCCGACCGTTCCTGTTTACACAGGTAGACCGCATTCAACCTTCTGGTTGTTCCTGTTTACACAGGCAGACCGCACTTCACCTTCCTACTGTTCCTGTTTACACAGGTAGACTGCACTCCACCTTCCGACTGTTCCTGTTTACACAGGTAGACCGCACTTCACCTTCCTACTGTTCCTGTTTACACAGGTAGACTGCACTCCACCTTCCGACTGTTCCTGTTTACACAGGTAGACCGCACTTCACCTTCCTACTGTTCCTGTTTACACAGGTAGACTGCACTCCACCTTCCGACTGTTCCTGTTTACACAGGTAGACCGCACTTCACCTTCCTACTGTTCCTGTTTACACAGGTAGACTGCACTCCACCTTCAGACTGTTCCTGTTTACACAGGTAGACCGCACTTCACCTTCCTACTGTTCCTGTTTACACAGGTAGACGCACTCCACCTTCCGACTGTTCCTGTTTACACAGGTAGACCGCACTTCACCTTCCGCTAGTTCCTGTTTACACAGGTAGACTGCACCCCACCTTCCGACGTTCCTGTTTACACAGGTAGACTGCACCCCACCTTCCGACCGTTCCTGTTTACACAGGTAGACCGCATTCCAACCTTCTGGTGTTCCTGTTTACACAGGCAGACCGCACTTCACCTTCCTACTGTTCCTGTTTACACAGGTAGACTGCACTCCACCTTCCGACTGTTCCTGTTTACACAGGTAGACCGCACTTCACCTTCCTACTGTTCCTGTTTACACAGGTAGACTGCACTCACCTTCCGACTGTTCCTGTTTACACAGGTAGACGCACTTCACCTTCCACTGTTCCTGTTTACACAGGTAGACCGCACTCACCTTCCGACTGTTCCTGTTTACACAGGTAGACCGCACTTCACCTTCCGCTAGTTCCTGTTTACACAGGTAGACTGCACTCCACCTTCCGACCGTTCCTGTTTACACAGGTAGACCGCATTCAACCTTCTGTGTTCCTGTTTACACAGGTAGACCGCACTCACCTTCCAACTGTTCCTGTTTATACAGGTAGACCACACTCCACCTTCCTATTTGTTCTGTTTATACAGGTAGACCACACTCCACCTTCCGACTGTTCCTGTTTACACAGGTAGACCACACTCCACCTTCCGACTGTTCCTGTTTACACAGGTAGATCGCACTCAACCTCCCAATTGTTCCTGCTTACACAGAAAGGCCGCACTCCACCTTCCAACTGTTCCTGTTTGCACAGGTTTACTGCACTCACCTGCGGCTGTGCCCTGATCTCCCTACCGTCCCTATACGGGCTCTTTCAGCCCATCACCGAACAGGATACATAGTCCCTCGCTGGCCCTGATATTAGTCCTCAACAGGGAAATGGCCGGTGGGAGCACTAGTCCCAACCACTGCAATAATAACAACAAAAGGAAAGGGGAGACAGACAGAGGAACAACAAACAACTTCACACCTGCTGCCATGCTCCTTGGCAGGAGACGGATTAGCAGTTGTCAGCTGTCCAGAGAACCTCCTTCACCTCAGGAAGCTTGGCCAGAAGTGAGTTCAATCACTAGAAAATGATGCTGAAACCATGTGACCATATAAAAGGAAGGAAGTGATCACAGAGTAGCCACACCTGGACAAAGAACTTGGCTAGCTTGCTAGCAACAGAGACTGCCATTAACTCCCAAACTGCCAAAGGAAAGAAACTTGTTTAATATGAAATCTCTATAGAGGAGTGAGACACAGGTCCCAAAAACTGTCCAAGTCTCCAAGGTAAGAGAGAGCATGGTGACAGCTGGCCCACCAGGGATCAAAACCTCCACAACTCTGGGGAATCCAGGACCAACTATCCCAGCTGGCAGCAACCCGCTTTTGTCAAGCACCCACTGAGAGCAAGGTATTGGCAAACTTAGGAAGTTGTCCGAGTACAGCGAGGCATGTGGCCGGGTGACCGGATTAGAGAACTCAGGTTGGGACAAACAAATTTGTGGGCTCAGAGCAGAGCAGGAGATAAAGATATGAGGATTCTGGATGTGTCCTGTACAGACCAGCCCAGAGATAATATAAAACTGGCCCTCAATGTCTCTCATGGCCCCATCCTACTATACCATGCCTGGTGACGCCCATCACTCAGGCAAGTGTTCATGCGAACCCAACACGTTAACGGTACCTGCCGATGGTGCACAAAGTCCTGAGTCATAAGGAGAATCTGGCCACTTGTGTGGGGATGAACTATTCTTAATTATGCCAGACGTATTGATCCTTTGCTCGATGAGTCATTGTTTCATGTGGGACCATCATGTGCCCTCCTTGTATGCTAACTTGTGGTAATACTTGCCTATTGCATCGGCCCTGTACGGTGTACTAGTCTACGTCAGCAGGAGGAAAATTGAGCTAGCCAAAAATGGGGGACCAGATCAGATTAATTTCCCCTCAATCCTGTGGGACACAATGCCCTAAAATGGGAGCAAAGGAATATAAAAAGGGGCCTGCTCCCATCACTGAGTCTAGAAACATGGTTCCAGCTAGTGGATTACAGATCCACTGCCCAAAACTAAGACGACAAATTCACTTGGAAGATCCAGGTTAGGAATATCCAATCAACGGGCCAGATACCTTGCTGTACTTGGTTGGTTTCCTAAGCTTGCCGCTACCTCCCCTCAGTGGGTGCTGCTGGCTGGGGTAGGTGGCCCTGGATGCCACAAAGTGACTGAAGTTCTAATCCCCTTTGAGTCAGAGGAGGGGTGAGACTGTCATTTGCACTATCTTGTGGTCTTGCTGTTGACCAATAAAGTCTTGCCAGAGTGAGGTTCCCCCATGTCCGCGCTTTGTTGTCCCAGAGATAACTCTCTGTCAGAGATGTCTGTAAGTGTCTTTCACGTGAGAGCTTCTGTGTACGGGAGAGCTGGTCAGGTCCAACGATTGCCCGAAGCATCATTCGGCCAATAGTCATTCAGTATGTATTGGCTTCTTTGGACTACACAACTCAAGAACTAATCTTGGTCTTGACTTCACAAACGTCGCCCAACAAGTCAATGCCAGAATCGGGTACCAAAGGACAACTATCGACCAACTTAAAATATCCAGTGATCAAGGGGATTCTCAAAAATTGTCTAGTTGAAAATGTGCCGGATGCAAGAAACAGGTTACTCAGCGTCTGGACCGGAGTGTTCAGTTGACAGTAGCCATGCCCAGCAGCTGTGGTCCTAACCCCACATATAAAGGGGGTAGTAGTAGGGATAAAGTATATTTGTGATGCCAGTTGGGATAATCATCCTAATGTTGCTGGCACTGCAGAGGGTCTCTGGGAGATAGATGGTAGTAAGCAGCACAGATGGCAAACTCTTCCCGACCAGGGCTGGCTCCCAGGGAGATGATGAGGGTCATGGTGATAGGTGTACTAGAGCAAGGAGACAGAAAATACAGTCCTTTGCTTTACCTTTATACTGTACGAAGTCCAGGGTAGTACATCCACCCCCAGGCATGTGGTCTGGCCAGTCTGATGAGAACTGTATTCCGCTCCACTGGCTGACCTTTCCTATACTTTAGGTGTCTTGGTGCCTTGAGCTTCCAGTACTCCCTATTGGTTATTGTGAATTACTTCCTGCCAGGCAGGTAGTGCGGGTCCTGTGGGAATCCATGCCTATAGCAGCTTCTCGATCCTCTATTCTATTGAACCCCCGGAGTACTCCACTTAAGTTGTTGGTGAGCTTGAAACTCACCAGCATCTAGTTCTGCCACCAGGCCCTATAAGCCTGGATGACCTAGGAACTGGTCCCCTGACTGCAGCCGGTCCCTTCAGAGCAGCTCCTGTTGCCTCCTCACTGGACCTCTCCTCTGCCCACTCTGTCCTACTACACTACATCTAACTCCTCCCCTTCCCCAGGAAGTGTGTCACATGACCAAAACCGGCATCAAGTGCTCAGTCCCCTAATAAGGGATCAGGCAGTGTGTGTAAACTTCAGACATCCATCAAAGGGACCACAATTCCCATCAGACATGGCATTACATAGATGGTAAAGCAATACCATTTTGGGGCGGGCAGATGCAGGGGCGGCACAAAAATTATAGACTTTTTGAAACTGATAAATATTTGACTTCCTAAATATCTATATCTGAGCAAATATCTAAAAATTGGAAACATTTTTATCCAAAGCAGATGGACTTGTGGCGGTATAATGTGTGCTACATTCAGGTCACGGCACAATATCAGGATGTTCTGATTCTCTGAGTCAGCAGACAATCGCAGCGCTCTCCCGGCCGGCAGACAATATCCCGCGGACGGCGTGTTCCCTGATGGATCAATAATGAGGCCACGTGAAGACGAGAGATGAAGGTGGGAAAAGTCTATTGAAATCCTCCGTTATATAAAGCCATAAAAGGATGTTCCATACGAGCGGCAAAACAGAAGAGCAACACCGGAGACATCACCAACATCATTACACATAATGGCACCACCGGCTACAATAATGGTATTTACTGGCGCACATATTACTGAAGGCTTCACTATCTGGCTGATTTTTGGGAGGAAATATCAATAAGAAAGGGAACACTGTCAAAATATTGTGACATCCACGGACTAGTGAATGAACATTACAGATATACAAGTACCAGCACTGTACAATATAACTACTATAATACTGCCCTATATACAAGAATATAACTACTATAATACTGCCCCTATATACAAGAATATAACTAATATAATACTGCCCTATATACAAGAATATAACTACTATAATACTGCCCCTATATACAAGAATATAACTACTATAATAAGGCTCCTATATACAAGAATATAACTACTATAATACTGCTCCTATATACAAGAATATAACTACTATAATACTGCTCCTATATACAGAATATAACTACTATAATACTGCTCCTATATACAAGAATATAACTACTATAATAAGGCTCCTATATACAAGAATATAGCTACTATAATACTGCTCCTATATACAAGAATATAACTACTATAATACTGCTCCTATATACAGGAATATAACTACTATAATACTGCCCCTATATACAGGAATATAACTACTATAATAAGGCTCCTATATACAAGAATATAACTACTATAATACTGCCCCTATGTACAAGAATATAACTACTATAATACTGCCCCTATGTACAAGAATATAACTACTATAATACTGCTCCTATGTACAAGAATAAATCTACTATAATACTGCCCTATGTACAAGAATATAACTACTATAATACTGCTCCTATATACAAGAATATAACTACTATAATACTGCTCCTATATACAAGAATATAACTACTATAATACTGCTCCCATGTACAAGAATATAACTACTATAATACTGCATCTATATACAAGAATATAACTACTATAATACTGCCCCTATATACAAGAATATAACTACTATAATACTGCTCCTATATACAAGAATATAACTACTATAATACTGCTCCTATATACAAGAATATAACCACTATAATACTGCTCCTATATACAAGAATATAACTACTATAATATTGCCCCTATGTACAAGAATATAACTACTATAATACTGCTCCTATATACAAGAATATAACTACTATAATACTGCTCCTATATACAAGAATATAACTACTATAATACTGCTCCTATATACAAGAATATAACTACTATAATACTGCTCCTATATACAAGAATATAACTACTATAATACTGCCCCTATGTACAAGAATATAACTACTATAATACTGCTCCTATATACAAGAATATAACTACTATAATACTGCCCCTATGTACAAGAATATAACTACTATAATACTGCCCCTATGTACAAGAATATAACTACTATAATACTGCCCCTATATACAAGAATATAACTACTATAATACTGCCCCTATGTACAAGAATATAACTATTATAATACTGCTCCTATAAACAAGAATATAACTACTATAATACTGCCCTATGTACAAGAATATAACTACTATAATACTGCCCTATATACAAGAATATAACTACTATAATACTGCTCCTATATACAAGAATATAACTACTATAAATACTGCTCCTATATACAAGAATATAACTACTATAATACTGCCCCTATTACAAGAATATAACTACTATAATACTGCTCCTATATACAAGAATATAACTACTATAATACTGCTCCTATATACAAGAATATAACTACTATAATACTGCTCCTATATACAAGAATATAACTACTATAATACTGCTCCTATATACAAGAATATAACTACTATAATACTGCTCCTATATACAAGAATATAACTACTATAATACTGCTCCCTATATACAAGAATATAACTACTATAATATGTCCCTATGTACAAAAATATACTCTATAATACTGCCCTTCATTTACTATACACTATAGATATAATACTATAATATGCAGTGAAAAACAAATAGTCCCCATATACAATGATATAACTTCTATATACTGTCCTATTGTACAAGAATTATAACGTATTACAGCTCGATCTATATACAAGAATATAAACCTATATATGCTCTACTATGTACATGATATGCCAATCTAGTAATAAGTCGACCAATAAGACAATATAGAAAACTACTCAAATACTTCCTTATCAGATATAATATTATACATCTGGTCCGTGATAAAAGAATATCACTTACCCATGATAGTCCTATAACTAGAATGATACTAATGATTATTGCATCCATATATACAGAACTATAACACATCAAGACTGCTCCATTATACATATAATATAACTACATAATACATGTCATAATACAAGAATATAACTACTATAATACTGCCCCTATATACAAGAATATAACTACTATAATACTGCCCTATATACAAGAATATAACTACTATAATACTCCCCTATATACAAGAATATAACTACTATAATACTGCTCCTATATACAAGAATATAACTACTATAATACTGCCCCTATATTACAAGAATATAACACTATAATTACTGCCCTATATACAAGAATATAACTACTATAATACTGCCCCTATATACAAGAATATAACTACTATAATACTGCCCTATATACAAGAATATAACTACTATAATACTGCTCCTATATACAAGAATATAACTATTATAATACTACCTCCTATATACAAGAATATAATACTATAATACTGCCCTATTACAAGAATATAAACTACTATAATACTGCCCCTATTACAAGAATATAACTACTATAATACTGCCCTATATACAAGAATATAACTACTATAATACTGCCCTATTAACAAGAATATAACTACTATAATACTGCCCCTATATACAAGAATATAACTACTATAATACTGCTCCTATTACAAGAATATAACTACTATAATACTGCCCTATTACAAGAATATAACTACTATAATACTGCTCCCATATACAAGAATATAACTACTATAATACTGCCCTATATACAAGAATATAACTACTATAATACTGCTCCTATATACAAGAATATAACTACTATAATACTGCCCTATATACAAGAATATAACTACTATAATACTGCTCCTATATACAAGAATATAACTACTATAATACTGCTCCTATTACAAGAATATAACTACTATAATACTGCCCCTATGTACAAGAATATAACTACTATAATACTGCTCCTATATACAAGAATATAACTACTATAATACTGCTCCTATATACAAGAATATAACTACTATAATACTGCCCTATATACAAGAATATAACTACTATAATACTGCCCTATGTACAAGAATATAACTACTATAATACTGCCCCTATATACAAGAATATAACTACTATAATACTGCCCTATATACAAGAATATAACTACTATAATACTGCTCCTATTACAAGAATATAACTACTATAATACTGCCTCCTATAGTACAAGAATATAACTACTATAATACTGCCCCTATGATACAAGAATATAACTACTATAATACTGCTCCTATATACAAGAATATAACTACTATAATACTGCTCCCTATATACAAGAATATAACTACTATAATACTGCTCCTATATACAAGAGTATAACTACTATAATACTGCTCCTATGTACAAGAATATAACTACTATAATACTACCTTCTGCTGGGGGGGCAGATGTCGCTAGTGTGAACCGATCCTTAGAAATCTGGGGCGGGGTTGACTCTGTGAATTAGAATCTTGCAGAACTCTCAGTACGGAGCTTCAATGAACATTAGACCAGAGAAACATCTGAGGCCGCAGCAGCTTTATCCCGTCACATCCTCGCTCCCCCTGATGGTGGCGCCACTTCTATCCTTTATTTATGGACCGGCTTCCTTTAAACATTTTTAACTAAATAGAACTATTTTTCAGTGTTTTGTTTATTTTGGAAACTTTTTAATTATTTAAAAAAACCAAAGAAAGAAAACCCCAGACCCAGGAGGCGCTCCCCAGACCTAGGAGGCGCTCCCCAGACCAGGAGGCGCTCCCAGACCCAGGAGCGCTCCCCAGACCCAGGAGGCGTTCCCATACCCAGGAGGCATTTCCCAGACCCACGAGGCGTTTCCCAGACCCACGAGGCGCTCCCAGACCCACGAGGCGCTCCCCAGACCTTACCTCCATGAGCGTGCGCAGCGACTCCACGTATGACTGCTCTGTGTCCAGCAGGGTCAGGAACACGTGTCTCCTCATATCCTGCAAGAAAAGGATGAGGGATGATGAGAGATCAGGAGACAAGTCAATTATTAGCCTCTCGGGCCTTGTTCACATTGTGCAGTTTTGATTCGTTTTTGCATATTAAAACAATTATTAAAAACATAAACATTATATTATATAAAAAATTATAAACATATTAAAAACATACCCAAAACATAGGATGCGATGTTTGGGGGCACAGGAATATGTGACTTGTGTCCTTGTATTTGCTGTTAGACATCAGCGCCTCTGTACAGAAATACCGGATACATTCATCACCAGGGAATGATGGGTCAGGCTGTGTTCACACAGTGCGCTTTTGCTGTGATTACACATGATGTAGTGTGCCTGTACCTCGGCTCTCACCCTGCCCACCAGGACCATATTACACTCCTATTTCTTACAGAAGTCTCATTATCGTCACAGGCAGGATTACACCTCATACACAGCTGAGAACACAGAATCCACTGGATCACTCATCGCTCACCTCCTTTGCACACACTCATTAGATGCCTCAATATAAAACCATAATGTCTGCTCAGTTCATTGACTTACATGTACTTGTAGATTTCCTAAACCATGAAGTGCGAGTCTAGACAACTGTGAAAACGGCAACGTTTATTAGTTTTTTCTTCGTATATTTATTGCAACATGGAAAATAATCAATGACGTCTTAAACATTTCTGATAACATCTCATGTGAACTAAGAACAAAGCAGAATACATTGTAAGTTTGTTGCATTAGAGACTTCAGTCCCAAACTCTCACCCATCAGTCAGAGGACACCTATGCCTGGAGGACCCGGCATTATGCAGGACGCCCATTAATTGCAATGACCAAGGTGTAATACATTACTTCTCCATCGGGGGCGCTGTGAGGCCATAAAACACTTGCTGCACAGATCGCGGACCATCCGGAGTGATTTCAGAAATCACCACCCCTTTAAGGTGTCACATTTTATGGGTTGAACAAAGTGACGGCTCTGGGCCAAGAACAGAGGACGATGTTACTAATTTGGGGATTTATTTATTTCCTTAGGCAACAGTTGTGCCGGTCTGCGGTGAGTAGCGGGGGGCGCTGCTCTATTCAATGACACGGTGCAGAGGTGGAGCAGGACCAAGAATACACTGCAGGGAGTGTGATGGGGACAACATCCATCCTCATCCACCCTCATCATCCTCATCCATCCTCATCATCAACCCCCTCCACTCTCATCCTTATCCCCCTCCATCCTCCTCCTCCTCATCATCATCCATCCTCATCATCCTCTCTCCTCCTCATTATCCATCCTCCTCCTCATCATCCTCCTCCATCCTCATCATCAACCCCCTCCACTCTCATCCTTATCCCCCTCCATCCTCATCCTTATCCCTCTCCACTCTCATCCTTATCCCCCTCCATCCTCATCCTTATCCCTCTCTCACTCTCATCCTTATCCCCCTCCATCCTCATCCTTATCCCCCTCCATCCTCATCCTTATCCCTCTCCACTCTCATCCTTATCCCCCTCCATCCTCATCCTTATCCCCCTCCACTCTCATCCTTATCCCCCTCCATCCTCATCCTTATCCCCCTCCATCCTCATCCTTATCCCCCTCCACTCTCATCCTTATCCCCCTCCATCCTCATCCTTATCCCTCTCCACTCTCATCCTTATCCCCCTCCATCCTCATCCTTATCCCCCTCCATCCTCATCCTTATCCCCCTCCACTCTCATCCTTATCCCCCTCCATCCTCATCCTCCTCCTCCTCATCATCATCATGGAGACGTGTCATATTTCCTAGGGATACAATGTATTGTAGGAAAGAAAAAAAAAAATGAATCGCCATAGAGACACGTATGAATCGCCCCCACATACGTGTAGCTGTGAAGTATTACATGGATGGAGACCTGAGCCTCCACCGGTCACACAATGAATTAAAGGGAGGAGCAGTCATTCATTCCAGGGGTGGCAGAAGTGGGGGAGGAGTCGGCTCCTCCATAGATTTGGGGGCACAGAATATACAGAGGGGCCCTGGTGTAATGTGAACCCTGGTGTAATGTGACCCCTGGTGTAATGTGGCCCATGGTGTAATGTGGCCCATGGTGTAATGTGGCCCCTGGTGTAATGTGGCCCCTGGTGTAATGTGACCCTGGTGTAATGTGGCCTCTGGTGTAATGTGGCCCCTGGTGTAATGTGGCCCATGGTGTAATGTGGCCCATGGTGTAATGTGGCCCCTGGTGTAATGTGGCCCTGGTGTAATGTGACCCCTGGTGTAATGTGACCCCTGGTGTAATGTGGCCCATGGTGTAATGTGGCCCATGGTGTAATGTGGCCCCTGGTGTAATGTGGCCCCTGGTGTAATGTGACCCCTGGTGTAATGTGGCCTCTGGTGTAATGTGGCCCCTGGTGTAATGTGGCCCCTGGTGTAATGTGGCCCATGGTGTAATGTGGCCTCTGTGTCAGTCACTACCCGGGGACCATAACAAGAGTACAGGAATGGAGTCTACAGGAAGACCCCGAGAGCGTCAGTGACTCCCAAAGGAGAGGACAGAGATCGGCTGCCAATCACCTCAATGTGAGGGAGCAGAAGGCGAGACTAATGGTGAAGATCTGGGAATCTGAGAATGTGCTGGGATCTGTGGTGCTACCACCACTATCACCCCCAGCATCTGCCACACAGGAGAGGAGGAGGCACAAGATATATGTATACCCAGAAAGTCTAGTGCCTCCCCATCTCCTCACTATTCTGTTGAACCTGTACTGATCCTGAGTCACCTCCTGTATTATACTCCAGAGCTGCACTCACTATTCTGCTGGTGCAGTCACTGTGTACATACATTACATTACTGATCCTGAGTTACCTCCTGTATTATACTCCAGAGCTGCACTCACTATTCTGCTGGTGCAGTCACTGTGTACATACATTACATTACTGATCCTGAGTTACCTCCTGTATTATACTCCAGAGCTGCACTCACTATTCTGCTGGCGCAGTCACTGTGTACATACATTACATTACTGATCCTGAGTTAGCTCCTGTATTATACTCCAGAGCTGCACTCACTATTCTGCTGGCGCAGTCACTGTGTACATACATTACATTACTGATCCTGAGTTACCTCCTGTATTATACTCCAGAGCTGCACTCACTATTCTGCTGGTGCAGTCACTGTGTACATACATTACATTACTGATCCCGAGTTACCTCCTGTATTATACCCCAGAGCTGCACTCACTATTCTGCTGGTGAAGTCACTGTGTACATACATTACATTACTGATCCTGAGTTACCTCCTGTATTATACTCCAGAGCTGCACTCACTATTGTGCTGGTGCAGTCACTGTGTACATACATTACATTACTGATCCTGAGTCACCTCCTGTATTATACTCCAGAGCTGCACTCACTATTCTGCTGGCGCAGTCACTGTGTACATACATTACATTACTGATCCTGAGTTACCTCCTGTATTATACTCCAGAGCTGCACTCACTATTCTGCTGGTGCAGTCACTGTGTACATACATTACATTACTGATCCTGAGTTACCTCCTGTATTATACTCCAGAGCTGCACTCACTATTCTGCTGGTGCAGTCACTGTGTACATACATTACTGATCCTGAGTTACCTCCTGTATTATACTCCAGAGCTGCACTCACTATTCTGCTGGCGCAGTCACTGTGTACATACATTACATTACTGATCCTGAGATACCTCCTGTATTATACTCCAGAGCTGCACTCACTATTCTGCTGGTGCAGTCACTGTGTACATACATTACATTACTGATCCTGAGTTACCTCCTGTATTATGCTCCAGAGCTGCACTCACTATTGTGCTGGTGCAGTCACTGTGTACATACATTACATTACTGATCCTGAGTCACCTCCTGTATTATACTCCAGAGCTGCACTCACTATTCTGCTGGTGCAGTCACTGTGTACATACATTACATTACTGATCCTGAGTTACCTCCTGTATTATACTCCAGAGCTGCACTCACTATTCTGCTGGTGCAGTCACTGTGTACATACATTACTGATCCTGACTTACCTCTTGTATTATCCTCCAGAGCTGCACTCACTATTCTGCTGGTGCAGTCACTGCGTACATACATTACATTACTGATCCTGAGTTACCTCCTGTATTATACTCCAGAGCTGCACTCACTATTCTGCTGGTGCAGTCACTGTGTACATACATTACATTACTGATCCTGAGTTACCTCCTGTATTATACTCCAGAGCTGCACTCACTATTCTGCTGGTGCAGTCACTGTGTGCATACATTACATTACTGATCCTGAGTTACCTCCTGTATTATACTCCAGAGCTGCACTCACTATTCTGCTGGTGCAGTCACTGTGTGCATACATTACATTACTGATCCTGAGTTACCTCCTGTATTATACTCCAGAGCTGCACTCACTATTCTGCTGGTGCAGTCACTGTGTACATACATTACATTACTGATCCTGAGTTACCTCCTGTATTATACTCCAGAGCTGCGCTCACTATTCTGCTGGTGCAGTCACTGTGTACATACATTACATTACTGATCCTGACTTACCTCCTGTATTATACTCCAGAGCTGCGCTCACTATTCTGCTGGTGCAGTCACTGTGTACATACATTACATTACTGATCCTGACTTACCTCTTGTATTATCCTCCAGAGCTGCACTCACTATTCTGCTGGTGCAGTCACTGCGTACATACATTACATTACTGATCCTGAGTTACCTCCTGTATTATACTCCAGAGCTGCACTCACTATTCTGCTGGTGCAGTCACTGTGTACATACATTACATTACTGATCCTGAGTTACCTCCTGTATTATACTCCAGAGCTGCACTCACTATTCTGCTGGTGCAGACACTGTCTACATACATTACATAACTGATCCTGAGTTACCTCCTGTATTATACTCCAGAGCTGCACTCACTATTCTGCTGGAAAAGTCACTGTGTACATACATTACATTACTGATCCTGAGTTACCTCCTGTATTATACTCCAGAGCTGCACTCACTATTCTGCTGGTGCAGTCACTGTGTACATACATTACATTACTGATCCTGAGTTACCTCCTGTATTATACTGCAGAGCTGCACTCACTGTTCTGCTGGTGCAATCACTGTGTACATACATTACATTACTGATCCTGAGTTACCTCCTGTATTATACTCCAGAGCTGCACTCACTATTCTGCTGGTGCAGTCACTGTGTACATACATTACATTACTGATCCTGAGTTACCTCCTGTATTATACTCCAGAGCTGCACTCACTATTCTGCTGGTGCAGTCACTGTGTACATACATTACATTACTGATCCTGAGTTACCTCCTGTATTATACTCCAGAGCAGCACTCACTATTCTGCTGGTGCAGTCACTGTGTACATACATTACATTACTGATCCTGAGTTACCTATTATACCCCAGAGCTGCAATTAGTCTGCTAGTGCATTAACCTTGTACAGCGCCCTGCAGGGGAAGTGAAGTATTACATAGTCCAGGTCTATTCATTTAAATCAGGGATGAGAGCCCTCTGGCTCTCATGCTGCATATGACTTGTAACGTGACATCCTCTGGCCCCAGGATAGATTTCCCGTGGACAGCAGTATTTGGGTCAAGAGCCCCATTTTGAGGGCAGCCCATGCTTTAATTCTTCCTTAGACTGTGAGCATGCACACATGCTCCCGCCCCACTCCTCTGTTGAAGGCAGCAGTCTCAGCGTCTCCTATGTGATGTATATACAGCAGTTTCTGTGTGACTTACGTTATATTTACACAGCAGTCTGTGTCCATGTGATGTATATATAGCAGTCTGTGTCTCCTATGTGATGTATACACAGCAGTCTCTGTCTGTCCTATGTTATATTTACACAGCGGTCAATGTTCATGAGATGCGTATGTATCAGTCTATGTCTCCTATGTGATGTTAATACAGCAGTCTCAGTGTCTCCTACGTGATGTATATACAGCAGTCTTGGAGCCTCCTATATGATGTAAACACAGTAGTCTCTGTGTCTCCTATGTGATCTGTATACAGCAGTCTGAGTGTCCTCTATATGATGTATATACAGCAGTTGAATTTCCCTATGTGATGTATATACAGCAGTCTCGGTGTCTCCTATATGATGTATCCACAGCAGTCTCAGCATCTCCTATGTGATGTATATACAGCAGCCTTGGTGTCCCCTATGTGATGAAGATACAGGTCTCAGAGTCCCTTATGTGATGTACCTACATCAGACCTGCAGTATAATACACATCTGTGTTCGTAAATCTTAATGCTACAAGTTTATTAAAAAGTCTTATACAAAGCGCAGTCTGACCCAGACCGACAGATGACACCCGGGAAAACAGCCCAGCCCACCCAACATCAACAGCACAACAGAGGGGCAGCTCCAGCGTCACCAGGGGGGGTAATTAAATATTTGGCAAAGCTATTGCAAGATAATTTTGAGGTTCATAAATTTGTACATCCGCAAATGATGTTATGAAAACACAAATGGCGCCTGGCAGATAAGAGGTTCCCAAATCCCCACCCCAGATATAAATACAGGACAGAGCCGGGCCTCTGGGGGAAGACGATCTGCAGCGGGAAATATGGAATTGTAACATCTCACACAAAGGAGCAAAAGAGAGCAAAGGAGAGCAACAGAGAGCAAAGGAGAGCAACAGAGCAAAGGAGAGTGTAAAAGAGAGCAAAGGAGGCAAAAGAGCAAAAGAGAAGCAAAAGGAGAACAACAGAGAGCAAAGAGAGGCAACAGAGCCAAAAGGAGAGCAACGGAGAGGCAAAGGAGAAGCAAAGCAGAGCAACAGAGCAAAGGAGAGCAACAGAACAAAGGAGAGCAACAGAGCAAAGGAGAGCAACGGAGAGCAAAGGAGAGCAAAGCAGAGCAACAGAGTCAAAGGAGAGCAACAGAGCAAAGGAGAGCAACGAGAGCAAAGGGAGCAACAGAGCAAAGAGAGCAACAGAGCAAAGGAGAGCAACAGAGCAAAGAGAGAGAAAAGGAGAGAAAAGAGAGAGCAAAGGAGAGCAAATGGAGAGCAACAGAGCAAAGGAGAGCAACGGAGAGCAAAGGAAGAGCAAAGGAGAGCAAAGGGGAGCAACAGAGCAAAGGAGAGCAACGGAGAGCAAAGAAGCGCAAAGGAGAGCAACAGTGCAAAGGAGAGCAACGAGAGCAAAGAGAGCAAACAGAGAGCAAAGGAGAGCAACAGAGAGCAAAGAGAGCAAAAGAGCAACAGAGGCAAAGGAGAGCAAAAGAGAGCAAAGGAGAAGTAACAGAGCAAAAGAGAGCAAAGGAGAGCAACAGAGCAAATGAGAGCAAGAGAGAGCAAAGGAGAGCAAAGAGAGAGCAAAGAGAGAGCAAAGAGCAAAGAGAGCAAAGGAGAGCAACAGAGCAAAGAGAGCAAAGAGAGAGCAAGAGAGAGCAAAGGAGAGAAAAGAGCAAAAGAGAGCAAGAGAGCAAACAGAGCAAATGAGAGCAAAGGAGAGCAAGAGAGAGCAAAGGAGAGTAATAGAGCAAAAGAGAGCAACAGAGCAAAGGAGAGCAAGAGAGCAAGAGAGAGCAAAGGAGAGTAACAGAGCAAAGGAGAGCAAAAGAGCAAAGAGAGCAAAAGAGAGCAACAGAGAGCAAAGGAGAGCAACAGAGAGCAAAGAGAGCAAAGAGAGCAAAAAAGAACAACAGAGAGCAAAAGAGAGCAAAGGAGAGCGCAAATGAGAGTGCAAAAGAGAGCAACAGAGAGAAAAAGAGAGCAAAGGAGAGCAAAAGAGAAAAAGGAGAGCAAAAGAGAGCAACAGAGGAAAGGAGAGCAAGAGAGAGCAAAGGAGAGCAAGAGAGAGCAAGGGAGAGCAACAGAGAGCAAAGGAGAGACAACAGAGAGCAAAGGAGAGAGCACAAGAAAGCAAAGGAGAGCAAAAGAGAGCAAAAGGAGAGCACAACAGAGCAAAGGAGAAACAAAAGAGAGCAAAGGGAAAGGAGAGCAAAGAGAAAGGAGAGGCAACAGAGCAAAGGAGAGCAAAGAGAGAGCAAACAAGAGCAAAGGAGAGGCAAAAGAGAGCAACAGAGAGCAAAAGAGAGCAAAGGGAAAGGGAGAGCACAAAGAGACAAAGGCAGCGCAAAGGAGTGAAAAAGGAGCAAAAGAGTAACAGAGAGCAAAGGAGAGGCAAAAGAGCAAAAAGAGACTAAAGAAGAGAGCAAAAGGGAGTAACAGAGATAAAATGAGAGAGCAACAGGGATCAAAAAAATAGACAATGAAGAGAGCAAAGAAGAGCAAAGAGACCAAAAGAGAGCGCAAAGAGAGCAAAGGACAGAGCAAAGGAGCAAAAGAGAGACCAAAGGAGAGCAGAGGAGCATGCTGTGCAGATCATGACCCAGTCGGGGGTACATAAATGTTCAGACTGATGGAAAATAGAGGCTCAGGGTGAATTCCTGCTCTGTACTGTGAAATGCTGGGATACTGCGCTCTACACAAACCAGCCATCTCTCCAGAGCAGAACTCAGACTGCAGCCTGTGTGTGAGTGAGCGGCTCCTGGGCTCTGGATAATGGGGCTGTTCTGGATAAAACAGGACGCCTAATTATTATTATTACACTCCTCGCTAAGCTGAAGTATCTAAGCTCATCATGGGCCTGTGTAACCTATCATGTTCTACACCGTCTATAAGGCTGAAGCCCATCAGGAGTGATACTGATGCTGAGCTGCATCCAAACCTGGTGTATTATGGCCTCCACAGTTCTGTTTTGGTCTCTTCTGACCAGACTAAATTCTCCAATATTTCACAGACTTGTCTAAATGTTGATGAAGAAACTTTGAACGCTCTTGAACCTGCTTTTTGTCCAGCAATGGAGTCTTGCATGGTGAGCGTACATACAAGAGCGTGCATACAGGGGTGTGTACACAGGTGCATGCACACAAGAGCGTGCACACAAGAGACACAAGAGAGTGCACACAAGACTGTGCACACAAGACTGCATACAAGAGCGTGCACACAAGAGACACAAGAGAGTGCACACAAGACTGTGCACACAAGACTGCATACAAGAGCGTGCACACAAGAGCATGCACACAAGAGAGTGCACACAAGAGTGCACACAAGAGCGTGCACACAAGACTGTGCACACAAGACTGTGCACACAAGACTGTGCACACAAGAGCGTGCACACAAGACTGTGCACACAAGACTGTGCATACAAGAGCGTGCACACAAGACTGCACACAAGACTGTGCACACAAGAGCGTGCACACAAGACTGCACACAGGAGGAGTGTCCTTGGCTCTTGGACAACTCTTGGCGCACCTGGTCATGGCCGGTTTATGGTAAAATGATGTTCTTTCCACTCCTGGATTATAGCTCAACAGATCACTGGAGCCTTCAGCAGTTTATAAATTCTTCTGTAACCAATGCCATCACCATGTTTTACAACAATAAGGTTGTGAAGGTCTTGAGACGGCTCACTGGTTTTGCCCATCACAAGATGTTTCTTGTGTGGCTCCTTGTTCATGAGACTCCTATTTATCGCCCATCAGTTGAACCAGCTGATGTTATCATCAATAAGTGGCAGGATTACTTTCTAATTACTGACAGATTTCCAGGGCTTTTTGCTCCTCTCTTTCTTCATGTGTTCAATACTTTTTCCCTGTATCATTTCACATTATTACATATAATTTATGGACATCTCTGGTTTGATTTCATTACCTGTGTGGATTGGATGGGCTGTTACACACTCATATTACTGCCCATTTGATGAGCCTGAGGTAAGATAGAGCTCTGGTCCACATATTTCAGTATCAGAAAGATATACGCCTGTTTCATGGACTTTAAAAAGGCACCCGGGCTTATTCCTGAAACTACTGGAGAGCGGAATAGGAGGAACGAGGAGCTACGATGTCATCAAAAGTTCCTACACCGAGACCCTCTGCAGCGGGAGGGTGAACGGTAGAAGAACGGCTTATTTCCAGCAGAGCTGTGGAGTCAGACAAGGCTGCAGCCTAAGTCCAATGTTCTTCAACATTTACATCAACGAGCGTCTACCACTCTGGAATCCTCCACAGCACCAGGTCTCGCCCTCCACAACAACAATGAGTGTCTACCGCTCTGGAATCCTCCACAGCACCAGGTCTCACCCTCCACAACATCAATGAGTGTCTACCGCTCTGGAATCCTCCACAACACCAGGTCCCACCCTCCACAACATCAACGAGCGGCTACCGCTCTGGAATCCTCCACAACACCAGGTCTCACCCTCCACAACATCAACGAGCGGCTACCGCTCTGGAATCCTCCACAGCACCAGGTCTCACCCTCCACAACATCAACGAGTGTCTACCGCTCTGGAATCCTCCACAGCACCAGGTCTCACCCTCCACGACATCAATGAGTGTCTACCGCTCTGGAATCCTCCACAGCACCAGGTCTCACCCTCCACAACATCAACGAGTGTCTACCGCTCTGGAATTCTCCACAGCACCAGGTCTCACCCTCCACAACATCAACGAGCGGCTACCGCTCTGGAATCCTCCACAACACCAGGTCCCACCCTCCACAACATCAACGAGCGGCTACCGCTCTGGAATCATCCACAGCACCAGGTCTCACCCTCCACGACATCAATGAGTGTCTACCACTCTGGAATCCTCCACAGCACCAGGTCTAACCCTCCACGACATCAATGAGTGTCTACCACTCTGGAATCCTCCACAACACCAGGTCTCGCCCTCCACAACATCAACGAGCGGCTACCGCTCTGGAATCCTCCACAGCACCAGGTCCCACCCACCACAACATCAATGAGTGGCTATTGCTCTGGAATCCTCCACAGCACCAGGTCTCACCCTCCACAACATCAACGAGCGGCTACCGCTCTGGAATCCTCCACAGCACCAGGTCTCACCCTCCACGACATCAATGAGTGTCTACCGCTCTGGAATCCTCCACAGCACCAGGTCTCACCCTCCACGACAACAATGAGTGGCTACCGCTCTGGAATCCTCCACGCACCAGGTCTCGCCCTCCACAACATCAATGAGTGTCTACCGCTCTGGAATCCTCCACAACACCAGGTCCACCCTCCACAACATCAACGAGCGGCTACCGCTCTGGAATCCTCCACAACACCAGGTCTCACCCTCCACAACATCAACGAGCGGCTACCGCTCTGGAATCCTCCACAGCACCAGGTCTCACCTCCACAACATCAACGAGTGTCTACCGCTCTGGAATCCTCCACAGCACCAGGTCTCACCCTCCACGAACAACAATGAGTGGCTACCGCTCTGGAATCCTCCACAGCACCAGGTCTCACCCTCCACGACATCAATGAGTGTCTACCGCTCTGGAATCCTCCACAGCACCAGGTCTCACCGCCACAGACATCAACGAGGGCTACCGCTCTGGAATCCTCCACAGCACCAGGTCTCACCCTCCACAACATCAACGAGTGTCTACCGCTCTGGAATTCTCCACAGCACCAGGTCTCACCCTCCACAACATCAACGAGCGGCTACCGCTCTGGAATCTCCACAACACCAGGTCCACCCTCCACAACATCAACGAGCGGCTACCGCTCTGGAATCATCCACACACCAGGTCTCACCCTCCACGACATCAATGAGTGTCTACCACTCTGGAATCCTCCACAGCACCAGGTCTAACCCTCCACGACATCAATGAGTGTCTACCACTCTGGAATCCTCCACAACACCAGGTCTACCCTCCACAACATCAAGAGGGCTACGCTCTTGGAATCCTCCACACACCAGGTCTCCACCACCACAACATCAATGAGTGGCTATTGCTCTGGAATCCTCCACAGCACCAGGTCTCACCCTCCACAACATCAACGAGCGGCTACTCGCTCTGGAATCCTCCACAGCACCAGGTCTCACCCTCCACGACATCAATGAGTGTCTACCGCTCTGGAATCCTCCACAGCACCAGGTCTCACCCTCCACGACAACAATGAGTGCTACCGCTCTGGAATCCTCCACAGCACCAGGTCCTCACCCTCCACACATCACATCGAGTCGGCTACCGCTCTGGAATCCTCCACAGCACCAGGTCCTACCCTCCACGACAACAATGAGTGGCTACCGCTCTGGAATCCTCCACAACACCAGGTCTCTACCCTCCACGACATCAATGAGTGTGTCTACCGCTCTGGAATCCTCCACAACACCAGGTCTCGCCCTCCACAACATCAACGAGTGCTTACCGCTCTGGAATCCTCCACAGCACCAGGTCCCACCCACCACAACATCAAGAGTGGCTACCGCTCTGGAATCCTCCACAGCACCAGGTCTCACCCTCCACAACATCAACGAGCGGCTACCGCTCTGGAATCCTCCACAGCACCAGGTCTCACCCTCCACGACATCAATGAGTGTCTACCGCTCTGGAATCCTCCACAGCACCAGGTCTCACCCTCCACAACATCAAGAGCGGCTACCGCTCTGGAATCCTCCACAGCACCAGGTCTCACCCTCCACGACATCAACGAGCGGCTACCGCTCTGGAAACACTCCACCCCACACCAGGCTCCCGACCCACACACAACATCAATGAGTGGCTACCGCTCTGGAATCCTCCACAACACCAGGTCTCGCCCTCCACAACATCAACGAGCGGCTACCGCTCTGGAATCCTCCACAGCACCAGGTCCCACCCACCACAACATCAATGAGTGGCTACCGCTCTGGAATCCTCCACAGCACCAGGTCTCACCCTCCACAACATCAACGAGCGGCTACCGCTCTGGAATCCTCCACAGCACCAGGTCTCACCCTCCACGACATCAATGAGTGTCTACCGCTCTGGAATCCTCCACAGCACCAGGTCTCACCCTCCACGACAACAATGAGTGGCTACCGCTCTGGAATCCTCCACAGCACCAGGTCCCACCCTCCACAACATCAACGAGCGGCTACCGCTCTGGAATCCTCCACAGCACCAGGTCTTACCCTCCACGACAACAATGAGTGGCTACCGCTCTGGAATCCTCCACAGCACCAGGTCTCACCCTCCACGACAACAATGAGTGGCTACCGCTCTGGAATCCTCCACAGCACCAGGTCCCACCCTCCACAACATCAACGAGCGGCTACCGCTCTGGAATCCTCCACAGCACCAGGTCTTACCCTCCACGACAACAATGAGTGGCTACCGCTCTGGAATCCTCCACAGCACCAGGTCTCACCCTCCACGACAACAATGAGTGGCTACCGCTCTGGAATCCTCCACAGCACCAGGTCTCACCCTCCACAACATCAACGAGCGGCTACCGCTCTGGAATCCTCCACAACACCAGGTCTCACCCTCCACAACATCAACGAGCGGCTACCGCTCTGGAATCCTCCACAGCACCAGGTCTCGTCCTCCATGACATCAACGAGCGGCTACCGCTCTGGAATCCTCCACAGCACCAGGTCTCACCCTCCACAACATCAACGAGCGGCTACCGCTCTGGAATCCTCCACAGCACCAGGTCTCACCCTCCACAACATCAACGAGCGGCTACCGCTCTGGAATCCTCCACAACACCAGGTCCCACCCTCCACAACATCAACGAGCGGCTACCGCTCTGGAATCCTCCACAGCACCAGGTCTCACCCTCCACAACACCAGAGACTACAGACTGGCCCCATATCTGAAGAAACTCCCGGATCCCGGAGACCGCAAGATCCTGAACCGATATAGACTCAGTGCCCACAGTCTGGCCATTGAATCTGGCCGTCACAGGCAGAGCTACAAGCCCAGGAAGGAAAGACTGTGCCAACACTGTGACCAGAAGGCCCTGGAGGACGAAACCCACTTCCTGCTACACTGCTCCAAATACTCAGCAGTGAGGGACACTCACATCTCTTCCCAGATTTCATCATCATGAAGGAAGAAGAGAAAACAGAAAACCTATATTCTGCTGGGGGAAGAATAGAGAGCAGTGGAGATAGCAGCGCGGTATGTGAGCGAATGCCATAGACTGCAAGAAAGAGAACTATGATATGCCATGGACTTCTATAGCCTCCTCCCTGGATCTGCCCCATCCACCTTCCCTATGACATGGACTTCTATAGCCTCCTCCCTGGATCTGCCCCATCCACCTTCCCTATGACATGGACTTCTATAGCCCCAACCCTGGATCTGCCCCATCCATTGTTCTTATAGCCCCCACCCTGGATCTGCCCCATCCACCTTCCCAACATCCCCACAATCCCTATACCTATTCCCTTTTGTACATTTGCTTTGGCAAAACTAATCTGTATTTAGTCCTGCCAATAAAGCTTCTCTGAATCTACAGGAGCACAGTACCACTCCCCCGCTCTGTATATATACAGTATACAGGAGCACAGTACCACTCCCCCGCTCTGTATATATACAGTATACAGGAGCCACAGTGCCCTCTCCCCCGCTCTGTATATATACAGTATACAGGAGCACAGTACCACTCCGCCGCTCTGCATATATACAGTATACAGGAGCACAGTACCACTCCCCGCTCTGTATATATACAGTATACAGGAGCACAGTACCACTCCCCCTGCTCTGTATATATACAGTATACAGGAGCACAGTACCACTCCCCCGCTCTGTATATATACAGTATACAAGAGCACAGTACCACTCCCCCGCTCTGTATATATACAGTATACAGGAGCACAGACCACTCCCCCGCTCTGTATATATACAGTATACAGGAGCACAGTACCACTCCCCGCTCTGTATATATACAGTATACAGGAGCACAGTACCACTCCCCCGCTCTGTATATATACAGTATACAGGAGCACAGTACCACTCCCCCGCTCTGTATATATACAGTATACAGGAGCACAGTACCACTCCCCCGCTCTGTATATATACAGTATACAGGAGCACAGTGACCCTCCCCCGCTCTGTATATATACAGTATACAGGAGCACAGTGCCTCTCCCCCGCTCTGTATATATACAGTATACAGGAGCACAGTACCATCTCCCCCGCTCTGTATATTACAGTATACAGGAGCACAGTGCCACTCTCCCGCCGCTCTGTATATATACAGTATACAGGAGCACAGTGCCTCTCCCCCGCTCTGTATATATACAGT
This sequence comes from Allobates femoralis, assembly GCA_033576535.1. NCBI lineage: Eukaryota > Metazoa > Chordata > Amphibia > Anura > Aromobatidae > Allobates > Allobates femoralis. Next base: position 737,987,805 of record JARQOC010000002.1, on the reverse strand, counting down.
ATACAGGAGCACAGTACCACTCCCCCGCTCTGTATATATACAGTATACAGGAGCACAGTACCACTCCCCCGCTCTGTATATATACAGTATACAGGAGCACAGTACCACTCCCCCGCTCTGTATATATACAGTATACAGGAGCACAGTACCACTCCCCCGCTCTGTATATATACAGTATACAGGAGCACAGTACCACCTCCCCCCACTCTGTATATATACAGTATACAGGACACAGTGCCACTCCCCCGCTCTGTATATATACAGTATACAGGAGCACAGTACCACTCCCCCCCGCTCTGTATATATACAGTATACAGGAGCACAGTACCACTCCCCCGCTCTGTATATATACAGTATACAGGAGCACAGTACCACTCCCCCGCTCTGTATATATACAGTATACAGGAGCACAGTGCCTCTCCCCCGCTCTGTATATATACAGTATACAGGAGCACAGTCCACTCCCCGCTCTGTATATATACAGTATACAGGAGCACAGTGCCTCTCCCCCGCTCTGTATAATACAGTATACAGGAGCACAGTACCACTCCCCCGCTCTGTATATATACAGTATACAGGAGCACAGTACCATCTCCCCCGCTCTGTATATATACAGTATACAGGAGCACAGTGCCACTCCCCCGCTCTGTATATATACAGTATACAGGAGCACAGTACACACTCCCCCGCTCTGTATATATACAGTATACAGGAGCACAGTACCACTCCCCCGCTCTGTATATATACAGATAACAGGAGCACAGTACCCTCCCCCGCTCTGTATATATACAGTATACAGGAGCACAGTACCACTCCCCCGCTCTGTATATATACAGTATACAGGAGCACAGTACCACTCCCCCCTCTGTATAATATACAGTATACAGGAGCACAGTACACCACTCCCCCGCTCTGTATATATACAGTATACAGGAGCACAGTACCACTCCCCGCTCTGTATACATACAGTATACAGAGCACAGTCCACCCCGCTCTGTATATATACTGTATACAGAGCACAGTCACCCCCCGCTCTGTTATATACAGTATACAGGAGCACAGTGCTCTCCCCCGCTCTGTATAATACAGTATACAGGAGCACAGTACCACTCCGCCGCTCGTATATATACATATACAGAGCACAGTACCACTCCCCCTCTGTATATATACAGTATACAGGAGCACAGTACCCTCCCCCTCTGTATATATACAGTATACAGGAGCACAGTCCCTCCCCCACTCTGTATATATACAGTATACAGGAGCACAGTGCCTCTCCCCGCTCTGTAATTACAGTATACAGAGCACAGTACACTCCCCCGCTCTGTATATATACAGTATACAGGAGCACAGTACCCTCCCCCTCTGTATATATACAGTATACAGGAGCACAGTACCCTCCCCCGCTCTGTATATATACAGTATACAGGGCACAGTACACTCCCCGCTCTGTAATATACATAACAGGGCACAGTACCCTCCCCCCTCTGTATATATACAGTATACAGGAGCACAGTCCCTCCCCCGCTCTGTATATATACAGTATACAGGAGCACAGTACCACTCCCCGCTCTGTATATATACAGTATACAGGAGCACAGTACCACTCCCCGCTCTGTATATATACAGTATACAGGAGCACAGTACCACTCCCCCGCTCTGTATATACAGTATACAGGGCACAGTACCACTCCCCCGCTCTGTATATATACAGTATACAGGAGCACAGTCCACTCCCCCCTCTGTATATATACAGTATACAGGAGCACAGTGCCTCTCCCCCGCTCTGTATATATACAGTATCAGAGCACAGTACCACTCCCCCGCTCTGTATATATACAGTATACAGGAGCACAGTACCCTCCCCGCTCTGTATATATACAGTATACAGGAGCACAGTACCACTCCCCGCTCTGTATATATACAGTATACAGGAGCACAGTACCACTCCCCCGCTCTGTATATATACAGTATACAGGAGCACAGTACCTCCCCCGCTCTGTATATATACAGTATACAGGAGCACAGTGCCTCTCCCCCGCTCTGTATAATACAGTATACAGGAGCACGTACCACTCCCCGCTCTGTATATATACAGTATACAGGAGCACAGTCCCTCCCCCGCTCTGTATATATACAGTATACGACAGTGCCTCTCCCCGCTCTGTATATATACAGTATACAGGAGCACAGTCCACTCCCCCGCTCTGTATATATACAGTATACAGGAGCACAGTACCACTCCCCCGCTCTGTATATATACAGTATACAGGAGCACAGTACCACTCCCCCGCTCTGTATATATACAGTATACAGGAGCACAGTCCACTCCCCCGCTCTGTATATATACAGTATACAGGAGCACAGTACCACTCCCCCGCTCTGTATATATACAGTATACAGGAGCACAGTACACTCCCCGCTCTGTATATATACAGTATACAGGAGCACATGCACTCCCCCGCTCTGTATATATACAGTATACAGGAGCACAGTGCCCTCCCCCGCTCTGTATATATACAGTATACAGGAGCACAGTACCACTCCCCGCTCTGTATATATACAGTATACAGGAGCACAGTACCACTCCCCGCTCTGTTATATACAGTATACAGGAGCACAGTGCCCTCCCCCGCTCTGTATATATACAGTATACAGGAGCACAGTCCACTCTCCCGCTCTGTATATATACAGTATACAGGAGCACAGTCCCTCCCCCGCTCTGTATATATACAGTATACAGGAGCACAGTACACTCCCCCGCTCTGTATATATACAGTATACAGGAGCACAGTGCACTCCCCCCTGTATATATACAGTATACAGGAGCACAGTCCTCTCCCCCGCTCTGTATATATACAGTATACAGGAGCACAGTGCCCTCCCCCGCTCTGTATATATACAGTATACAGGAGCACAGTACCACTCCCCCGCTCTGTATATATACAGTATACAGGAGCACAGTACCACTCCCCCGCTCTGTATATATACAGTATACAGGAGCACAGTGCCTCCCCCCTCTGTATATATACAGTATACAGGAGCACAGTACCACTCCCCCGCTCTGTATATATACAGTATACAGGAGCACAGTCCACTCCCCCGCTCTGTATATATACAGTATACAGGAGCACAGTCCCTCCCCGCCTCTGTATATATACAGTATACAGGAGCACAGTCACTCCCCCCTCTGTATATAACAGTATACAGGAGCACAGTACCACTCCCCGCTCTGTATATATACATATACAGGAGCACAGTGCCCTCCCCGCTCTGTATATATACAGTATACAGGAGCACAGTACCATCCCCGCTCTGTATATATACAGTATACAGGAGCACAGTACCACTCCCCGCTCTGTATATATACAGTATACAGGAGCACAGTAGCCCTCCCCCGCTCTGTATATATACAGTATACAGGAGCACAGTACCACTCCCCGCTCTGTATATTATACAGTATACAGGAGCACAGTGCCTCTCCCCGCTCTGTATATATACAGTATACAGGAGCACAGTACCACTCCCCGCTCTGTATATATACAGTATACAGGAGCACAGTACCACTCCCCGCTCTGTATATATACAGTATACAGGAGCACAGTACCTCTCCCCCTCTGTATATATACAGTATACAGGAGCACAGTACCACTCCCCCTTGTATATATACGTATACAGGAGCACAGTGCCTCCCCCGCTCTGTAATATACAGTATACAGGAGCACAGTCCATCCCCCGCTCTGTATTAACAGTATACAGGAGCACAGTACCACTCCCCCGCTCTGTATATATACAGTATACAGGAGCACAGTCCCTCCCCCGCTCTGTATATATACAGTATACAGGAGCACAGTACACTCCCCCGCTCTGTATATATACAGTATACAGGAGCACAGTACCACTCCCCCGCTCTGTATATATACAGTATACAGGAGCACAGTGCCCTCCCCGCTCTGTATATATACAGTATACAGGAGCACAGTACCACTCCCCGCTCTGTATATATACAGTATACAGGAGCACAGTACACTCCCCGCTCTGTATATATACAGTATACAGGAGCACAGTCCCTCCCCGCTCTGTATATATACAGTATACAGGAGCACAGTCCACTCCCCGCTCTGTATATATACAGTATACAGGAGCACAGTCCACTCCCCGCTCTGTATATATACAGTATACAGGAGCACAGTACCATCCCCCGCTCTGTATATATACAGTATACAGGAGCACAGTACCACTCCCCCGCTCTGTATATATACAGTATACAGGAGCACAGTACCACTCCCCCGCTCTGTATATATACAGTATACAGGAGCACAGTACCACTCCCCCCTCTGTATATATACAGTATACAGGAGCACAGTGCCTCTCCCCCGCTCTGTATATATACAGTATACAGGAGCACAGTCATCCGTTAATATACGTATCAGGAGCCATCCTCCCCGCTCTGTATTATATACAGTATACAGGAGCACAGTACCACTCCCCCGCTCTGTATATATACAGTATACAGGAGCACAGTACCACTCCCCGCTCTGTATATATACAGTATACAGGAGCACAGTACCTCTCCCCGCTCTGTATATATACAGTATACAGGAGCACAGTCCACTCCCCGCTCTGTATATATACAGTATACAGGAGCACAGTCCACTCCCCCGCTCTGTATATATACAGTATACAGGAGCACAGTACCACTCCCCCGCTCTGTATATATACAGTATACAGGAGCACAGTACCACTCCCCCGCTCTGTATATATACAGTATACAGGAGCACAGTACCACTCCCCCGCTCTGTATATATACAGTATACAGGAGCACAGTACCACCCCGCTCTGTATATATACAGTATACAGGAGCACAGTGCCTCCCCCGCTCTGTATATATACAGTATACAGGAGCACAGTACCACTCCCCCGCTCTGTATATATACAGTATACAGGAGCACAGTGCCCTCCCCCGCTCTGTATATATACAGTATACAGGAGCACAGTACCACTCCGCTCTGTATAATACAGTATACAGAGCACGTGCCACTCCCCGCTCTGTATATATACAGTATACAGGAGCACAGTACCACTCCCCCGCTCTGTATATATACAGTATACAGGAGACAGTCCACTCAACCGTCTTGTATATATACAGTATACAGGAGCACAGTACCACTCCCCCGCTCTGTATATTACAGTATACAGGAGCACAGTACCACTCCCCTCTGTATATATAAGTATACAGGAGCACAGTCCCCCCTCTGTATATACAGTATACAGGAGTACAGTACCATCCCCGCTCTGTATATATACAGTATACAGGAGCACAGTCCTCTCCCCGCTTGTATATATACAGTATACAGGAGCACAGTGCCTCCCCCCCTCTGTTATATTACAGTATACAGGAGCACAGTACCACTCCCCCACTCTGTATATATACAGTATACAGGAGCACAGTACCCTCCCCCGCTCTGTATATATACAGTATACAGGAGCACAGTCCGCTCCCCCGCTCTGTATATATACAGTATACAGGAGCACAGTGCCTCTCCCCCGCTCTGTATATATACAGTATACAGGAGCACAGTACCACTCCCCCGCTCTGTATATATACAGTATACAGGAGCACAGTGCCTCTCCCCCGCTCGATATATATAGAGTATACAGGAGCACAGTACCACTCCCCCAGTCTCCATTGCTATAAACAGATGGTCCATAGCAACCAATCAGAGCTCAGCTTTCATTTTCATACAGCAGTTAGCTGAGCTCTGATTGGTTGTTATGCATGAGAGGGCTATTGTATGTAAAATGAAAGCAGAATCCTGATTGGTTGCCAGGGGTAACTGCACTTCTCCTTTGCATCAGTTTTGATCCAAGAACAAAGGCCGATGATCAGTGTTTACATGTAAAGCACAATGGCCGGCAGGGCAGGCGAACTCAGGGGCCACAAGGGGCGACCCACTAAACAGACAATGATGGGGAGGGCTTATAACAATAGAAGATGTGGCTAAATATATGTGTGGCCCTGCCATGGAGCCAGACTCCAGGGACAGAGCCCTGCGGTGGAGCCGGACACCCGGGACAGGGCCCTGCGGTGGAGCCGGACACCCGGGACAGGACCCTGCGGTGGAGCCGGACACCCGGGACAGGGCCCTGCGGTGGAGCCGGACACCCGGGACAGGACCCTGCGGTGGAGCCGGACACCCGGGACAGGGCCCTGCGGTGGAGCCGGACACCCGGGACAGGACCCTGCGGTGGAGCCGGACACCCGGGACAGGACCCTGCGGTGGAGCCGGACACCCGGGACAGGACCCTGCGGTGGAGCCGGACACCCGGGACAGGACCCTGCGGTGGAGCCGGACACCCGGGACAGGACCCTGCGGTGGAGCCGGACACCTAGGACAGGGCCCTGCGGTGGAGCCGGACACCTAGGACAGGGCCCTGCGGTGGAGCCGGACACCTGGGACAGGACCCTGCAGTGGAGCCGGATACCCGGGACAGGGCCCTGCGGTGGAGCCGGACACCCAGGACAGGCCCCTGCGGTGGAGCCGGACACCCGGGACATGCCTCTAAGGCCGGTTTCACACCACGGTTTTTGTCTGTCAGCTTGGATCCTGTTTTTTACAGGATCCATCGGACAGAACCTGACAGGACAGCATGAGCACAAACTGTGGCCAAATATGATCCCGGATCCTGTTTTTTGCAGGATTTGTTTTGTGCTGCTGTCCATGGTGCTGAAGTCTACCTGTGTCTTTTCTGCCCCTGTCCATGGTGCTGAAGTCTGCCTGGGTCTGCTCTGCCACTGTGCATGGTGCTGAAGTCTGCCTGTGTCTGCTCTGCCCCTGTACATGGTGCTGAAGTCTGCCTGTGTCTGCTCTGCCCCTGTCCATGGTGCTGAAGTCTGCCTGTGTCTGCTCTGCTCCTGTCCATGGTGCTGAAGTCTGCCTGTGTCTGCTCTGCTCCTGTCCATGGTGCTGAAGTCTGTCTGTGTCTGCTCTGCCGCTGCCTATGGTGCTGAATTCATGGCCTGTGCATGACATACTACTGTCCATGGTGCTGAAATTTGGACGGCAGGATTTCTGAACATGCTCTAAACGATCCGATTTTTACAAATACAAAACCTGATGGCCAAATAGGACCAATCCGGTACCATAGGAACACATGGGAGGCAAACCGTGGTGTGAAGGCGGCCTAACTGACTTGGAATGAAAAATTAGACAAAAGATTGTGGAGCTTTGATCAGACGTGGTGCAGAGCTGTCTGTGGAGAGGGGGGCAATGTACAGCCCCATGTATCGGAGGAGCAGGAATGGAGACGGGAAGTTCAGGGACTCTGAGCGCAGATGTCAATGGAATTAAAGGTGAACTCCAACATTCATCTCGTACCCTGATGACTAGTGATCAATGCTGGGACCCCAAACTATCACTCCAATGGGGGACCTTCCTTTAATTATCCACCCCATCTGCACTGTTGACCGCATAATGTAAACCTTATCATTCTCACAGCTGAGGGTTTGGTACAATTGCATTCAATCCAGACAAACCCCTGTGCACCAAACCCACGACTGGCATTACCACTCTCCTGTCCTGATAGTTTGTTTCAATGCATCAGGGCAGGAAAAAAAAGTATCAGTCCGGAATCTAAAGGAAGATGCAATTGTAACAAAGCCTCAGCTGTGAGACACATTTTCCCCGACATCAAGGACCCTTTCATTATATTAATGGGAATCCAGTGGTTTAACTTGAAGCTGTGAAAGCTCCAGAGGGGCCCCCAATTATTACAAATCTTTAATAGCATTAGTCTTTTTCTATAGGCCAAAGGGACTTTTGGGGCCCCCCAGGCTCCAGGGCCCGGGGGCAGTAGCAGCTCCTTCACCTGTTATAGTTATGCCTCTGTGTGGATCTATGCAGTTGCTTGTGTGACCAGGCTGTCTCCAAACTTTCCAGCACCCCCGCACAGCACCCCCGCCTGGTGATGGGGCTGTCATGGCGGCCATATTGGTCACCCAGCTTTCCCAGGTACAGATCGGATTCATTACAGATGGAAGAGGGGCGTTACAGGGGCGACACCTGGGAATGGAGGAGCGTGGGGTTATAGATAAGGACTTAACTGCAACAGGTGCAGGGGCTGCAATCACATAGGAAAAGACTAATGGGAATGAAGATTTGCAATAATTGGGGGCCCTGTTGGAGCTCTGGCATAGGGGCCCCTGAGCTTCATGTTATGCCACTGGGTGCAGCGGTTGCAATCACACCCACCCCCAGAGCCTGGGGGCCCTAAACGTCCCTTTGGCCTATAGAAAAAGACTATTGCTATTAAAGAATTGCAATAATTGAGGGCCCCTTGGAGCTTTTGCATTGGGGCCCCTGATCTTCAAGTTACATCACTGATTATAGACGTATCCATACGGCAGCCTGTATAGGGGATGTATAGTGCCACATAGGGGATGTATAGTGCTATATAGGGGATGTATAGTGCCACATAGGGGATGTATAGTGCTATATAGGGGATGTATAGTGCCACATAGGGGATGTATAGTGCTATATAGGGGATGTATAGTGCTATATAGGGGATGTATAGTGCTATATATGGGGATGTATAGTGCTACATAGGGAATGTATAGTGCTACATAGGGGATGTATAGTGCCACATAGGGGATGTATAGTGCCACATAGGGGATGTATAGTGCATATATAGGGGATGTATAGTGCCACATAGGGGATGTATAGTGCTATATAGGGGATGTATAGTGCCACATAGGGGATGTATAGTGCTATATATGGGGATGTATAGTGCTACATAGGGAATGTATAGTGCCACATAGGGGATGTATAGTGCCACATAGGGGATGTATAGTGCTATATAGGGGATGTATAGTGCCACATAGGGGATGTATAGTGCTATATAGGGGTTGTTTAGTGCCACATGGGGATGTATAGTGTTATATAGGGGATGTATAGTGTTATATAGGGAATGTATAGTGCCACATAGGGGATGTATAGTGTTATATGGGGGATGTATAGTGCTATATAGGGGATGTATAGTGCCATATAGGGGATGTATAGTGCTATATAGGGGTTGTTTAATGCCACATGGGGGATGTATAGTGTTATATAGGGGATGTATAGTGTTATATAGGGAATGTATAGTGCCACATAGGGGATGTATAGTGTTATATGGGGGATGTATAATGCCACATAGGTTATGTATAGTGCCACATAGGGGGTGTATAGTGCTATATAGGGGGATGTATAGTGTTATATAGGGGATTTATAGTGCCACATAGAGGATGTATAGTGTTATATAGGGGATGTATAGTGTTATATAGGGGATGTATAGTGCCACATAGGAGATGTATAGTGCCACATGGGGATGTATAGTGTCACACAGAGGATGTATAGTGCTATATAGGGGATGTATAGTGTTATATAGGGAATGTATAGTGCCACATAGGGGATGTAGTGTTATATGGGGGATGTATAATGCCACATAGGGTATGTATAGTGCCACATAGGGGATGTATAGTGCTATATATGGGGATGTATAGTGTTATATAGGGGATGTATAGTGCCACATAGTAGATGTATAGTGCTATATAGGGGATGTATAGTGTTATATAGGGGATGCATAGTGCCACATAGGGGATGTATAGTGCCACATAGGGGATGTATAGTGCTATATAGGGGATGTATAGTGCTATATATGGGGATGTATAGTGCCACATAGGGGATGTATAGTGCTATATAGGGGATGTATAGTGCTATATATGGGGATGTATAGTGCTACATAGGGAATGTATAGTGCCACATAGGAGATGTATAGTGCCACATAGGGGATGTATAGTGCTATATAGGGGATGTATAGTGCCACATAGGGGATGTATAGTGCTATATAGGGGATGTATAGTGCTATATATGGGGATGTATAGTGCTACATAGGGAATGTATAGTGCTACATAGGGGATGTATAGTGCCACATAGGGGATGTATAGTGCCACATAGGGGATGTATAGTGCTATATAGGGGATGTATAGTGCCACATAGGGATGTATAGTGCTATATAGGGGTTGTTTAGTGCCACATGGGGGATGTATAGTGTTATATAGGGGATGTATAGTGTTATATAGGGAATGTATAGTGCCACATAGGGGATGTATAGTGTTATATGGGGGATGTATAGTGCTATATAGGGGATGTATAGTGCCATATAGGGGATGTATAGTGCTATATAGGGGTTGTTTAGTGCCACATGGGGGATGTATAGTGTATATAGGGGATGTATAGTGTTATATAGGGAATGTATAGTGCCACATAGGGGATGTATAGTGTTATATGGGGGATGTATAATGTCACATAGGTTATGTATAGTGCCACATAGGGGGTGTATAGTGCTATATAGGGGGATGTATAGTGTTATATAGGGGATGTATAGTGCAACATAGAGGATGTATAGTGTTATATAGGGGATGTATAGTGTTATATAGGGGATGTATATGTGCCACATAGGAGATGTATAGTGCCACATGGGGGATGTATAGTGCCACATGGGGATGTATAGTGTCACACAGAGGATGTATAGTGCTATATAGGGGATGTATAGTGTATATATAGGGAATGTATAGTGCCACATAGGGGATGTAGTGTTATATGGGGGATGTATAATGCCACATAGGGTATGTATAGTGCCACATAGGGGATGTATAGTGCTATATATGGGGATGTATAGTGTTATATAGGGGATGTATAGTGCCACATAGTAGATGTATAGTGCTATATAGGGGATGTATAGTGTTATATAGGGGATGCATAGTGCCACATAGGGGATGTATAGTGCTATATAGGGGATGTATAGTGCTATATAGGGTATGTATGGTGTTATATAGGGGATGTATAGTGTTATATAGGGGGTGTATAGTGCTATATAGGGGATGTATAGTGCCACATAGGGAATGTATAGTGCCACATGGGGGATGTATAGTGCCATATGGGGGATGTATAGTGTTATATAGGGGCTGTATAGTGCCACATGGGGGATGTATAGTGTTATATAGGGGATGTATAGTGTTATATAGGGAATGTATAGTGCCACATAGGGGATGTATAGTGTTATATGGGGGATGGATAATGCCACATAGGTTATGTATAGTGCCACATAGGGGGTGTATAGTGCTATATAGGGGGATGTATAGTGTTATATAGGGGATGTATAGTGCCACATAGGAGATGTATAGTGCCATATGGGGGATGTATAGTGCTATATAGGGGATGTATAGTGTCACACAGAGGATGTATAGTGCTATATAGGGGATGTATAGTGTTATATAGGGAATGTATAGTGCCACATAGGGGATGTAGTGTTATATGGGGGATGTATAATGCCACATAGGGTATGTATAGTGCCACATAGGGGATGTATAGTGCTATATATGGGGATGTATAGTGTTATATAGGGGATGTATAGTGCCACATAGGAGATGTATAGTGCCACATGGGGATGTATAGTGTTATATATGGGATGTATAGTGCCACATAGAGGATGTATAGTGCCACATAGGGGATGTATAGTGTTATATAGGGGATATATAGTGCTATATAGGGGATGTATAGTGCTATATAGGGGATGTATAGTGTTATATAGGGGATGCATAGTGTTATATAGGGGTGTATAGTGCTATATAGGGGATGCATAGTGTTATATAGGGGATATATAGTGCCATATAGGGGATGTATATTGTTATGTAGGGAATGTATAGTGCTATATAGGGGATGTATATTGTTATATAGGGGATGTATAGTGCTATATAGGGGATGTATAGCGCTATATAGGGATGTATAGTGCTATATAGGGGATGTATAGTGCTATATAGGAGATGTATAGTGCTATATAGGGGATGTATAGTACCACATAGGGGATGTATAGTGCTATATAGGGGCTGTATAGTGCCACATGGGGGATGTATTTTGTTATATAGGGGATGTATAGTGCTATATAGGGAAAATATAGTGCCACATATGGGATGTATAGTGCTATATAGGGGATGTATAGTGCTATATAGGAGATGTATAGTGCTATATAGGGGATGTATAGGATGCTCCTATCCTCAGTCTCCCGCCCCCTGTAGTCGGGGTCCCCCCACCATCCGTCACCTCGGTGATGCTGTGCGCACTGGCATCGCCCGCGTCCTTGTCTTGCATCTCCTCGGCGCTGTCCCCCGTCGAGGCTTCGGCGCTGTCTCCCATCTCTCTCATGTCCTCCAGTGCGATGGTGAACTGGGCAAGCGTCCTCACCATCTGCAGCATGCGGGGTCCTCTGGGTGTCACCGACGCTCGGCTGCGACACGTCAGAGCGAGCGAAACCCACCGAAAAGAAAAGAATCAGGATGACAAATAAAAGGGAGCACAAATGTGGCGAATCTGGCGGAGGAGGCGGCGGATGTGGCGTTTTCGGTTATTGCCCGGTTGGTGCAGCCCGGACTCCCTGCTCCATCCTCTGCATGGCGGCGGCAGCTGCTGCTCTGACAGGTGCGATGCTGCTGCCTCTGACTCCACTGCACAGACAGAAGCAATCACAGGCAGAGCAGGGATGGATGAGCTGCGCACCGGGGTTAACACTTTCACTGGTGGACACCTCTGCTGCAGATGATGGGGATACAGATGTAGCAGAGCTGAGTGCGGCATCAGGACGGGTTTATATAGGATCCGCCATATCCACAGACGGATCGTCTCCCCCCAAGGTGTCAGTCGTCCTCATCACCTGCAATTATATTAGTATTATTTATATCCATTTAATTATATCCATTCAGACCCTAATAAACGATCAAATCACAGCGATCATTATTGATCTTTTCTTTCCTTAATCATGAACATTGTGTATCTCTATAAATACAAACAATAGATCGACTTCACACGAACGCTACACAATGTCAGGAGACATCATAGAACGCCCCATCTCTGCAACACTGCACATTGTATCATAAACCCTTCATTACTCACAGTCTTTCTATGGCATTTAAAGGGTTACTCCCAAAAACGCTGAGAACCCTATTAATCCAGAAAAGTGCGCTCTGTAACCCCATGCTCTACAGCCCCGTCCTGAATGCTCGACCTCCGCTCCATTCATTATCTATAGGACTGCTGGTGATAGACGAGTGCAGCACTCATCAGCCGACCTCCGCTCCATTCATTGTCTATAGGACTGCTGGTGATAGACGAGTGCAGCACTCATCAGCCGACCTCCGCTCCATTCATTGTCTATGGGACTGCTGGTGATAGACGAGTGCAGCACTCATCAGCCGACCTCCGCTCCATTCATTATCTATAGGACTGCTGGTGATAGACGAGTGCAGCACTCATCAGCCGACCTCCGCTCCATTCATTGTCTATGGGACTGCTGGTGATAGACGAGTGCAGCACTCATCAGCCGACCTCTACTCCACTCATTGTCTATGGGACTGCTGGTGATAGACAGGTACAGTACTCATCAGCCGACCTCCACTCCATTCATTGTCTATGGGACTGCTGGTGATTGATGAGTGCAGCACTCATCAGGCGACCTCCGCTCCATTCATTGTCTATACGACTGCTGGTGATAGACGAGTGCAGCACTCATCAGCCGACCTCCGCTCCATTCATTGTCTATAGGACTGCTGGTGATAGGCGAGTGCAGCACTCATCAGCCGACCTCCACTCCATTCATTGTCTATGGGACTGCTGGTGATAGGCGAGTGCAGAACTCATCAGCCGACCTCCGCTGCATTCATTGTCTATAGGACTGCTGGTGATAGATGAGTACAGCACTCATCAGGCGACCTCTACTCCATCATTGTCTATGGACTGCTGGTGATAGACAGGTACAGCACTCATCAGGCGACCTCCACTCCATTCATTGTCTGTGGGACTGCTGGTGATAGGTGAGTGCAGCACTCATCAGCCGACCTCTACTCCACCCATTGTCTATGGGACTGCTGGGGATAGACGAGTGCAGCACTCATCAGGCGACCTCCACTCCATTCATTGTCTGTGGGACTGCTGGTGATAGGTGAGTGCAGCACTCATCAGTCAACCTCCGCTCCATTCATTGTCTATGGGACTGCTGGTGATAGGTGAGTGCAGCACTCATCAGTCAACCTCCGCTCCATTCATTGTCTATGGGACTGGTGGTGATAGACACTGCAGCACTCATCAGGCGACCTCCGCTCCATTCATTGCCTATAGGGACTGCTGGTGATAGACAAGTGCAGCACTCATCAGCCGACCTCTGCTCCATTCATTGTCTATGGGACTGCTGGTGATAGGCGAGTGCAGAACTCATCAGGCGACCTCTGCTGCATTCATTGTCTATGGGACTGCTGGTGATAGATGAGTACAGCACTCATCAGGTGACCTCTACTCCACTCATTGTCTATGGGACTGCTGGTGATAGACAGGTACAGTACTCATCAGCCGACCTCCACTCCACTCATTGTCTATGGGACTGCTGGGATAGACGAGTGCAGCACTCATCAGGCGACCTCCACTCCATTCATTGTCTGTGGGACTGCTGGTGATAGGTGAGTGCAGCACTCATCAGCGACCTCTACTCCACTCATTGTCTATGGGAATTCTGGGGATAGACGAGTGCAGCACTCATCAGGCGACCTCCACTCCATTCATTGTCTGTGGGACTGCTGGTGATAGTGAGTGCAGCACTCATCAGTCAACCTCCGCTCCATTCATTGTCTATGGGACTGCTGGTGATAGATGAGTACAGCACTCATCAGGCGACCTCTGCTCCATTCATTGTCTATGGGACTGGTGGTGATAGACACTGCAGCACTCATCAGGCGACCTCCGCTCCATTCATTGCCTATAGGACTGCTGGTGATAGACAAGTGCAGCACTCATCAGCCGACCTCCGCTGCATTCATTGTCTATGGGACTGCTGGTGATAGGCGAGTGCAGAACTCATCAGCCGACCTCTGCTGCATTCATTGTCTATGGGACTGCTGGTGATAGATGAGTACAGCACTCATCAGCGACCTCTACTTCACTCATTGTCTATGGGACTGCTGGTGATAGACAGGTACAGTACTCATCAGCTGACCTCCACTCCACTCATTGTCTATGGGACTGCTGGGGATAGACGAGTGCAGCACTCATCAGGCGACCTCCACTCCATTCATTGTCTGTGGGACTGCTGGTGATAGACACTGCAGCACTCATCAGCCGACCTCTGCTCCATTCATTGTCTGTGGGACTGCTGGTAATAGGTGAGTGCAGCACTCATCAGTTAACCTCCGCTCCATTCATTGTCTATGGGACTGCTGGTGATAGGTGAGTGCAGCACTCATCAGTCAACCTCCGCTCCATTCATTGTCTATGGGACTGCTGGTGATAGGTGAGTGCAGCACTCATCAGTCAACCTCCGCTCCATTCATTGTCTATGGGACTGCTGGTGATAGATGAGTACAGCACTCATCAGGCGACCTCTGCTCCATTCATTGTCTATGGGACTGGTGGTGATAGACAAGTGCAGCACTCATCAGCCGACCTCCACTCCATTCATTGTCTATAGGACTGCTGGTGATAGACGAGTGCAGCACTCATCAGCCGACCTCTGCTGCATTCATTGTCTATGGGACTGCTGGTGATAGACGAGTGCAGCACTTATCAGCCGACCTCCGCTCCATTCATTGTCTATAGGACTGCTGGTGATAGACGAGTGCAGCACTCATCAGCCGACCTCCACTCCATTCATTGTCTATGGGACTGCTGGTGATAGACGAGTGCAGCACTCATCAGCCGACCTCCACTCCATTCACTGTCTATGGGACTGCCGGTGATAGATGAGTGCAGCACTCATCAGTCGACCTCTGCTCCATTCATTGTAATGGTCTATGCGACTGCCGGTTATAGGTAAGTGCAGCACTCATCCGTCCCATAGACAATTAATGGCACATGGGCTCCTCCACTCCACTAGGGGCGCGGTTGCAGAGCTTCTGTTCACAGAATTACTGGATAGAGGATAACCTTTTTTTTTTAAGTGGGTGATTAACCCTTTAACGACAAAGTGTTAGATCATAGGCTTAGCGAGATGCATCTGCCAATCAAAAAGATTCACTATGGAGCTGACCAGGATTCAGATTTGTCAGAGCATGCTGGGAGTTGTAGTTATGGTGGAATAGGCAACACTATGGGGGATAGTGATACATTGTAACAAACCCTCAGCTGTGGCTCCCATGTCCAGTGATCGTCTGTTACATCGGATCCAGCACAAGCTTTGTGTAAACTTAATTGTCCATTTTGGAAAAATTGATTTCTGCAGGATCCGTTCCTTTTAACATTGGAGTCTATGGGGATCGGATCCGGTAACTGATCACTATCTAGAAAGGATCTGTTTTTTTCTTACTGGACCAGTTTCACATGGAAGATAAATAGCGATCTGGTAGATCCTGGTCATTATGGGAGTTGTAGTGCATAATGTGTGAAGAAGTATGAGTGCAGCTCTGGAGGTGAGTGGGTGCAGGTCACATGCACGTGTACACGTCAGCAGCCAGGGGGCGTAACTACAACAGGTGCAATCCTAGGGGGCCCCAAAAGTCCCTTTGGCCTATAGAAAAAGACTAATGCTATTAAAGATTTGTAATAATTGGGGGCCCCCCTGGAGCTTTCGTATCCGGGCCCTTGAGCTCCAAGTTACGCCCCTGGCAGGTGTGGGTGCAGACACACGGACAGCGGGCAGCACCACACACCCCGGTGACAGCCGCAGGAGCTGTAAATGGAACGGTTACATAGTCGGGAAATCAGGTGCTATTGTGGTGGCCGCCCCCAGATCCTAACACAATGGAGCGGATGATCAGCTGTGAAGAGGGAGCTCCGCTGATGTAAACATCGCTGAATCATCCTATAAGGAGACCTGCAGTGGATTCCACTGTAGATCCATTATTGTCTCCTCCGCTGCTGTTGGATAATGGAACCTCATGTGCACTGATGGCTGCTGGCGTCACATTAGTGTCCGGCATCGAATCGGCCGGGAGGCGGAGATCAGCGGCGGCTGGGAGGCGGAGATCAGCGGTGGTCAGAGGCGGAGATCAGCGGCGGCTGGGAGGCGGAGATCAGCGGTGGTCAGGAGGCGGAGATCGGCGGCGCCAAGAGGCGTAGATCAGCGGCAGCGGGAGGCGGAGATCAGCGGTGGTCAGCGGGCGGAGAACAGAGGCAGTCGGCAGGTGGAGATCAGCGGCGGTCGGCGGCGAGAACAGAGGCGGTCAGCAGGCGAGAGACGGAGATCAGCGGCGTCGAAGAACAAGAGATCAGCGGCGGCGGCCGGGAAGAAGAAAGAAGTAGAAAGAAGAGAGAAGGAGAGAGAGCGGGCACTGGAGATTTGTATGTGATCGGCAGCGCTCTACGCTGTCATGCGGATGACACTGCGGATCCACTGACCTCCATTCATTTTTCGTGCTCTTCAGGCCTCTTGTGTATGAAGCGAGCGCTCTCAGACGCACAAAAAATGTTGTGTTCAGAGGGCGCTTATAAAAAACGCATCCGAACGCGGCCAAACACATGTGCCATGCGAGCCGGTGTGACACAGAGGGTGCAGGCGTTTGGCCGTGTTCACATGCGCGCTCCTTTGTGATGAGCAGTCTGGACCCGGAGTGATACAATGTGTCAGCGCAGGTGAAATGTAACAAAGTATCAGAGCCCAAATAACAGCAAAGTGACTGAACGCTTCATTCCACAGCGATGAGCTTTACTATACAGAACCTGAACACAACACTGCAGAGGGACTACAAGTCTCAGCAGAGCTTCACTCTATTTAAAATCTATCACATTCCCATCCCTTCACTGCCTGTGTGTCAGTCTACACTGCACTTCTTGCATTCTCTTCCCACGGCAGGTTTCCCCTAAGGCTCAATGTCTCATTTCAGTTATCTCTACACTAACAGCAGAGGCCGCAGCTGCTATAATGTCTCTGGTTCCCTGAAAATCCCCACAAGGTAAAATGCCCGCAGGCAACCCTGACCCTAACCCCAAACTGGGCCTTTTTCTGGTCAGCAATGTCTCCCATACACAACCAACACAAAAGTGACAGGTTTTTGCTATCCTATGCAAATATAACATATGTTCGGAAGTAGTAGCAGCGTGGAGGGTATTATACAGCAGAACTATGAAGTGTAGATGTGAATCCAGCTCTGCGGTGAGATGAAAACATACTAGAAAGAAGCAACATGGAGGACATTATACAGCAGTACTGAGCTGTGTAGATGTAATTCAGCTCTGCAGTGAGATGATACACCTACCAGAAAGCTGCAACATGGAGGACATTATACCGCAGTACTGAGCAGTCTAGATGTAATTCCAGCTCTGCGGGGAGATGATACACCTACCAGAAAGCTACAACATGGAGGACATTATACAGCTGTACTGAGCAGTCTAGATATAATTCCAGCTCTGCGGTCACATGATACACCTACCAGAAAGCTACAACATGTAGGACATTATAAAGCAGGACTGAGAACTGTAGATGTGAATCCAGCTGTATCGTGAGATGATACACCTACTAGACAGCTAGAAAAAGGAGGACATTATATAGTAGCACTGAGCAGTGTACATGTGAATCCAGCTCTAGGGTGAGATGCTACACCTAGTAGAAAGCGACAACATGGAGGACATCATATCGCAGTACACAGCAGTGTAGATGTCAATCCAGCTCTGGTGTAAACTAAAACACTTACTAGAAAACTACATCATGGAGGATATTATACAGCAGTACTGAGCTGTGTTGCAATAAACCCAGCTGTGGGGAAGATAAACACTTACTGGAAAGCAGCAATATGGAGGACATTATATACCAATACTGAGCAGTGTAGCCTCACCTCCTCTCCTCACCATAGACTTCAATAGGCAGCTATAATCTGACCCCTAGTGAGCAGACAGTCTGAGTCTTGTCAATGCAGGACAAGTGCATGTGATGATATCAGAAGGCAGGAGGAAGGGAGAAGTGGCTCATAAGTGGAGAAATAAGTATAAGCAGATCTATCTGTCTGTCTGTCTGTCTGTCTAGTCACTTGTACTATTGATTTATGAATGAGTTTATTAGAAAGCTTCTGCAGATTTCTTCACCTTCCTGGCAGTGACTGTGTGTGAACGCGGCCTTAGGCGATGCAAGACCAGACCCCATGAATCACACCTGCGCAGGAGAACGGACGTCGTTTATGACTCCACAGCTGTTGTAGGACTACAAGACTCAGCATGTTCTGTGGACTGAATCACCCAGCACAATTAGTCACCGGCTTCAGCAATTTTTTCCATTGAATTTGCTCCTGACTCTCTGTTATCAGCCAATTAGCAGTAAGATAACGTATCAGAGTTAATCGGGGGGGGGGGCTCATCCCCACAACTGCAGCTTTATCACTATGGGTGACCCCCAAACAAGACCATGGATGGAGGATCTGAAGAGTGCCACCTGGTGGAGAGTTCAGGTACTGCACCCTGCTTATTGGACGTTTCGGGTGCACCAAGGTACATAAGTCCAACACTATTGTGATCAGGGCCGGCCTCAGCCTTGGGGGTGCCCATTTCCCCCCAATTAATTTATTTATCAGTGTTTTAGGCTCCGAATTTGGAGTGAAGAAAATGCACCAAATCCCAATAATCTGACCAGGTGTGAACTTACACGTACAGGGGTCTGCTGATGTCATCCATAACAGATAACGGACGGGACCCCCGCCTGTCTGGAGAATGGGAGTTGTCATCCCTAGGCTGAGAGCGGCTGTGGAATCTCATATTAAGACGCCTCAGATGTTGCAGCGCCGCATAACGCAACAACTACGCTGCTAAGGAGCCTGGTGACATACATCTCAGCTGCAGCAGAATCTCATATTAGACACCTCAGGTGCTACAGAACCTCGTAACACACAACTCAGATGCTGCAGAACCTCACAACACTTGCGCTGCTGCAGAATCGCATACTAAACCGCCTCACCTGTTGCAGTGCTGTATAATACACACCTCAACTTCCGCAAAACATACCTCAGCCACTGCAGAACCTCTTAATTCACACTCCAGCCACTGCAGAACATACCTCCGATGACGCAAACATCATAATACAAACCTCAGCTGCTGCAGAATCTCATAATACTCAATTCAACTCAAGTAGAATTTCATCATGCACAACCCAGCTGCTGCAGAACCTCATAATACACACCAGATCTGCTGCAGAACTGCATACTGCACACCTCAGCTGACGCAAACACACCTCAGCCGCTGCAGAAGCTTCTAATTTACACTTTGGAACTGTAGAACATGCCTCAGTTGCTGCAGAACCTTATATCAGGTACGTCAGTTGCTACAGAACATTATAGACACCTCAGCTACTGCAGAACCTCATACTGGACACCTTAGTTGCTGCAAAACATACCTGACGTCTCGTCCTGAAATAGACTGAACGCAGCCTTGCTGCAACGGATCCTGCATCCGACAGATGCCAAGAAACACTGATGTGAAAGCAGCCTGATAAACATATACATCACACCCTATACATGACTGCGGCAGGGCACAAGTGGGGGGGAATAAACATATATTATATATATTTATTACACCCTACATATGTCCTGCACCTGATAATCTACAGCCAGGGGCCCGTCAGATGCCACAGAGCGCACAGGCATCACATGGTAGATAGAAATAAATAGAGGGATAGAGGGATGGATGGATAGACGGAGGGATGGATAGATAGAGGGATGGATAGATAGAGGGATGAATAGATAAGAGGAATGGATAGATAGAGGGATGGATAGATAGAGGGATGGATAGATAGAGGAATGGATAGATAGAGGGATGGACAGATAGAGGGATGGACAGATAGAGGGATGGATGGATAGATAGAGGGATGGATGGATAGAGGGATGGATAGATAGAGCTATGGATAGATAGAGGGCTGGATAGACAGAGGGATGGATAGATAGAGGGATGGACAGATAGAGGGATGGACAGATAGAGGGATGGATGGATAGAGGGATGGATAGATAGAGCTATGGATAGATAGAGGGCTGGATAGACAGAGGGATGGATAGATAGAGGGATGGACAGATAGAGGGATGGATAGATAGAGGGATGGATAGAGGGATGGATAGACAGAGGGATGGATAGATAGAGGGATGGATAGACAGAGGGATGGATAGACAGAGGGATGGATAGACAGAGGGATGGATAGACAGAGGGATGAATAGATAGAGGGTTGGATAGAGGGATGGATAGACAGAGGGATGGATAGACAGAGGGATGAATAGATAGAGGGATGGACAGATAGAGGGTTGGATAGATAGAGGGATGGATGGATAGAGGGATGGATAGACAGAGGGATGGATAGACAGAGGGATGGATAGACAGAGGGATGGATAGACAGAGGGATGAATAGATAGAGGGTTGGATAGATAGAGGGATGGATAGACAGAGGGATGGACAGATAGAGGGATGGATAGACAGAGGGATGGATAGACAGAGGGATGTATAGACAGAGGGATGAATAGATAGAGAGTTGGATAGACAGAGGGATGGATAGATAGAGGGATGGATAGATAGAGGGATGGATAGATAGAGGGATGGATAGAGGGATGGATAGACAGAGGGATGGATAGACAGAGGGATGAATAGACAGAGGGATGGATAGACAGAGGGATGTATAGACAGAGGGATGAATAGATAGAGGGTTGGATAGACAGAGGGATGGATAGATAGAGGGTTGGATAGACAGAGGGATGGATAGATAGAGGGATGGATAGACAGAGGGATGAATAGATAGAGGGTTGGATAGACAGAGGGATGGATAGATAGAGGGATGGATAGACAGAGGGATGGATAGACAGAGGGATGGATAGACAGAGGGATGGATAGATAGAGGGATGGATAGATAGTTGTGGATAGATAGATAGATAGATAGATAGATAGATAGATAGATAGATAGATAGATGTGGATAGATAGATAGATAGATAGATAGATAGATAGATAGATAGATGTGGATAGATAGATAGATAGATAGATAGATAGATAGATAGATAGATAGATGTGGATAGATAGATGTGGATAGATAGATAGATAGATAGATAGATAGATAGATAGATAAAGAGTGGGACAGATAGATGACACAGACAGCACACAGTACATTGCAGATACACAGCACTGACAGCACATCATAGTCACCTACAGTATCAGCAGGTTCCCCTCCTGTGACAGAGAGGAGCAGTAGTTTCACTTTCTCCAGCCCGGTATCCTGCAGGCGCCCCCCCCCCCCCACTCCACCTCCTCTCTCTGGTGAAGACGGCAAAAGACAGGACAGAGCACAGAGGGGAGGGCGCCCCCTGCAGTCTTCCTACTGGAGCCTGTGCAGGATGGGACCATCATACAAGTGAGTTTTGAGGTCTCCCTGCAGAGCCCTCTCTGGCTGGCGCCCTGTGCGGTTGCACCACTTGCACATATGTAAAGCCGGCTATGATTGTGATATTTGGAGATTTTGTATTGGGGCTCATAAGCTTCTAGTTACTCTACCTACACCCAGAAAGTTGCAACTTTTCATTATTTCCTAGGTGATCTGACCATCAGAGCTGACAATCCATTAGGGTTACTGAGGGGATTTTTAGGTCGCCTTTCAGAAGGGGATTTACATACCCCTAAATTTCACAGACATAACTTTCCATACACCTTACAGAACTGATCATTAATTAGGTGATTATTCTCCGTGTAGGTATCTGTTCTGATATGTAGGGTTTTCCACGCCTGAATAGTAGAAGGGACATAATTGGTAAACTGTAGAGCTGCGGTGTCAGTCTCCACTGCACTCCTCGCATTCTATTCCTGCTGTGGTTCATGCTGGTGCTTGGATCTATAGAATGAACAGTCATTATAAAGCAAATTCAGGATTCTGGTAGAGCCCATATGACATCCAAAACTGGAGCCAGTGACATCGCCGCCCCCCATCTGAAAGTGATATAATGATGTGATGGGTGTAGAGTGCAGGGTGATGAGGACATTCCTGATACATGATGTCAGCACGCCGGGTATACAGTTTGGGGAGTACAGGGGGGTGGGATATGCATTCTGCTTAAAGGGATACTCCAGACTTTAAAGGATAGGGGAGAAATAAAGGCCCTATATAAAGTCTACAATGGCATATAGGGGCCCAGTGCAGAAGCTCATGGGGGGGTTTGATGAGGTTTACCGGTGGTGAGAATACAGCAGCTATGGGGTTAATAGTGCGATTTCCCAAGTGCTTTCCAGAGATCCCCACACAGATCGGGGACCGGGGGTCTGTATACTCAACTGCAGAGGACGAAATGTCCTGGAGTCACCATAAAAAGGCTCTAAGAATAGTAGAAACATATAAATATAGTCCCCGATCCATCAGGAACGGCGCTATGTCCTCCGATCATGATGGGGAGCCGCGTTGTCTTACAGGGGATGTGCCTGAGATATATAACATTATATAAGAGTATACAGACATTACAGCCGGGGAGCACAGAATATAAGAGTATACAGACATTACAGCCGGAGATCACAGAATATAAGAGTATACAGACATTACAGCTGGGGATCACAGAATATAAGAGTATACAGACATTACAGCCGAGGATCACAGAATATAAGAGTATACAGACATTACAGCCGGGGATCACAGAATAGAAGAGAATACAGACATTACAGCCGGGGATCACAGAATATAAGAGTATACAGACATTACAGCCAAAGATCACAGAATATAAGAGTATACAGACATTACAGCCGGGGATCACAGAATATAAGAGTATACAGACATTACAGCTGGGGATCATAGAATATAAGAATATACTGACATTACAGCCAGGGATCACAGAATATAAGAGTATACAGACATTACAGCCGGGGATCACAGAATATAAGAGTATACAGACATTACAGCCAGGGATCACAGAATATAAGAGTATACAGACATTACAGCCGGGATCACAGAATATAAGAGTATACAGACATTACAGCCGGAGATCACAGAATATAAGAGTATACAGACATTACAGCCAGAGATCACAGAATATAAGAGTATACAGATATTACAGCCGGGGATCACAGAATATAAGAGTATACAGACATTACAGCCGGGGATCACAGAATATAAGGGTATACAGACATTACAGCCGGGATCACACAATATAAGAGTATACAGACATTACAGCCGGGGATCACAGAATATAAGAGTATTCAGACATTACAGCCGAGGATCACAGAATATAAGAGTATACAGACATTACAGCCAGGGATCACAGAATATAAGAGTATACAGACATTACAGCCAGAGATCACAGAATATAAGAGTATACAGACATTACAGCCGGGGATCACAGAATATAAGGGTATACAGACATTACAGCCGGGATCACACAATATAAGAGTATACAGACATTACAGCCGGGGATCACAGAATATAAGAGTATTCAGACATTACAGCCGAGGATCACAGAATATAAGAGTATACAGACATTACAGCCAGGGATCACAGAATATAAGAGTATACAGACATTACAGCCGGGGATCGCAGAATATAAGAGTATACCGAGATTACAGCCAGGGATCACAGAATATAAGAGTATACAGACATTACAGCCGGGGATCACAGAATATAAGAGTATACAGACATTACAGCCGGGGATCACAGAATATAAGAGTATACAGACATTACAGCCGAAGATCACAGAATATAAGAGTATACAGACATTACAGCCAGGGATCACAGAATATAAGCGTATACAGACATTACAGCCAGGGATCACAGAATATAAGAGTATACAGACATTACAGCCTGGGATCACAGAATATAAGAGTATACAGACATTACAGCCGGGGATCACAGAATATAAGAGTATACAGACATTACAGCCGAAGATCACAGAATATAAGAGTATACAGACATTACAGCCAGAGATCACAGAATATAAGAGTATACAGACATTACAGCCGGGGATCACAGAATATAAGAGTATACAGACATTACAGCCGGGGATCACAGAATATAAGAGTATACAGACATTACAGCCGGGGATCACAGAATATAAGGGTATACAGACATTACAGCCGGGGATCACAGAATATAAGAGTATACAGACATTACAGCCGGGGATCATAGAATATAAGAGTATACAGACATTACAGCCGGGATCACAGAATATAAGAGTATACAGACATTACAGCAGGTGATCACACAATATAAGAGTATACAGACATTACAGCCAGGGATCACAGAATATAAGAGTATACAGACATTACAGCCGGGGATCACAGAATATAAGAGTATACAGACATTACAGCTGGGGATCACAGAATATAAGAGTATACAGACATTACAGCCGGGGATCACAGAATATAAGAGTATAGAGACATTACAGCCAGGGATCACATAATATAAGAGTATACAGACATTACAGCCGGGGATCACAGAATATAAAAGTATACAGACATTACAGCCGGGGTTCACATAATATAAGAGTATACAGACATTACAGCCGGGATCACAGAATATAAGAGTATACAGACATTACAGCCGGGGATCACAGAATATAAGAGTATACAGACATTACAGCCGGGGATCACAGAATATAAGAGTATACAGACATTACAGCCGAAGATCACAGAATATAAGAGTATACAGACATTACAGCCAGGGATCACAGAATATAAGAGTATACAGACATTACAGCCAGGGATCACATAATACAAGAGTATACAGACATTACAGCCGGGGATCACAGAATATAAGAGTATACAGACATTACAGCCGGGATCACAGAATATAAGAGTATACAGACATTACAGCCCAGAATCACAGAATATAAGAGTATACAGACATTACAGCCGGGATCACAGAATATAAGAGTATACAGACATTACAGCCAGGGATCACATAATACAAGAGTATACAGACATTACAGCCGGGGATCACAGAATATAAGAGTATACAGACATTACAGCCGGGATCACAGAATATAAGAGTATACAGACATTACAGCCCAGAATCACAGAATATAAGAGTATACAGACATTACAGCCGGGATCACAGAATATAAGAGTATACAGACATTACAGCTGGAGATCACAGAATATAAGAGTATACAGACATTACAGCCGGGATCAGAGAATATAGGAGTATACAGACATTACAGCCAGGGATCACAGAATATAAGAGTATACAGACATTACAGCCGGGGAACACAGAATATAAGAGTATACAGACATCACAGCCAGAGATCACAGAATATAAGAGTATACAGACATTACAGCCGGGGATCACAGAATATAAGAGTATACAGACATTACAGCCCGGGATCACAGAAAATAAGAGTATACAGACATTACAGCCGGGGATCACAGAATATAAGAGTATACAGACATTACAGCCGGGGATCACAGAATGCCCACTGAATGGATAATCCAGGACGCAGAATAAGAAAAGATACGAGACTCTTCCTAAACTGCAACCCAAGCTCGAAAAATTCCACAGACGTCGCTATAAGGAAAATCCATCCTAGAGTTATTACACAGCCGGGGCTCCCCGAGCCCCACACGGTCTCTACCGAAATCCAACATCCCTGGATTAAATAATAGGCCGGCAGGCGAGAGATCACACAATGAGAGGTGATAGAGAAGCTTCATTATGGGATGCCATATATTATGACGTGTCCGATCATCACAAGGTGCAGAGATTCCCCTGTATGAGCCATGAATAATACTGCACATACACATTAACATGGATATAATACAGGGACCGCAATCATTTACTGGAATATTACACCGACACATAGACATTTCCCTGTTACTTAATTTGTCTCAGCAATGATAGAAGAAAAACTCAAATTATTGCCAAAACCCAATCAAATCAGAGAAAAAGCAGAGAAATATTCCTTATCATTGAATATAATCACTATAATTCTACCCTATATACAAGAATATAACTACTATAATACTGCTCCTATATACAAGAATATAACTACTATAATACTGCCCCTATGTACAAGAATATAACTACTATAATACTGCTCCTATGTACAAGAATATAACTACTATAATACTGCCCCTATATACAAGAATATAACTACTATAATACTGCTCCTATATACAAGAATATAACTACTATTAATACTGCCACCTATATACAGAATATAACTACTATAATACTGCCCCTATTACAAGAATATAACTACTATAATAATACTGCTCCTATGTACAAGAATTATAACTACTATAATACTGCTCCTATGTACAAGAATATATAACTACTATAATACTGCTCCTATGTACAAGAATATAACTATATAATACTGCTCCTATTACAAGAATATAACTACTATATACTGCCCTATATACAAGAATATAATACTTAATACTACCTAATTACAAGATATAACTATAATACGCTCCTATGATACAAGAATATAACTACTATAAATAACTGCCCCTATATACAAGAATATAACTACTATAATATGCTCCTATGTACAAGAATATAACTACTATAATAACTGCCCTATTTACAAGAATATAACTACTATAATACTGCCCTATTACAAGAATATAACTACTATAATACTGCCCTATATACAAGAATATAACTACTATAATACGCTCATTCACAGATATACTATAATATGCATATTACAGATATATACTATAACTGCACCCTATATACAAGAATATAAAACTATAATTATCTGTCTGCCTATATACAAGAATATAACTACTATAATACTGCCCACTATGTACAAGAATATAACTACTATAATACTGCTCCTATATACAAGAATATAACTACTATAATACATGCTCCTATGTACAAGAATATAACTACTATAATACTAGTCCTATATACAAGAATATAACTACTATAATTACTGCCCATTACATTACATAATATATATAACTACTATAATACTGCCCTATATACAAGAATATAAACTACTATAATACTGCTCCTATTACAAGAATATAACTTACTATAATACTGCTCCTATATACAAGAATATAAATATATAATACTGCTCTATATACAGAATATAACTACTATAATACTGCTCTATGATACAAGAATATAATACTTATATACTGCTCCTATAAAGAATATAACTACTATAATACTGCTCCTATATACAAGATATAAATACTATAATACTGCCCCTATATACAAGAATATAAACTATATATAATAACTGCTCCTATATACAAGAATATAACTACTATAATACTGCTCCTATTACAAGAATATAACTACTATAATACTGCTCCTATTACAAGAATATAACTACTTAATACTGCTCCTATATACAAGAATATAACTACTATAATACTGCCCCTATATACAAGAATATAACACGTATAAAATTACTGCCTCTATAGAATATAATACTATAATAGCTATATAGAATATACTACTATAAT
This sequence comes from Allobates femoralis, assembly GCA_033576535.1. NCBI lineage: Eukaryota > Metazoa > Chordata > Amphibia > Anura > Aromobatidae > Allobates > Allobates femoralis. The sequence goes on along the minus strand of JARQOC010000002.1, from coordinate 737,959,383 downwards.
ACTGCCCTATATACAAGAATATAACTACTATAATACTGCCCTATTACAAGAATATAACTATATAATACTGCCTATTACAAGAATATAACTACATAATCTGCCCTATATACAAGAATATAACTACTATAATACTGCCTATTACAAGAATATAACTACTATAATACTGCCATATACAAGAATATAACTACTATAATATGCCCTATATACAAGAATATAACTTACTATAATACTGCCCTATGTACAAGAATATAACTATATATATGCCCTATTAAAGAATATACTCTATATATGCCCTATTCAAGAATATAACTACTATAATACTGCCCTATATACAAGAAATCTATAATACCTATGAATATAACTACTAAATACTGTCCTATTACAGAATATAACTACTATAATACTGCTCCTATGTACAAGAATATAACTACTATAATACTGCCCTATATACAAGAATATAACTACTATAATACTGCCCTATATACAAGAATATAACTACTATAATACTGCCCTATATACAAGAATATAACTACTATAATACTGCCCTATATACAAGAATATAACTACTATAATACTGCCCTATGTACAAGAATATAACTACTATAATACTGCTCCTATATACAAGAATATAACTACTATAATACTGCCCTATTACAAGAATATAACTACTATATAACCTTACTGACTCCTTATACAAGAATATAACTACTATAATACTGCTCCTATGTACAAGAATATAACTACTATAATACTGCTCCTATATACAAGATATAACTTATAATACTGCTATATACAAGATCTTAATACTGCCTATTACGAATATAACTACTTAATACTGCCTATTAAAGAATATAATACTATAATACTGCCTATTACAAGAATATACTACTATAATATGCCCTATACAAGAATAACTACTATAATATGCCTATTACAAGAATATAACTATTATACTGCTCTTTACAAGAATATAACTACTATAATACTTCCTATACAAGAATATAACTACTATAATACTGCCCTATTAAAGAATTAATCTATATATGCCCTATTACAAGATATAACTATATAATACTGTCCTTATACAGAATTAATACTTAATACTGCCCTATTACAAGAATATAATACTAATACTGCCTATTACAAGATATACTACTATAATATGCCCTATGTACAAGAATATAACACTATAATACTGCCTTACAAGATATAATACTATAATACTGCTTTACAAGAATATAACTACATAATACTGCTCTATTACAAGATATAACTACTATAATACTGCTCCATTCAAGATATAACTATATAATACTGCCTATAAGAATATAATACTATATTCTATTACAATATAATATATAATATGCCTATATAAAGAATACTATAAATACTGCCATTCAGAATATAATACTATATTCCTATTCAAGATATAATACTATATATGCCTATATAAAGATTACTACATAAATGCCTTTACAAGAATATAACTATAAATACTGCCCTATTAAAGAATTACTACTAAATACTGCCTATTACAATTAACTACTTATATGTCTATGAAGAATATAACTCATAATATGCCATATACAGAAATAATACTATAATATGCCATTAAAGAATATAATACTTAATATGCCCCTTATAAGATATAATACTTATACGCCCTATATACAAGAATATAACTACATAATACTGCTATATACAAGATATAACTACTATAATATGCCCTATGTACAGAATATAACTACTAATTACTGCCTATTCAAGAATATAACTATATATATTCCTATTCAAGAATATAATACTATAATATCCCTATTACAAGAATATAACTATATAATACTGCCCTATATACAAGAATATAACTACATAATACTGCCCTATTCAAGAATATACTACATAATACTGCCCTATTACAAGAATATAATACTATAATATGCCTATATACAAGAATATAACTACTATTACTGCTCCTATTACAAGAATATAATACTATAATACTGCCCTATTACAAGAATATAATACTATAATACTGCTCTATATACAGAATATAACTACTATAATACTGCCCTTATACAAGAATATAACTACTATATACTGCCTATAAAATATAACTACTATAATACTCCTATATACAAGATATAACTACTATAATACTGCCCTATATACAAGAATATAACTACTATAATACTGCCCTATTACAAGAATATAACTACTATAATATGCCCCTTTTACAAGATATAACTACTATATACTGCCTATTACAAGAATATAACTACTATAATACGCTCCTATTACAAGAATTAACTCTAATATCCTTATACAAGAATATAATACTATAATACTGCTATTACAAGAATATAACTACTATAATACTGCCCTATTACAAGAATATAACTACTATAATACTGCCCTATATACAGAATATAACTACTATAATACTGCCCTATATAAAGAATATAACTACTATAATACTGCTCTATTACAAGAATAACTACTATAATACTGCCCCTATGACAAGATATAACTACTATAATACTGCCCTTACAAAAATAACTACATAATATGCTCCTAATCAAGAATTACTACTATAATACTGCCTATATACAAGAATATAACACTATAATACTGCTCCTATTACAAGAATATAACTACTATAATACTGCCATTACAAGAATATAATACTATAATAGCCTATATACAAGAATATAACTCTTATATGCCTATTACAGAATAAATATATATATGCCCCTTACAGAATAACTACTATAATACTGCTCCTATTACAAGATATAACTACTATAATACTGCCCTATTACAAGAATATAACTACTTAATACTGCTCCTATTACAAGATATAACTATTAATACTGCCTAATACAAGAATATAACTACTATAATACTGCCCTATATACAAGAATATAACTACTATAATACTGCCCTATAACAAGAATATAACTACTATAATACTGCCTATATACAAGAATATAACTACTATAATACTGCCCTATTATACAAGAATATAACTACTATAATACTGCCTATTACAAGAATATAACTACTATAATACTGCCCTATGTACAAGAATATAACTACTATAATACTGCCCCTATATACAAGAATATAACTACTATAATACTGCCCCTATTACAAGAATATAACTACTATAATACTGCCTCCTATATACAAGAATATAACTACTATAATACTGCTCCTATATACAAGAATATAACTACTATAATACTGCTCCTATATACAAGAATATAACTACTATAATACTGCTCCTATATACAAGAATATAACTACTATAATACTGCTCCTATATACAAGAATATAACTACTATAATACTGCCTCTATATACTAGAATATAACTACTATAATACTGCTCCTATATACAAGAATATAACTACTATAATACTGCTCCTATATACAAGAATATAACTACTATAATACTGCTCCTATATACAAGAATATAACTACTATAATACTGCTCCTATATACAAGAATATAACTACTATAATACTGCCCCTATATACAAGAATATAACTACTATAATACTGCCCCTTTGAATATACTGAATATGACACTGCAGCCTTCCTCTTTGGAGGGTGACTAGCTGTGATAGTTTTTGGTCAGAGGACACATTCTACAATGGTCAGTGACTGTATACACTATACGGTACATTCTGATGCCATCCTCATCACATCAATTACGGAGAACAGAATGTACAGAAGGTGTAATGGAATGTCCAAAACATGAAATGCGTTTCAGGAATGATCTCCCTCCACATTGTAAAACCGAGTAACTGGAATTCACATGACTGCAAGTGTTGTCACATTATAGCGGTGTGATGGAGGGTTTCTGCTAATTAACACTTGTAAGGGGATAGAAAACTAAGTGAGAAAAGAAAATTAGTCTGGAGACTTAGTGGTAGACTGATATGTAGTGTCTAAATAAACAATGCCATATAGTATATAGTGTCTGAAAACAGTGCCATATAGTATAGTGCCTAAATAACAGTGGCATTCAGTATAATAGCTAAATACCAGGACCTTACAGTATAGTGCCTAAATAGCAGTATCATACATAGAACTGGAAGATGAGCCAGGAATGTCATAGAACTGGAAGATGAGCCAGGAATCTCACAGAACTGGAAGATGAGCCTGGAATCTCACAGAACTGGAAGACGAGCCAGGAATCTCACAGAACTGGAAGACAAGCCAGGAATCTCACAGAACAGGAAGATGAGCCAGGAATCTCACAGAACTGGAAGGTGAGCCAGGAATCTCACAGAACAGGAAGACAAGCCAGAAATCTCACAGAACTGGAATATGAGCCAGGAATCTGACAGAACTGGAAGATGAGCCAGGATTCTCACAGAACTGGAAGACGAGCCAGGAATCTCACAGAACAGGAAGACAAGACAGGAATCTGACAGAACTGGAAGATGAGCCAGGAATCTCACAGAACTGGAAGATGAGCCAGGAATTTGACAGAACTGGAAGATGAGCCAGGAATCACACAGAACAGGAAGACGAGCCAGGAATCTCACAGAACTGGAAGATGAGCCAGGAATCTCACAGAATAGGAAGACGAATCAGGAATCTCAGATAACTGGAAGATGAGCCAGGAATTTGACAGAACTGAAGATGAGCCAGGAATCTCACAGAACAGGAAGACGAATCAGGAATCTCAGATAACTGGAAAACAAGCCAGGAATCTCACAGAACTGGAAGATAAGCCAGGAATCTCAAATAATTGGAAGACAAGCAAGGAATTTCACAGAACTGGGAAGACAAGCCAGGAATCATACAGAACTGGAAGATGAGCCAGGAATCTCACAGAACTGTAAGACAAGTTAGGCATCTCACAGTACTGGAAGATGAGCCAGGAAGCTCACAGAATTGGAAGATGAGCCAGGAGTCTCACACAACTGGAAGATGAATCAGGAATCTCACAGAATTGGAAGACAAGCCAGGAATCTCACAAAACTGGAAGACAAGCCAGCAATCTGACAGAACTGGAAGACGAGCCAGGAATGTCACAGAACTGGAAGATGAGCCAGGAATCTCACAGAACTGGAAGATGAGCCAGCAATCTCACAGAACAGGAAGACGAGTCTGGAATCTCACAGAACTGGAAGATGAGCCAGGAATCTCACAGAACTGGAAGACAAGCCAGGAATCTCACAGAACAGGAAGACAAGCCAGGAATCTCACAGAACTGGAAGACGAGACAGGAATCTCACAGAACTGGAAGACGAATCAGGAATCTCACAGAATTGGAAGACAAGCCAGGAATCTCACAAAACTGGAAGACAAGCCAGCAATCTGACAGAACTGGAAGACAAGCCAGGAATGTCACAGAACTGGAAGATGAGCCAGGAATCTCACAGAACTGGAAGATGAGCCAGGAATCTCACAGAACTGGAAGACGAGCCAGGAATCTCACAGAACAGGAAGATGAGCCAGCAATCTCACAGAACAGGAAGACGAGTCTGGAATCTCACAGAACTGGAAGATGAGCCAGGAATCTCACAGAACTGGAAGATGAGCCAGGAATCTCACAGAACTGGAAGACGAGCCAGGAATCTCACAGGACTGGAAGACAAGCCAGGAATCTTACAAAACTGGAAGACAAGCCAGCAATCTGACAGAACTGGAAGATGAGCCAGGAATGTCACAGAACTGGAAGACGAGCCAGGAATCTCACAGAACTGGAAGATGAGCCAGAAATCTCACAGAACTGGAAGACGGGCCAGGAATCTCACAGAACTGGAAGATGAGCCAGGAATCTCACAGAACTGGAAGATGAGCCAGCAATCTCACAGAACAGGAAGACGAAGCTGGAATCTCACAGAACTGGAAGATGAGCCAGGAATCTCACAGAACTGGAAGACGAGCCAGGAATCACACAGAACTGGAAGACATGCCAGGAATCTTACAAAACTGGAAGTTGGACCAGGCAAAAACACAGAACTGGAAGATGAGCCAGCAATCTCACAGAACAGGAAGACGGGGCTGGAATCTCACAGGAAGACTTTTCCAAGGAAGAATGGATGAAAATCCCTCAATCAAGAACTAAAAGACTCTTGACTGCTACAAAAAACATTTACAAGCTGTGTGATACTCGTCACTAGGTACTAACCATGCAAGGGGCCCAAACATTTGTCTAAAACACAAAAGAAATGTGTCATCTGTAACTTTATTCCTTTTAGAGATCATTTCATCCTCAACTTGCATAACTGTTCACAATGACAGTAATTCTGACCAGGGGTGTACAAACTTCTGCATGCCACTGTAGTGCCTTTTTAGCTGTGCTGTATATAGTATGGGGGGTAAACTTGTCACACAATGATGGACAGGGGTGTAAACGCGTAACACTTGCCATTGCGAAAAGTTTTTGCTAAAACTTTTTAATTTCTGGTGATTTTATTTCAGAAGACTTAGAAGAACATAGAGATATTCCGAGGTGTTCATACTTTATTGGGCAATGTGTAAGTCATGGGTCATTATGGCGGCTCTGCATACCGTCCTGTATACTGTAAATACCACAAAGTACAAGGTTTGCCCTAAAAAGAGTTTCGAGCACAAGGGGGGAAGTGTTACATTCCCGTCCTGACATCTGGGGAAGGAGATGATGACGAAGAGCATGGGGAATAATATCCGAGAAGAGCGGCCATAAATCACCCCCTTCACTCCCAAAACGAGGACTCGGAGGACATTCCTCACGTGTTTCATCTCTGTGGACTATTTTTAGGAGAAGTAAAAAAAAAATGTAGTTTTTTTATTTTTTAGACTTGGTTCTCAATGGCTCCAAACCATGAGATTAATGAAGCCCAGCCGCTGCCGTCACCTTCCTCTTAGGTTACACAATTGGATCTCGATACCTAGCATAGAAAAATACATACTGTATATGGCCATAAGGTATGTATGATTGGGCCTGCACCATCAGCAACAGCAAAGCTTATCAGATACAGCATTCCTAGATTAACCTGCTTGAAATGCTCAATTGACTTAAAACAAAGCTGCTTGGGGGCTGTCTTTGTGCAAGGACCGCCCATGAGGAGCCATCAGGTACAAAAAAAACACAACGCTGAGGTCCTGTGTTCAATTTTCACCAAGGATGACATCTGCAACCAGTTTGTATGTTCTCCCCGTGTTCTTGTGGGTTTCCTCAGGGTACCTTTACACACGGCTACATTTGTAGCTTGTCACCAGGTAACTTACTGGTTGCAGTGAAATCATGGATACATGATTCCATTTGTACACAGCAACAAGATAGAACCATGTATCCATGATTTCACTGCAACCAGTAAGTTACCTGGTGACAAGCTACAAATGTAGCCGTGTGTAAAGGTACCCTCAGGGTTCTCCGGTTTCCTCCCACACTTCAAAGACTGATAGGGTGCTTAGGTTGTGAGCCCGAATGGGGACAGTATTAGTGATGCATGTGAAGCACTGTGGAAATAATAGCGCTAAATAAATGAATAAATATTATTATAAATAAATTTTGTGTAAGGACCGCCCGTGAGGAGCCATCAGCTGCAACACCCAGATTAATTTGCTAATTAAAGGGTGTCTGTGAAATTATAATGAACAACAGTTGATTTCAATTTTGGTTAATTGGTTTAATTAAGGTTATACCATGAAATGTAACATGACACAGGGAAAAAGTATTGAACACGTCACTGAAATGTATTTAATCCTTAGTCCTTCTCCTTTGTTGGTGATGAAGCTCCAGACGCCTCCTGTATGGAGACACCGGTCCCTGCATTGTATGGAGACACTGGTCCCTGCATTGTATGGAGACACTGGTCCCTACATTGTATGGAGACACCGGTCCCTGCATTGTATGGAGACACCAGTCCCTGCATTGTATGGAGACACCGGTCCCTGCATTGTATAGAGACACCGGTCCCTGCATTGTATGGAGACACGGTCCCTGCATTGTATGGAGACACTGGTCCCTGCATTGTATGGAGACACTGGTCCCTGCATTGTATGGAGACACCGGTCCCTGCATTGTATGGAGACACCGGTCCCTGCATTGTATGGAGACACTGGTCCCTGCATTGTATGGAGACACTGGTCCCTGCATTGTATGGAGACACTGGTCCCTGCATTGTATGGAGACACCGGTCCCTGCATTGTATGGAGACACTGGTCCCTGCATTGTATGGAGACACCGGTCCCTGCATTGTATGGAGACACTGATCCCTGCATTGTATGGAAGACACCGGTCCCTGCATTGTATGGAGACACCGGTCCCTGCATTGTATGGAGACACTGGTCCCTGCATTGTATGGAGACACTGGTCCCTGCATTGCTCCTGTATGGAGACACCGGTCCCTGCATTGTATGGAGACACTGGTCCCTGCATTGTATGGAGACACCGGTCCCTGCATTGTATGGAGACACTGGTCCCTGCATTGTATGGAGACACTGGTCCCTGCATTGTATGGAAACACCGGTCCCTGCATTGTATGGAGACACCGGTCCCTGCATTGTATGGAGACACTGGTCCCTGCATTGTATGGAGACACTGGTTCCTGCATTGTATGGAGACACTGGTCCCTGCATTGTATGGAGACAATGGTCCCTGCATTGTATGGAGACACCGGTCCCTGCATTGTATGGAGACACTGGTCCCTGCATTGTATGGAGACACCGGTCCCTGCATTGTATGGAGACACTGGTCCCTGCATTGTATGAAGACACTGGTCCCTGCATTGTATGGAGACACTGGTCCCTGCATTGTATGGAGACACCGGTCCCTGCATTGTATGGAGACACTGGTCCCTGCATTGTATGGAGACACTGGTCCCTGCATTGTATGGAGACACCGGTTCCTGCATTGTATGGAGACACTGGTCCCTGCATTGTATGGAGACACTGGTCCCTGCATTGTATGGAGACACTGGTCCCTGCATTGTATGGAGACACTGGTCCCTGCATTGTATGGAGACACTGGTCCCTGCATTGTATGGAGACACTGGTCCCTGCATTGTATGGAGACACCGGTCCCTGCATTGTATGGAGACACTGGTCCCTGCATTGTATAGAGACACCGGTCCCTGCATTGTATGGAGACACCGGTCCCTGCATTGTATGGAGACACTGGTACCTGCATTGTATGGAGACACCGATCCCTGCATTGTATGGAGACACCGGTCCCTGCATTGTATGGAGACACCGGTCCCTGCATTGTATGGAGACACTGGTCCCTGCATTGCTTAGGTGGATTTTGTCCCATTCTTCCACACAAACACTCTTCACCTCCTGTGGATCCTTCTATGATCTCTGAGCTTTAGATCCTTCCAGACATTTTCTATTGGATTTAGCTCCAGTGATCGGCTCATACATTCTAGCAGATTTATTTTCCTCCTTGTCTGTGGGTGTTTTCACATCTAAGGTTGGTGTGCGTTTTGCTTAATTTGCATTTCTAGGAGTTATTACCGCTAAAAACGCATAAAAACGCTGGCGCTTTTGCCCCCATTGATTTTAATGAAAAGACATGCAAAAACGCACACCAACCTTAGATGTTAAACAGGCCTCCATATTGTTAGCTTTAAATGCTCTTGAATCTGCTTTTTGTTTAGCAATGGAGTCTTGTGTGGTGAGTGTGCATACAGGAGTGTGCATACAGGAGCGTGCATACAGGGGCGTGCATACAGGGGCGTGCATACAGGAGCCTGCACACAGGAGCGTGCATACAGGAGCGTGCATACAGGGGCGTGCATACAGGGGCGTGCATACAGGAGCGTGCATACAGTAGCGTGCATACAGGGGCGTGCATACAGGAGCGTGCATACAGGAGTGTGCATACAGGAGCGTGCATACAGGAGTGTGCATACAGGGGCATGTACACAGGTGCGTGCATACAGGGGCGTGTACACAGGTGCGTGCATACAGGAGCGTGCATACAGGAGCGTGCATACAGGGGCGTGCATACAGGGGCGTGCATACAGGAGCGTGCATACAGGGGCGTGCATACAGGAGCGTGCATACAGGGGCGTGCATACAGGGGCGTGTACACAGGTGCGTGCATACAGGAGTGTGCATACAGGAGCGTGCATACAGGGGCGTGCATACAGGAGTGTGCATACAGGAGTGTGCATACAGGGGCGTGTACACAGGTGCGTGCATACAGGGGCGTGTACACAGGTGCGTGCATACAGGAGCGTGCATACAGGGGCGTGTACACAGGTTCGTGCATACAGGGGCATGTACACAGGTGCGTGCATACAGGAGCGTGCATACCGGAGCGTGCATACAGGAGTGTGCATACAGGGGCGTGCATACTGGAGCGTGCACACAGGAGCCTGCACACAGGAGCGTGCACACAGGAGCGTGCATACAGGGGAGTGCATACAGGAGCTTTCACACAGGAGCATCCATACAGGAGCATCCATACAGGAGCAAGCATGTAGGCTATGGAGTGGGAGTGCCTTACTCACTGTTTTCTGTGATTCTATGTCTCTCCAGAGATGATCCTCGGCTCTTGTGATAATTCTTTCCCTCCTCTGTGTGAAATCTTGCAGGGAGCTCCTGGTCATGGCCGGATTATGGGAAATTATATTCTTTCCATTTTCGGATTCTGGCCCTCATGTAACCTTTAGTAATTTAGGAAATTCTTCTGTAGCCAATGCCATCAGCATTTTTTTGTAACAATAAGGTTACGATGGGCGGCATTTGGCTCAGCGGTTTAGCATGTGGCTCAGCGTTAGCACGGTGGCTCAGCGGTTACACGGTGCTCAGTGGTTAGCTCGGTGGCCTCAGCGGTTAGCATGGTGGCTCAGCGGTTAGCATGGTGGCTCAGCGGTTAGCACGGTGGCTCAGCGGTTAGCACGGTGGCTCAGCGGTTAGCACGGTGGCTCAGCGGTTAGCACGGTGCTCAGTGGTAGCACGGTGGCTCAGCGGTTAGCACGTTGGCTCAGTGGTTAGCACGGTGGCTCAGTTGTTAGCACGGTGGCTCAGTGGGTAGCACGGTGGCTAAGTGGTTAGCACGTGGCTCATGGTTAGCACGGTGGCTCAGTGGGTAGCACGGTGGCTCAGTGGTTAGCACGGTGGCTCAGCGGTTAGCACAGTGGCTCAGTGGGTAGCACGGTGGCTCAGTGGTTAGCACAGTGGCTCAGTGTTAGCACGTGGCTCAGTGGTTAGCTCGGTGGCTCAGTGGTTAGCACGGTGGCTCAGTGGTTAGCACGGTGGCTCATTGGGTAGCACGGTGGCTCAGTGGGTAGCACGGTGGCTAAGTGGTTAGCACGTTGGCTCAGTGGTTAGCACGGTGGCTCAGTTGTTAGCACGGTGGCTCAGTGGGTAGCACGGTGGCTAAGTGGTTAGCACGGTGGCTCAGTGGGTAGCACGGTGGCTCAGTGGGTAGCACGGTGGCTCAGTGGTTAGCACGGTGGCTCAGCGTTAGCACGGTGGCTCAGTGGGTTAGCACGGTGGCTCAGTGGTAGCACGGTGGCTCAGTTGTTTAGCACCGTGGCTCAGTGGTTAGCTCGGTGGCTCAGTGGTTAGCACGGTGGCTCAGTGGTTAGCACGGTGGCTCATTGGGTAGCACGGTGGCTCAGTGGGTAGCACGGTGGCTAGTGGTTAGCACGTTGGCTCAGTGGTTAGCACGGTGGCTCAGTTGTTAGCACGGTGGCTCAGTGGTAGCACGGTGGCTAAGTGGTTAGCACGGTGGCTCAGTGGGTAGCACGGTGGCTCAGTGGTAGCACGGTGGCTAAGTGGTTAGCACGGTGGCTCAGTTGTTAGCACGGTGGCTCAGTTGTTAGCACAGTGGCTCAGTGGTTAGCTCGGTGGCTCAGTTGTTAGCACGGTGGCTCAGTGGTTAGCACGGTGGCTCAGTGGTTACCATGGTGGCTCAGTGGTTAGCACGGTGGCTCAGTTGTTAGCACGGTGGCTCAGTTGTTAGCACAGTGGCTCAGTGGTTAGCTCGGTGGCTCATGTTAGCACCGTGGCTCAGTGGTTAGCACGGTGGCTCAGTGGTTAGCACGGTGGCTCAGTGGTTAGCACGGTGGCTCAGCGGTTAGGACGGTGGCTCAGCGGTTAGCACGGTGGCTCAGTGGTTAGCACGGTGGCTCAGTCGTTAGCACGGTGGCTCAGTCATTAGCACGGTGGCTCAGTCGTTAGCACGGTGGCTAGTCGTTAGCACGGTGGCTCAGTGGTTAGCACGGTGGCTCAGTGGTTAGCACGGTGGCTCAGTCGTTAGCACGGTGGCTCAGTGGTTAGCACGGTGGCTCAGTGGTTAGCACAGTGGCTCAGTCGTTAGCATGGTGGCTCAGTCGTTAGCACGGTGGCTCAGTGGTTAGCACTGCAGACTTGCAGCACTGGGGTCCTGGCTTTAATTTCCCACAAAGGACGACATCTGCATGGAGTTTGTATGTTCTCCCTGTGTTTGCATGGTTTTTCTCCTGCATTCCAAAGGACCCTGATTAGGATGTTTTAGAATTATATGAGCGCCCAATGGTGACAGTGTTATGCAAATTGTAATGTAAATGTGTGTATGGGAATATAATAGTACTATATAAGTGAATAAATATTATTATTATTATGAAGGTCTTGAGACGGCTCACTGATTTTACCCATCATGAGATGTTTTTTGTGTGGCTCCTTGGTAATGAGACTCCTATTGATTGGCCATCAGTTGAGCTGATATAATTTGTTACCAGGCAGCAGGATTGCTTTCAAATTATTGATAGATTTTAGCTGGTGTCAGGACTTTCCATGGCTTCTTGCATGTGTTAAATACTTTTTCCTGTGTCATTTCTAATTATTACACATAATCTATGGTTTGCTTGTGTGGATTGGATGGGTTGTTACTGACATCTGGTGAGAAATTCATGTCAATCAGCAGCTTTAGAAATAGGATTTACTGAGAAAATTGGTGACGTGTTCAATACTTATTTGACCTGCTGTGGCTCTCACTTACACTGATACAGTGTGAAGACATAGGGGCCACGTTTGAAAGGTTTCCTTCCTGACTAGCCGGGGACGTGCTGCGTTTGACACCGGGACCCTCTGCGCTGACGGGCGACGTCTTATGAGAAATATCTGGGAAGGTTCCGGCTCCATCTGAACTGGACACGGGTGAGGAATACAAACACAGCTGTGTGTGTGAGAATGTTTTCTGCTTTCATCATCATTGGCCCCTGGGAGCCCGGGAACCTTTGATTACTCAGTAGTCTGCTATGCAAAAGGCTCCGAGACACAGGGAGAGTCATTACAGCCGTCCGGAGAGTCCCAAAATGTGAAATACCTTTCATTTTACTTCAGGTGACTTCTTCAAATCAGCCGCCATGTGTAGAAGATGAATGACTCTATGTCTGCTCAGTATGCGGCTTGTATCCAGTATTTATCCACAGTTTTCCCCCTTAGTGCTATGATACACAGACAGAAGGATTCCTGCTCCTTCTCTATGTAGCATATAGCAGTGTAGAGTTAAATTCAGTACTTGAGCGAGATATAACACTTACTAGAAAGCAGCAGCAGCATGGAAAACATTACAGTATTGAGCAGTGAAGCAGTGAATCCAGCTCTGGGGTGAGATGAAACATTTATTGAAAAGTAAAAGTAGCACAAGAGGATATTATTCAGCAGTACTGGACAAAGTAGCAGTGAATCCAGCACTGTGGTGAGATAAAAGCACTTACTAAAAGCAGCAGCATTGAAGTACTGAGCAGTGAAGCAGTGAATCCAGCTCTGGGGTGAGATGAATTTATGAAAGTAAATAGCAGGAGATATATTCAGTATACTGGACAAAGTAGCAGTGAATCCAGCACTGGGATGAGATAAAAGCACTTACTAAAAAGCTGCAGCATTGAGGGCACTACAGAGAGTAAGAGCAGTGAAGCTGTGAATCCAGCTCTGGGGTATGATGAAACATTATTGAAATGTAAAAGCAGCAAAAGGATATTATTCAGTAAACTGGACAAAGTAGCAGAGAATTCAGCACTGTGGTGAGATAAACACTTACTAAAAGCAGCAGTATAAGTACTGAGCAGTGACGCTGTGAATCCAGCTCTGGGCGAGATAAACATTTATTGAAATGTAATAGCACCATGGAGGTTGTAATTCAGCAGAACTGTACATTATAGCAGAGATGTCAGCACTGGGATGAGATAAAACACTTACTAAAAAGCTGCAAGTAGCATGGAGGACACTACATAGAAGTATTGAGCAGTGAAGCTGTAAATTCTGCTCTGGGGTGACATAAATTATTTATTGAAAAGTAATAGCAGCCCAGAGGATATTATTCAGCAGTACTAAACAATGTAGCAGTGAATCCAGCATTGGGAATAGATAAAACACTTACTAAAAAGCTGCAGTTACATGGAGGACACTACAGAGAAGTATTGAGCAGTGAAACTGTGAATCCAGCTCTGTGGTGAAATGAAACATTTATTGAAAAGTAAAAGCAGCATATTATTCAGCAACACTGTACAATGTAGCAGTGAATCCAGCACTGGGGTGATATAAAGCACTTATTAAGAAGCAGCAGCATTGAAGTACTGAGCAGTGACGCTGTGAATCCAGCTCTGGGGCAAGATAAACATTTATCGAAGTGTAATAGCACCATGGAGGTTATTATTCAGCAGAACTGTACACTATAGCAGAGATGTCAGCACTGGGATGAGATAAAACACTTACTAAAAAGCTGCAAGTAGCATGGAGGACACTACATAGAAGTATTGAGCAGTGAAGCTGTAAATTCTGCTCTGGGGTGACATAAAACATTTATTGAAAAGTAATAGCAGCCCGGAGGATATTATTCAGCAGTACTAAACAATGTAGCAGTGAATCCAGCATTGGGAAGAGATAAAACACTTACTAAAAAGCTGCAGTTACATGGAGGACACTACAGAGAAGTATTGAGCAGTGAAACTGTGAATCCAGCTCTGTGGTGAAATGAAACATTTATTGAAAAGTAAAAGCAGCATATTATTCAGCAACACTGTACAATGTAGCAGTGAATCCAGCACTGGGGTGATATAAAGCACTTATTAAGAAGCAGCAGCATTGAAGTACTGAGCAGTGACGCTGTGAATCCAGCTCTGGGGCAAGATAAACATTTATCGAAGTGTAATAGCACCATGGAGGTTATTATTCAGCAGAACTGTACACTATAGCAGAGATGTCAGCACTGGGATGAGATAAAACACTTACTAAAAAGCTGCAAGTAGCATGGAGGACACTACATAGAAGTATTGAGCAGTGAAGCTGTAAATTCTGCTCTGGGGTGACATAAAACATTTATTGAAAAGTAATAGCAGCCCGGAGGATATTATTCAGCAGTACTAAACAATGTAGCAGTGAATCCAGCATTGGGAAGAGATAAAACACTTACTAAAAAAGCTGCAGTTACATGGAGGACAGTACAGAGAAGTATTGAGCAGTGAAGCTGTGAATCCAGCTCTGTTGTGAAATGAAACATTTATTGAAAAGTAAAAGCAGCATATTATTCAGCAACACTGTACAATGTAGCAGTGAATCCAGCACTGGGGTGAGATAAAGCACTTACTAAGAAGCAGCAGCATTGAAGTACTAAGCAGTGATGCTGTGAATCCAGCTCTGGGGTGAGATAAAGCCCTTACTAAGAAGCAGCAGCATTGAAGTACTGAGCAGTGAAGGTGTGAATCCAGCTCTGGGGCGAGATAAACATTTATTGAAATGTAATTATTATTCAGCAGAACTGTACACTATAGCAGAGAGGTCAGCACTGGGATGAGCTAAAACACTTACTAGAAGGCAGCAACTGCAAGGAGAACATTACAGAGGAGTATTAGCTGTCAAGGTGTGAATCCAGCTGTAGGGTGAGATGAAGCCTTTATTGAAAGGTAAAAGAAACATGGAGGATAAGCAGTTCTGTACAATGTAGTAGTAGAGTCAGCATTGGGATGAGATAAAACATTTACTAGAAGGCAGCGGCTGCATGGAGGACATTATAGCATAGTATTAAGCAGTGAAGCTGTGAATTCAGCACTTGGGTAAGATAAAATATTTATTGAAAGTAAAAACAGCATGGAGGATATTATTCAGCAGTACTGTACAATTTTCCAGTGAATCCAGCACTGTGGTGAGATAAAACACTTACAATATAAGCGGCAGCAGCATGGAGAACATTACTGTATTAAGCAGCGTAGCTGTAAATCCAGCAATGGGTGATACAAAACAATTACTAGAATGTAACAGAACAATAACTGTGCATGTGCAGGCGGTGAATGAGGAGACAAAGGGAAGAGAAGTGGCTCATAAGTGGAGACAGAAGGGTATTTCTCTGATTGGTTGGCGGGGTAACATCTCATCTCCTATCAGTGTTCTCTGATGTGTGCTGTGCTGATCCAGATACAGAGATGACGTTCCTCTGATCACACAGCAGGTCGGTATCTGCACTCAGACTCCACATGCCCAAGTTTAGTAAAGACAAATGTATTCCACTATCTAGGAATGGGGTCACCCGGCTCCGACCCCCCTGCAGGATCACACTGAGCCCCAGCAAAACCACACAGGGCGAAACCAGTAATGGATCAGTGCTGGGATGTGAGAAGGGCAAAAGGAGCAACTGAACGAAAGGATCTGAAGAGACGTATCCACCTGTGCCAGGAGGGAGAACCGGGGCCCAACATCAGAGCCTGGAGGTCCATTACCAAGAAGAGCAGCAGAGGAAACCTCCACTCACTGCTCAGTGCATGAGGGGATGAAAACAATGGCTACATTGACGATATCACCGATAACTGTACCCCTAATGACCCCGACACTGGGGTACAGGATAATGACACTGGGGTACAGGATAATGACACTGGGGTACAGGATAATGACACTCGGGGGACAGGATAATGACACTGGGGTACAGGATAATGACACTGACACTGGGGTACAGGATAATGACACTGGGGGTACAGGACAATGACACTGGGGTACAGGATAATGACACTGGGGTACAGGATAATGACACTGGGGTACAGGATAATGACACTGGGGGTACAGGATAATGACACTGGGGGTACAGGATAATGACACTGATACTGGGGGTACAGGATAATGACACTGGGGGTACAGGATAATGACACTGACACTGGGGTACAGGATAATGACACTGGGGGTACAGGATAATGACACTGGGGGTACAGGATAATGACACTGACACTGGGGGTACAGGATAATGACACTGGGGGGCACAGGATAATGACACTGGGGGTACAGGATAATGACACTGGGGTACAGGATAATGACACTGGGGGTACAGGATAATGACACTGGGGTACAGGATAATGACACTGGGGACAGGATAATGACACTGGAGGTACAGGATAATGACACTGGGGGTACAGGATAATGACACTGGGGCACAGGATAATGACACTGGGGTACAGGATAATGACACTGGGGTACAGGATAATGACACTGACACTGGGGTACAGGATAATGACACTGGGGCACAGGATAATGACACTGGGGTACAGGATAATGACACTGGGGTACAGGATAATGACACTGGGGTACAGGATAATGACACTGACACTGGGGTACAGGATAATGACACTGGGGTACAGGATAATGACACTGGGGTACAGGATAATGACACTGGGGGTACATGATAATGACACTGGGGTACAGGATAATGACACTGGGGTACAGGATAATGACACTGGGGGTACAGGATAATGACACTGGGGTACAGGATAATGACGTGGGGTACAGGATAATGACACTGGGGGTACAGGATAATGACACTGGGGTACAGGATAATGACACTGGGGGTACAGGATAATGACAGTGGGGTACAGGATAATGACACTGGGGGTACAGGATAATGACACTGGGGGTACAGGATAATTACACTGGGGGTACAGGATAATGACACTGGGGGTACAGGATAATGACACTGGGGTACAGGATAATGACACTGGGGTACAGGATAATGACACTGGGGGTACAGGATAATGAGACTGGGGTACAGGATAATGACACTGGGGTACAGGATAATGACACTGGGGTACAGGATAATGACACTGGGGGTACAGGATAATGACACTGTGGGTACAGGATAATGACACTGGGGGTACAGGATAATGACACTGTGGGTACAGGATAATGACACTGGGGTACAGGATAATGACACTGGGGTACAGGATAATGACACTGGGGTACAGGATAATGACACTGGGGTACAGGATAATGACACTGGGGGTACAGAATACTGACACTGGGGGTACAGGATAATGACACTGGGGGTACAGGATAATGACACTGTGGGTACAGGATAATGACACTGGGGTACAGGATAATGACACTGGGGGTACAGGATAATGACACTGGGGGTACAGGATAATGACACTGGGGTACAGGATAATGACACTGGGGGTACAGGATAATGACACTGGGGTACAGGATAATGACACTGGGGTACAGGATAATGACACTGGGGGTACAGGATAATGACACTGGGGGTACAGGATAATGACACTGGGGTACAGGATAATGAAACTGGGGGTACAGGATAATGACACTGGGGGTACAGGATAATAACACTGGGGTACAGGATAATGACACTGACACTGGGGGTACAGGATAATGACACTGCAGGTACAGGATAATGACACTGGGGTACAGGATAATGACACTGGGGGTACAGGATAATGACACTGGGGGTACAGGATAATGACACTGGGGTACAGGATAATGACACTGGGGGTACAGGATAATGACACTGAGGTACAGGATAATGACACTGGGGTACAGGATAATGAAACTGGGGGTACAGGATAATGACACTGGGGTACAGGATAATGACACTGGGGGTACAGGATAATGACACTGGGGTTACAGGATAATGACACTGGGGGTACAGGATAATGAAACTGGGGGTACAGGATAATGACACTGGGGGTACAGGATAATGACACTGACACTGGGGTACAGGATAATGACACTGGAGGTACAGGATAATGACACTGCGGGTACAGGATAATGACACTGGGGGGTACAGGATAATGAAACTGGGGGTACAGGATAATGACACTGGGGTACAGGATAATGACACTGACACTGGGGTACAGGATAATGACACTGGAGGTACAGGATAATGACACTGCGGGTACAGGATAATGACACTGGGGTACAGGATAATGACACTGGGGGTACAGGATAATGAAACTGGGGGTACAGGATAATGACACTGGGGTACAGGATAATGACACTGACACTGGGGTACAGGATAATGACACTGGGGGTACAGGATAATGACACTGGGGGTACAGGATAATGACA
Source organism: Allobates femoralis (assembly GCA_033576535.1). NCBI lineage: Eukaryota > Metazoa > Chordata > Amphibia > Anura > Aromobatidae > Allobates > Allobates femoralis. Next base: position 737,940,108 of record JARQOC010000002.1, on the reverse strand, counting down.
CTGGGGGTACAGGATAATAACACTGGGGGTACAGGATAATGACACTGGGGTACAGGATAATAACACTGGGGGGTACAGGATAATGACGCTGGGGGTACAGGATAATGACACTGGGGGTACAGGATAATGACACTGGGGTACAGGATAATGACACTGGGGTACAGGATAATGACGCTGGGGGTACAGGATAATGACACTGGGGGTACAGGATAATGACACTGGGGTACAGGATAATGACACTGGGGGTACAGGATAATGACACTGGGGTACAGGATAATGACACTGGGGGTACAGGATAATGACACTGGGGGTACAGGATAATGACACTGGGGTACAGGATAATGACACTGGGGTACAGGATAATGACACTGGGGGTACAGGATAATAACACTGGGGGTACAGGATAATGACACTGGGGTACAGGATAATGACACTGGGGTACAGGATAATGACGCCGGGGGTACAGGATAATGACACCGGGGGTACAGGATAATGACACTGGGGTACAGGATAATGACACTGGGGGTACAGGATAATGACACTGGGGTACAGGATAATGACACTGGGGTACAGGATAATGACACTGGGGCACAGGATAATGACACTGGGATACAGGATAATGACGCTGACACTGGGGTACAGGATAATGACACGGGGGTACAGGATAATGACACTGGGGCACAGGATAATGACACTGGGGGTACAGGATAATGACACTGGGGGTACAGGATAATGACACTGGGGTACAGGATAATGACACTGGAGGTACAGGATAATGACACTGGGGGTACAGGGTAATGACACTGGGGTACAGGATAATGACACGGGGGTACAGGATAATGACACTGGGGCACAGGATAATGACACTGGGGTACAGGATAATGACACTGGAGGTACAGGATAATGACACTGGGGGTACAGGATAATGACACTGGAGGTACAGGATAATGACACTGGGGGTACAGGGTAATGACACTGGGGGTACAGGATAATGACACTGGGGTACAGGATAATGACACTGGGGGTACAGGATAATGACACTGGGGGTACAGGATAATGACACTGGGGGTACAGGGTAATGACACTGGGGTACAGGATAATGACACGGGGTACAGGATAATGACACTGGGGCACAGGATAATGACACTGGGGGTACAGGATAATGACACGGGGGTACAGGATAATGACACTGGGGCACAGGATAATGACACTGGGGTACAGGATAATGACACTGGGGCACAGGATAATGACACTGGGGGTACAGGATAATGACACGGGGGTACAGGATAATGACACTGGGGCACAGGATAATGACACTGGGGGTACAGGATAATGACACTGGGGTACAGGATAATGACACTGGGGGTACAGGATAATGACACTGGGGTACAGGATAATGACACTGGGTTACAGGATAATGACACTGACACTGTGGGGTACAGGATAATGACGCTGACTCCAGATGCTCTCCTGGTTCCAGATCACTACAGTATTATGGATGCTGCGCCCTGTTCTGATGCCCCCGGGCACTGCCCACTCACCGGCCCCCCACACCTCACTCCTGCCTGTTTTCTCCTCTATCCCTCTCCTCCATGATGGCGGCCTGTCAGATCAGACGTCTCCATAGTGACCGGTGTCCCAGAGCAGCTTTTCCTGGCGAGTCTCCAGTCTGGGGGGCAATCTGCTACTGAGGCCTCAGAAGAGGGGCTGAAACAACCCGGAGCATGGAGCCGTGTAATACACAGGCCCTGACCCTGGCCGGGGCCCTCACCTCCCCTGAACTCTCACCGCTCCTGACCCTGGCCGGGGCCCTCACCGCCCCTGACCCCTCACTGCTCCTCACCCTGGCCGGGGCCCTCACCGCCCCTGACCCCTCACTGCTCCTCACCCTGGCCGGGGCCCTCACTGCCCCTAACCCCTCACTGTCCCTGACCCTGGCAGGGGCCCTAACCGCCAGTGACCCCTCACTGCTCCTTACCCTGGCTGGGGCCCTCACCGCCCCTTACCCTGGTTGGGGCCATCACCGCCTCTGACCCTTCACTGCCCCTGACCGGGGCCCTCACTGCCCCTGACCCTGGACGGGGCCCTCACCACCCCTGACCCCTCAATATTCCTGACCAGGACTCTCACTGCCCCTGACCCTGACCGGGGCCCTCACTGCCCCTGACTCTGGACGGGGCCCTCACTGCCCCTGACCCTGGATGGGGCCCTCACCACCCCTGACCCCTTAATATTCCTGACCAGGACTCTCACTGCCCCTGACCCTGACCGGGGCCCTCACTGCCCCTGACTCTGGACGGGGCCCTCACCACCCCTGACCCCTCAATATCCCTGACCAGGACTCTCACTGCCCCTGACCCTGGCCCTCACCGCTCCTGACCCCTCACTGCCCCTGACTGTGGCCAGGGCCCTCATCGTCACTGACCCCTCACTGCCCCTGGCCCTCACTGGCCCTGACCCAGGCTGGGGCCCTCATAGTCCCTGACCCCTCACTGCCCCTGGCCCTCACTACCCCTGACCCAGGCTGGGGCCCTCATCATCCCTGACCCCTCCCTGACCCTGGCCGGGGCCCTCACCCCCCCGACTCTGGCCGGGGCCCCCAGCGGCTCTCTGGATTTTGCCCCCCACCGGCCACTACTGCTATTTTAATTATCTCTCCCCCTGATTTAATACAATGTGTTCTCGCCCATTACATTCCATGTCACCGGCTCTCACATTCTTGGCCGGAGCTGGAGATGAACGTGATCCCATATTGTAGTTTGCTGGGGGTCCGAACACGAGAGATCTACGGTCGACCGCGCCGTAACTAATTCCTTCCACACATTCCTCAGTGGGCGAGGTGTCACACTCAGGGGGCAGAAAATAATGTGGCCCCTACTGAAGCCCCCAACAACGGCTGTGTATTAGGACACCAGTCCTCAGGAGCCACCAACAGTGCAGGTTTTCAGAATTTCCTTAGCATTTAACAGCCGGCCTCATCACCTGTGCAGGAGATTAAATTACCAACTGTCATATGCTAAGGAAATCCTGAAAACATGCATCCTTAGGACTGGAGTTGGGGACCTCTGCATTCGGGAATTGCTAGTTATGATAGTTCTGCCATTCACCTGTGTAGGGGAGAGCTGCAGTACCATTCACAGCCACTACTCAATATATGGCCCTGTTCCAAGTCACGATAGCGCCTTCGGTCAGCTGATTGGTGGTGGTGGCTGTCCACCAACTCCTACTAACCTGCAGTACCATGCATAGCCACTACTCAAAACATGGCGCTGTTCCGAGTCACCACAGTGCCTTCGATCAGCTGATTGGTGGTGGCTGTTCTAGGACCACTCCTAACGTGCAGTACCATGCATAGCCACTACTCAAAACATGGCGCTGTTCTGATTCGCCACAGCACCTTCAATCAGCCAAATTGGTGGTGATGGTCGTCCTCAGAACCCCACATACCTGCAGTACCATTCACAGCCACTACTCAATATAAGGCGCTGTTTCAAGCCAAGACAGCACCTTTGATCATCCGATCGGTGGTGGTGGCCTTCCTAGGACCTCTACATACCTGATATCCATTACTGATCCTGTCACATTGTAATAGAAAATGCTAAACTGGAGACAGCGGTGTCATAACAGAGCAAAGCTGTAATGTAAAGTAAGGAGAAGGGGCTGAACAGTGGTCAAGCAATCACTGAGGCATAGGTGGCATTCACTATGTTATGTAGGCACTATATGGCATCATTATGTGGATTCTGGGTGTATTATTTAGACATCAAATGGTGCAATTATTGTTTTATGTCACACTCACAAGCATAAATATATTTTATTGTGATTTGATGTGACACCAACCCTAAGTACAAGTATCTGTGAAGTGTAAAGGAAACAATTCCTGGTTTGTTGAAGATTTGACAAACATAAATGTGAAAATTGTGATGTGCACAAGTATTCAGCCCCCTAAATGAAGTCCTGCGGGACCAAATACCTCCAGACATTACCTAATTAGAACAGTGAGTCCACCTGGGTGTAATTTCTTCTCATTATAAAATCAGCTGTTCTGTGAAACCTAATGGTGGGGTTACACGTCCCGATATCGCGGCGATATCGGAGGCAACGACGCGGGAGCGCGCATTTAGTGCACGTTTCTCCCTGCATCGCATCGCCAGTTTACACGCCGCGATATCGGGATGCAACGTCCCTCCGATGTCTACGCCCACCAACCCAGGAACAACCAGTTAACATGGGAGTGAATGGGTGACGTGAGCGTAGACATCGGAGTTGGGCTGTCACACGCAGCGATGCTGGTACAACGGCCTTGCGATATCGGGGAGTTGAATAGCTCTGCTATTCAACTCCGATATCGTTTTGGCATCGTTCCAGCATCGCGTTGGATGCTAAAACAATACAACGCGCACCCGATATCGGCTCCAACTCGCAACCCACGTGACTTTTTGTCGGAGTTGGGTCGGAGTTGGACGCCGATATCGCGGCGTGTAAACCCACCATCAGAGGTTTGTGTGAGATCATTAGGAATCAACCAGCATCATGAAAATCGAGGAACACACCAGACAGGTCATGAGACCAAGGAAAACAATGGACAGGTCAGGAGACCAAGGAACACACCAGAAAGGTCAGGAGACCAAGGACCACAATGGACAGGTCAGGAGATCAAGGAACACACCAGTCAGGTCATGAGACCAAGGAACACACCGGACAGGTCAGGAGACCAAGGAACACAATGGACAGGTCAGGAGATCAAGGAACACAACGGACAGGTCAGGAGACCAAGTAACACAATGGACAGGTCAGGAGACCAAGGAACACAATGGACAGGTCAGGAGATCAAGGAACACACCAGACAGGTCAGGAGACCAAGGAACACACCGGACAGGTCAGGAGACCGAGGAACACACCGGACAGGTCAGCAGACCAAGGAACACACCGGACAGGTCAGCAGACCAAGGAACACAATGGACAGGTCAGGAGACCTAGGAACACACCAGACAGGTCATGAAACCAAGGAAGACACGATACAGGTCAGGAAACCAAGGAACACACTGGAAAGGTCAGGAAACCAAGGAACACACCGTACAGGTCAGGAGACCAAGGAACACACTGGACACGTCAGGAGACCAAGGAACACAATGGACAGGTCAGGAGATCAAGGAACACACCGGACAGGTCATGAATCCAAGGAAGACATGATACAGGTCAGGAAACCAAGGAACACACCGGACAGGTCAGGAGACCAAAGAACACACTGGACAGGTAAGGAGACCAAGGAACACACTGGAAAGGTCAGGAAATCAAGGAACACACCAGACAGTTCAGGAGACCAAGGAACACATCGGACAGTTCAGGAGACCAAGGAAACACATCGGACAGTTCAGGAGACCAAGGAACTCACCGGACAGTTCAAAAACCAAACTGGATAAATCAGGGATATAGTGGTGGAAAAGAGTAAAGAAGGGTTAGATTATAAAAAAAATAGCCCAAGCTCTAAACATCTCACAGAAAACTGATCAATCTACCACTAAAAATGGAAGGAGTACGGCACAACTGCAAACCTACAAGACGCGGCCGTCCACCGAGACCAAAATCACAAGAAGACCAAAAGCAAAGAGGCCCATGGAGGAGACACAGAGATCACAGCCCAGGGGAGAATCTGTCCACAGCACGACTATTGGTCATAGACTCCACAAATCTGGTCTTTATGGAAGAAGCGGCATGAAGAGAGACATTTGTGAAATGAAGAAGCCATAATAAGTCTCGTTATGCCATGTAGACGACACAGTGAGCAGTGGAGGAAGATTCTCTGGTTAGATGAGAACGTTTTGGGCTAAATGCAAATCACTATGTGTGGTGGTGAACTAAGCCTGCACATCACCCCGTGAACACCATCCCCACCGTCACACATGGTGGAGGCAGCATCCTGCTGTGGGGAGGCTTTTCTTCAGCAGAGGCAGGAAAGCTGATCAGGGGTGATGGGAAGATGGTAGTATTGTGCATGCACTATATGGAAGTATGAGACTATATGGTAGTATTGTGTACGCACTATATGGAAGTATGAGACTATATGGTAGTATTGTGTATGCAGTATATGGAAGTATGAGACTATATGGTAGTATTGTGTATGCACTATATGGAAGTATGAGACTATATGGTAGTATTGTGTATGCACTGTATGGAAGTATGAGACTATATGGTAGTATTGTGTATGCACTGTATGGAAGTATGAGACTATATGGTAGTATTGTGTATGCACTGTATGGATCTATGAGATTATACGGTAGTATTGTTTGGATATTGTGTGACAGTAATGTTTAGGTATAGCACTGAGGTAGTATTTGGCAGTATAGTCAATGTATGGAAGGTTGAGACTATATGGTAGTATAGTTATCCTGTAATAGTATTATTTAGGTATAGCATTGCAGTATTATTTGGGCATAGACAGGCGGTGTAGTGTGGGCAGTGTATGGTAGTAGGAAACTATATGGTGGTATTGTTTAGCAATTGTCTATTGTGTTGGCACTGTATAGAAGTATTATAACTAATAATACTATGGTGGTATTAATAACATTTGGCTGAAAACTGAGTATGTTTAAGTCCATTTCCACCATGTAGGAGGGTTTTTTGCATTATTTTTCCTAACTAAAAGTCCCCTTTTCATGTAGCAGCCCCCCCCCCCCGCCCCCCGCCCCCCGGTGCTCTGCCCCCCCCCCCCTTTGGTGCTCTGTCCCCCACTTAATTGCCGAATTCCGGTAACCATCATCAGCAGATTGTACCTTGGTTCCCGCTGAGTCATAATCTGTCGCCTTCCAGGAACACCGCGATTATGAGATTTACAATATTCAATCAAGAGATCTGACAACATCTTGTAAGAGCGAATCACACGACGGCGAGTGGATCACGTCCATTACACATCGTCCAATGATCAACATTATTATTCGCTCGGAATCAACGATTTGTCTCGACTTATGATATTACAATAAGACTAATGAATCAATATTATATTCACCCTTTGATGTCTGGTGGAATACGGCAGCGCGGTGTTTACCTTTCATCCTCATTACACTATAGGCACCACGCTGGGGACTGCAGCAGCCATGATCTGCTTTTATAGTGGTTGTGACTCTCACAACCACACAAGGTGAAGCCTCTGATACCTATTTAGGTCATATTTTATCTCTCAGACCCTTCATCCTCCCTACTTTAATTTTTTGAGATAATCATCAACATTAACATAAATAAACACATGAAATAGATCCCTCTGTGTGTAATGACTCTATATAATATATGGCTGTCACTTTATAGATTGAACTAGCTGTAGTACCGGCTACGCCCGGGTTAATAAATAACTGCTGTTAGCTATAACAAAATAGAATTTGAATATGTCATATTAATGACCTGTAAGAAAATAGAAGCTGAGCTGTGATTGATTGCTATAGGCAGCCTAATAAATCTCCAGCCAACAGTAAACCCTCCCCCTGGCCGGGTAGTATATGTTACCTCACACATACACATAATAGACAGCTCATGTGACTGACATCTGCCTTAATTCCCTATATGGCACATGTGTTGCACATTGACTGTTTTTAATCAGATGTTTATATTTGGTAATTAAGATAGCACACGTATGAGGCGAGTTGTGTAAAGTGATTTGTGCACATCTGTGTCTGTCTGTGTGGTGTGTGTGTCCCTGGGGTGTGTGTATGTGTGTGTCCCTGTGGGGTGAGTGCATGTGTCCCCATAGGGTGTGTATGTATGTGTGTCCCTGTGCGGGGGGTCTGTGTGGTGTGGTGTGTGTCTCTGTGTTGTGTGTGTCTCTTTGTGGTGTGTGTGTCCTGTGGGGTGAGTGCATATGTCCCTATAGGGTGTGTATATGTGTGTGTCCCTGTGGGGAGGTGTCTGTGTGGGGTGTGTGTGTCTCTGTGTTGTGTGTGTCTCTTTGTGGCTGTGTGTGTCCCTGTAGGGTGAGTGCATGTGTCCCTATAGGGTGTGTATGTGTGTGTGTCGCTGGGGTGTGTGTGTGTCCCTGTGGGTTGAGTGCATGTGTCCCTATAGGGTGTGTATGTGTGTGTGTCGCTGGGGTGTGTGTGTGTCCCTGTGGGGTGAGTGCATGTGTCCCTATAGGGTGTGTATGTGTGTGTGTCCCTGTGGGGGGTTCTGTGTGGTGTGTGTGTATCTGTGTTGTGTGTGTGTCTCTTTGTGGTGTGTGTCCCTGTGGGGTGAGTGCATGTGTCCCTATACGGTGTGTATATGTGTGTGTCCCTGTGGTGGGGGGGTCTGTGTGGTGTGTGTGTGTCTCTTTGTGATGTGTGTGTGTGTGTCCCTGTGGGGTGAGTGCATGTGTCGCTATAGGGTGTGTGTCCCCGTGGGGGTGTGGGCGTATGTCTCTGTGTTGTGTGTGTCTCTTTGTGGTGTGTGTGATTGTTCGGGTGCGTGGTGAGTATCCAATATTGGGGATGCACCTTAGCGACTATACACTTGCTGTTACTCTTTGTGTGCGTGTGGTGTGTGTGTATACATGTCCCCAAGCGTGGTGAATATCTCATGTTGGGGCCCCACCTTAGTGACTATATGCTGGTATATGCTGTTAGTCTTTGGCGCTATCATTAAGCCCCTCTCATTCACAACTGTCAACTGGTAACTGTCACTTTTTCCCCATAATGTAGATAGCGGCAAAATTGTTTGGTGAATTGGAATGCGCGGGGATAAAATTTCGCCTCACAACATAGCCTATGACGCTCCCGGGGTCCAGACGTGTGACTGTGCAAAATTTTGTGGCTATAGCTGACAGCTGTCGATTTTCTCCAACACTTTTCCATTCACTTTTTCCCCATTATGTAGATAGGGGCAAAATTGTTTGGTGAACTGGAACGCGCAGGGTTAAAATTTCGCCTCATAACATAGCCTATGACGCTCTCGGGGTCCAGACGTGTGACTGTGCAAAATTTTGTGGCTGTAGTTGCGACGGTGTAGATGCCAATCCCGGATATACACACACATATACATACATACACACACACATACATACACACACACATACATACACACACACATACATACACACATTCAGCTTTATATATCAGATTACTGAAATAAATGAACTACTGGTATTTGATGATCTTCTAATTCATGGAGATGCTCCTCTGGGTGTGTGAATTTCCTTTTCATATGGATACAATGTAAAACACTAAATACAAAGAACGCGACACTATGATCTTATTCACCTTAATCTACCTTCAAGGTCATAATATGCGTCACACAGAGAACAACGAGGAGTCACATATCACAGAGGAGAGCAATAACTTCACCAAACATCCTCCTATTCTTAGAATAAAAAGCCGTATTATAGTACTTATATTCTTGTATATAGGGGCAGTATTATAGTACTTATATTCTTGTATATAGGGGCAGTATTATAGTAGTTATATTCTTGTATATAGGGGCAGTATTATAGTACTTATATTCTTGTACATAGGAGCAGTATTATAGTAGTTATATTCTTGTATATAGGAGAAGTATTATAGTACTTATATTCTTGTATATAGGAGCAGTATTATAGTAGTTATATTCTTGTATATAGGGCAGTATTATAGTAGTTATATTCTTGTATATAGGAGCAGTATTATAGTACTTATATTCTTGTATATAGGGGCAGTATTATAGTAGTTATATTCTTGTATATAGGGGCAGTATTATAGTACTTATATTCTTGTACATAGGAGCAGTATTATAGTAGTTATATTCTTGTATATAGGAGCAGTATTATAGTAGTTATATTCTTGTAGATAGAGGCAGTATTATAGTAGTTATATTCTTGTATATAGGAGCAGTATTATAGTAGTTATATTCTTGTACATAGGGGCAGTATTATAGTAGTTATATTCTTGTATATAGGAGCAGTATTATAGTAGTTATATTCTTGTATATAGGGGCAGTATTATAGTAGTTATATTCTTGTACATAGGGGCAGTATTATAGTAGTTATATTCTTGTATATAGAGGCATTATTATAGTAGTTATATTCTTATACATAGGAGCAGTATTATAGTAGTTATATTCTTGTATATAGGAGCAGTATTATAGCAGTTATATTCTTGTATATAGGAGCAGTATTATAGTAGTTATATTCTTGTATATAGGAGCAGTATTATAGTAGTTATATTCTTGTATATAGGGGCAGTATTATAGTAGTTATATTCTTGTATATAGGGGCAGTATTATAGTAGTTATATTCTTGTATATAGGAGCAGTATTATAGTAGTTATATTCTTGTATATAGGGAGCAGTATTATAGTAGTTATATTCTTGTACATAGGGGCAGTATTATAGTAGTTATATTCTTGTATATAGGAGCAGTATTATAGTAGTTATATTCTTGTATATAGGGGCAGTATTATAGTAGTTATATTCTTGTATATAGGAGCAGTATTATAGTAGTTATATTCTTGTATATAGGGGCAGTATTATAGTAGTTATATTCTTGTAATAGTATCAGTATTATAGTAGTTATATTCTTGTACATAGGAGCAGTATTATAGTAGTTATATTCTTGTATATAGGAGCAGTAATATAGTTTATATTCTTGTATATAGAGGCAGTATTATAGTAGTTATATTCTTTATATAGGGGCAGTATTATAGTGGTTATATTTGTATATAGAGAGTATTATAGTGGTTATATTCTTGTATATAGGGGCAGTATATAGTAGTTATATTCTTGTATATAGGAGCAGTATTATAGTAGTTATATTCTTGTACATAGGAGCAGTATTATAGTAGTTATATTCTTGTATATAGGGGCAGTATTATAGTAGTTTATTCTTGTATATAGGGGCAGTATTATAGTAGTTATATTCTTGTATATAGAGCAGTATTATAGTAGTTATATTCTTGTATATAGAAGCAGTATTATAGTAGTTATATTCTTGTACATAGGAGCAGTATTATAGTAGTTATATTCTGTATATAGGAGCAGCATTATAGTAGTTATATTCTTGTGTATAGGGCATATTATAGTAGTTATATTCTTGTATATAGGAGCAGTATTATAGTGGTTATATTCTTGTACATAGGAGCATATTATAGTAGTTATATTCTTGTGTATAGGAGCAGTATTATAGTAGTTATATTCTTGTACATAGAGGCAGTATTATAGTAGTTATATTCTTGTATATAGGGGCAGTATTATAGTAGTTATATTCTTGTATATAGAAGCAGTATTATAGTAGTTATATTCTTGTATATAGGAGCAGTATTATAGTAGTTATATTCTTGTACATAGGAGCAGTATTATAGTAGTTATATTCTTGTATATAGGAGCAGTATTATAGTAGTTATATCTTGTACATAGGGGCAGTATATAGTAGTTATATTCTGTATTAGGGCAGTATTTAGTAGTTATATTGTTGTATATAGAGCAGTATTATAGTAGTTATATTCTTGTATATAGGGCAGTATTGTAGTAGTTATATTCTTGTATATAGATCAGTATTATAGTAGTTATATTCTGTACATAGGAGCAGTATTATAGTAGTTATATTCTTGTACATAGGAGCAGTATTATAGTAGTTATATTCTGTACATAGAGAAGTATTATAGTAGTTATATTCTTGTACATAGGGCAGTATTATAGTATTATATTCTTGTATATAGGGGCAGTATTATAGTAGTTATATTCTTGTAATAGGAGCAGTATTATAGTAGTTATATTCTTGTATAGAGGGGCAGTATTATAGTAGTTATATTCTTGTACATAGAGCAGTATTATAGTAGTTTTATTCTTGCACATAGGAGCAGTATATAGTAGTTATATTCTTGTATATAGGAGCAGTATTATAGTACTTATATTCTTGTATATAGAGCAGTATTATAGTAGTTATATTCTTGTATATAGGAGCAGTATTATAGTAGTTATATTCTTGTATATAGGGCAGTATATAGTAGTTATATCTTGTATAGGAGCAGTATTTGTAGTTATATCTTATATAGGAGCAGTATTATAGTACTTAATTCTTGTATATAGAGCAGTATTATGTATTATTTCTTGTACATAGAGCAGTATATGTTATATTCTTGTATATAGAGCAGTATTATAGTAGTTATATCTTGTACATAGGAGCAGTATTATAGTAGTTATATTCTTGTAATAGGAGCAGTATTATAGTAGTTAATCTTGTATAGGCAGTATTATAGTAGTTATTTTTGTATATAGGGCAGTATTATAGTAGTTATATTCTTGTACATAGGGCAGTATTATAGTAGTTATATTCTTGTACAAGGGGCAGTATTATAGTAGTTATATTCTTGTATATAGAGCATATTATAGTAGTTATATTCTTGTATAGGGCAGTATTATATAGTTATATTCTTGTATATAGGGCAGTATTATAGTAGTTATATTCTTGTACATAGGGCAGTATATAGTAGTTATATTCTTGTATATAGGAGCAGTATATAGTAGTTATATTCTTGTATATAGGAGCAGTATTATAGTAGTATATTCTTGTATATGGGGCAGTATATAGTAGTTATATTCTTGTATATAGGGCAGTATTATATGTTATATTCTTGTATATAGGAGCAGTATTATAGTAGTTTATTCTTGTATATAGGAGCAGTATTATATAGTTATATTCTTGTACATAGGAGCAGTATTATAGTAGTTATATTCTTGTATATAGGGCAGTATATAGTAGTTATATTCTTGTATATAGGGCAGTATTAGTAGTTATATCTTGTATATAGAAGCAGTATTATAGTAGTTATATTTGTACATAGGAGCAGTATTATAGTAGTTATATTCTTGTATATAGGAGCAGCATTATAGTAGTTATATTCTTGTGTATAGGACAGTATTATAGTAGTTATATTCTTGTATATAGGAGCAGTATTATAGTGGTTTATTTTGTACATAGAGCAGTATTATAGTAGTTATATTCTTGTGTTAGGAGCAGTATTATAGTAGTTATATTCTTGTACATAGAGGCAGTATTATAGTAGTTATATTCTTGTATATAGGGGCAGTATTATAGTAGTTATATTCTTGTATATAGAACAGTATTATAGTAGTTTATTTGTATATAGGAGCAGTATTATAGTAGTTATATCTTGTACATAGGACAGTATTATAGTAGTTATATTCTTGTATATAGGAGCAGTATTATAGTAGTTATATTCTTGTACATAGGGCAGTATTATAGTAGTATATTCCTGTATATAGGGCAGTATTATAGTAGTTATATTGTTGTTATAGGAGCAGTATTATAGTAGTTATATTCTTGTATATAGGGGCAGTATTGTATAGTTATATTCTTGTATATAGATCAGTATTATAGTAGTTATATTCTTGTACATAGGGAGCAGTATTATAGTAGTTTATATTCTTGTATATAGGAGCAGTATTATAGTAGTTATATTCTTGTACATAGGAGCAGTATTATAGTAGTTATATTCTTGTATATAGGAGCAGTATTATAGTAGTTATATTCTTGTACATAGGAGCAGTATTATAGTAGTTATATTCTTGTACATAGGAGCAGTATTATAGTAGTTATATTCTTGTACATAGGGGCAGTATTATAGTAGTTATATTCTTGTATATAGGAGCAGTATTATAGTAGTTATATTCTTGTACATAGGGGCAGTATTATAGTAGTTATATTCTTGTACATAGGGGGCAGTATTATAGTAGTTATATTCTTGTATATAGGAGCAGTATTATAGTAGTTATATTCTTGTACATAGGGGCAGTATTATAGTAGTTATATTCTTGTATATAGGGGCAGTATTATAGTAGTTATATTCTTGTACATAGGGGCAGTATTATAGTAGTTATATTCTTGTATATAGGAGCAGTATTATAGTAGTTATATTCTTGTATATAGGAGCAGTATTATAGTAGTTATATTCTTGTATATAGGGGCAGTATTATAGTAGTTATATTCTTGTATATAGGGGCAGTATTATAGTAGTTATATTCTTGTATATAGGAGCAGTATTATAGTAGTTATATTCTTGTATATAGGAGCAGTATTATAGTAGTTATATTCTTGTACATAGGAGCAGTATTATAGTAGTTATATTATTGTATATAGGAGCAGTATTATAGTAGTTATATTCTTGTACATAGGGGGCAGTATTATAGTAGTTATATTCTTGTACATAGGGGCAGTATTGGCCATTGATGGCGGCCTTGTATTATCCGTGAGCCCGGCGTTCTCTGTACTGGGGCCGTACGTCGATCCCGCAGATTTCCCAGGATTTGTTTGGGATGTTTCTTATTATTGTGGAGGAAATGCTCTGATCCATGAGAATCCCATTCATAGCGGGACGCTGCACCCCGGGGACGGCAGTGTTGGTGCGCCCTGACGCAGGGAGGCCCCGGAGATGATGGGGGATTACTTTAAATGGTCATATATTATATTTTTGATCCTCTTGTTCCTCCAGCGGCCCCATCACATGTAAACAGCCAATGTCACATGTAACGTGGTTAACCCTTCATTGCCGGGGTGACGAGAATTTATTGAGGAACATTCTATATCAGCATGAAAGAAGAGACGAGCAGCAATAAAGAGCAAAGGCGCCACTTATCCAAGGCAGAATCAGACCCTCCAATCCAAGTCATTGAGTGGATTAGATACCTAGCTCTGCAGATAGTATCACACAGGATAGGATTAGATACACAGCTCAGCAGACAGTATTATCTTCCTGAGCTGCACTCACTATTCTGCTGGTGCAGTCACTGTGTACATACATTACATTACTGATCCTGAGTTATCTCCTGTATTATACTCCAGAGCTGCACTCACTATTCTGCTGGTGCAGTCACTGTGTACATACATTACATTACTGATCCTGAGTTACCTCCTGTATTATACTCCAGAGCTGCACTCACTATTCTGCTGGTGCAGTCACTGTGTACATACATTACATTACTGATCCTGAGTTACCTCCTGTATTATACTCCAGAGCTGCACTCACTATTCTGCTGGTGCAGTCACTGTGTACATACATTACATTACTGATCCTGAGTTACCTCCTGTATTATACGCCAGAGCTGCACTCACTATTCTGCTGGTGCAGTCACTGTGTACATACATTACATTACTGATCCTGAGTTACCTCCTGTATTATACTCCAGAGCTGCACTCACTATTCTGCTGGTGCAGTCACTGTGTACATACATTACATTACTGATCCTGAGTTACCTCCTGTATTATACTCCAGAGCTGCACTCACTATTCTGCTGGTGCAGTCACAGTATATATATGGTTAACACAAAGAGAGAGAAAATAAATCTGCTAGAATATCCGAGCCGATCACCGGAGCTCAATCCAATAGAAAATGTCTGGAAGGATCTAAAGCTCAGGGACCGGTGTCTCCATACAATGCAGGGACCAGTGTCTCCATACAATGCAGGGACCGGTGTCTCCATACAATGCAGGGACCGGTGTCTCCATACAATGCAGGGACCAGTGTCTCCATACAATGCAGGGACCGGTGTCTCCATACAATGCAGGGACCGGTGTCTCCATACAATGCAGGGACCGGTGTCTCCATACAATGCAGGGACCGGTGTCTCCATACAATGCTGGGACCGGTGTCTCCATACAATGCAGGGACCAGTGTCTCCATACAATGCAGGGACCAGTGTCTCCATACAATGCAGGGACCGGTGTCTCCATACAATGCAGGGACCGGTGTCTCCATACAATGCAGGGACCAGTGTCTCCATACAATGCAGGGACCAGTGTCTCCATACAATGCAGGGACCAGTGTCTCCATACAATGCAGGGACCAGTGTCTCCATACAATGCAGGGACCAGTGTCTCCATACAATGCAGGGACCGGTGTCTCCATACAATGCAGGGACCAGTGTCTCCATACAATGCAGGGACCAGTGTCTCCATACAATGCAGGGACCAGTGTCTCCATACAATGCAGGGACGGTGTCTCCATACAATGCAGGGACCGGTGTCTCCATACAATGCAGGGACCAGTGTCTCCATACAATGCAGGGACCGGTGTCTCCATACAATGCAGGGACCAGTGTCTCCCTACAATGCAGGGACCGGTGTCTCCATACAATGCAGGGACCGGTGTCTCCATACAATGCTGGGACCGGTGTCTCCATACAATGCAGGGACCAGTGTCTCCATACAATGCAGGGACCATGTCTCCATACAATGCAGGGACCAGTGTCTCCATACAATGCAGGGACCAGTGTCTCCATACAATGCAGGGACCAGTGTCTCCATACAATGCAGGGACCAGTGTCTCCATACAATGCAGGGACCGGTGTCTCCATACAATGCAGGGACCGGTGTCTCCATACAATGCAGGGACCAGTGTCTCCATACAATGCAGGGACCAGTGTCTCCATACAATGCAGGGACGGTGTCTCCATACAATGCAGGGACCGGTGTCTCCATACAATGCAGGGACCAGTGTCTCCATACAATGCAGGGACCGGTGTCTCCATACAATGCAGGGACCAGTGTCTCCCTACAATGCAGGGACCGGTGTCTCCCTACACTGCAGGGACCGGTGTCTCCATACAATGCAGGGACCATTGTCTCCATACAATGCAGGGACCGGTGTCTCCATACAATGCAGGGACCAGTGTCTCCATACAATGCAGGGACCAGTGTCTCCATACAATGCAGGGACCAGTGTCTCCATACAATGCAGGGACCAGTGTCTCCATACAATGCAGGGACCGGTGTCTCCATACAATGCAGGGACCGGTGTCTCCATACAGGAGCAATGCAGGGACCAGTGTCTCCATACAATGCAGGGACCGGTGTCTCCATACAATGCAGGGACCAGTGTCTCCATACAATGCAGGGACCGGTGTCTCCATACAATGCAGGGACCAGTGTCTCCATACAATGCAGGGACCGGTGTCTCCATACAATGCAGGGACCAGTGTCTCCATACAATGCAGGGACCGGTGTCTCCATACAATGCAGGGACCGGTGTCTCCGTACAATGCAGGGACCGGTGTCTCCATACAATGCAGGGACCAGTGTCTCCATACAATGCAGGGACCAGTGTCTCCATACAATGCAGGGACCGGTGTCTCCATACAAGGCAGGGACCGGTGTCTCCATGCAATGCAGGGACCAGTGTCTCCATACAATGCAGGGACCGGTGTCTCCATACAATGCAGGGACCAGTGTCTCCATACAATGCAGGGACCAGTGTCTCCATACAATGCAGGGACCAGTGTCTCCATACAATGCAGGGACCAGTGTCTCCATACAATGCAGGGACCGGTGTCTCCATACAATGCAGGGACCAGTGTCTCCATACAATGCAGGGACCAGTGTCTCCATACAATGCAGGGACCAGTGTCTCCATACAATGCAGGGACCGGTGTCTCCATACAATGCAGGGACCAGTGTCTCCATACAATGCAGGGACCGGTGTCTCCATACAATGCAGGGACCATTGTCTCCATACAATGCAGGGACCGGTGTCTCCGTACAATGCAGGGACCAGTGTCTCCATACAATGCAGGGACCAGTGTCTCCATACAATGCAGGGACCAGTGTCTCCATACAATGCAGGGACCAATGTCTCCATACAATGCAGGGACCAGTGTCTCCATACAATGCAGGGACCAGTGTCTCCATACAATGCAGGGACCAGTGTCTCCATACAATGCAGGGACCAGTGTCTCCATACAATGCAGGGACCGGGTGTCTCCATACAATGCAGGGACCAGTGTCTCCATACAATGCAGGGACCAATGTCTCCATACAATGCAGGGACCAATGTCTCCATACAATGCAGGGACCGGTGTCTCCATACAATGCAGGGGCCAGTGTCTCCATACAATGCAGGGACCGGTGTCTCCATACAATGCAGGGACCAGGTGTCTCCATACAATGCAGGGACCAGTGTCTCCATACAATGCAGGGACCGGTGTCTCCATACAATGCAGGGACCAATGTCTCCATACAATGCAGGGACCGGTGTCTCCATACAATGCAGGGACCAGTGTCTCCATACAATGCAGGGACCAATGTCTCCATACAATGCAGGGACCAGTGTCTCCATACAATGCAGGGACCGGTGTCTCCATACAATGCAGGGACCGGTGTCTCCATACAATGCAGGGGCCAGTGTCTCCATACAATGCAGGGACCAGTGTCTCCACACAATGCAGGGACCGGTGTCTCCATACAATGCAGGGACCAGTGTCTCCATACAATGCAGGGACCAGTGTCTCCATACAATGCAGGGACCGGTGTCTCCATACAATGCAGGGGCCAGTGTCTCCATACAATGCAGGGACCAGTGTCTCCATACAATGCAGGGACCAGTGTCTCCATACAATGCAGGGACCAGTGTCTCCATACAATGCAGGGACCAGTGTCTCCATACAATGCAGGGACCGGTGTCTCCATACAATGCAGGGACCGGTGTCTCCATACAATGCAGGGACCAGTGTCTCCATACAATGCAGGGACCGGTGTCTCCATACAATGCAGGGACCGGTGTCTCCATACAATGCAGGGACCAGTGTCTCCATACAATGCAGGGACCAGTGTCTCCATACAATGCAGGGACCAGTGTCTCCATACAATGCAGGGACCGGTGTCTCCAGACAATGCAGGGACCAGTGTCTCCATACAGGAGGTGTCTAGAGCTTCATCACCAACTAAGGAGATAGACAAAGGACTAAATACATTTCAGTAATGTGTTCAATACTTTTTCCCTGTGTCGTTTCTCATTATTACATATCATTTATGGTGATTTCTTTACCTGTGTGGATGGATGGGTTGTTACCGACATCTGGTAAGAAATTCATGTCAGTAGAAGGTTTAGAAATAGATTTACTTACAATGTTGGTGACGTGTTCAATACTTATTTCACATACGTTCACTGTCTGTGTATTATTAGTCCACGGGGGAGGATATACATTAGTTGTGGGGTTTCTGTAGGAAGTCGGACATTTCATTGTGTTATTATGTGGAGTAATGAAATGAGCGGGGCCGGGCCAGACGTCAGGTACCCGAGCGCTCCACTAATAATACGATTACTGCTCCTAACGAGAAAATGACTTAATGGGACGATGTGTTCTGGCCTGTGCCGCTCCAGATCTGGATTATGTCCGCGCCGGAGACACGCGAGCGCTGTCCTGACAGTCACAAGGAATCAGAGAGTCAGTAATGGAGCCAGAACATCTACGGGAGCCTCTCAATGAGGGATCTATTTCATGTGTTTAATTCTGTTGATGTTGATGATTAATGAAAACCCAAAGGACATTATCTCAGAAAATTAAAGTAGGGAGGATGAAGGGTTAAACACTGTGCTGCCGTATTCCTCCAGACATCAAAGGGTGAATATAACATTGATTAAATAGACAACACATTTCAGGGCTCCCTGGCCTCTTTCTCAGGACACATCAATATCATATTGTCATGCGTCAGGGCTAATAAATCAATATTATAGTCGCCCATTGATCGCGGAGGTCCCGTGATGCCATCATGGGACCTTCATCTGTTACCTTGACAAGCCAGGGTCCTGTGATGACCCCAGAAGCTGTCCTAAGTCACTTCCTGCTGGCGATGACCCAGTGACATCACCAGCAGGAAGTGATCGCTTCTACTATGTACAGAAGTGCTGCAGCTCATCAGTGCGTAGGACAAGCGATCAGACTGTGCAGCACTGAGGCCCTCTAGAGGCCAGTGTAAAACAAAGAGAAAATAAAAGAAATGGCCCATCAAAGTTCAAATCACCCCCCTTGTGCCCTATTGAAAATAAAACTACTTAAAAAGTTAAAATAATACACATATTTAGATCACCGCGTTCAGAAATTCTAAATATAAAATCACATCTGTGACGGAAAAAAAGTCCAAACGCCAAAATTAGGGTTTTTCGGTCGCTGCAACATTGCAATAACAAGCGATCAAAACATCACATCTACCCGAAACTATATCACTAGAAACGTCAGATCAAGACGCAAAAAATAAGTCATCACCGAGCCCCAGACCCTGAAAAATGAGGACAATACGGGGTGCGGAACATGGAGACTAAAGCAACATTCCTTTTCTTTAGAATTTTTTTCACCTCTTAGATAACAGTAACATGTTTAGTATCTACAACCTCATACCGACACCTCAGTGTTACCATATAGTACTGACCCCAGACATCATACCGACACCTCAGTGTTATCATATAGTACTGACCCCAGACATCATACCGACACCTCAGTGTTACCATATAGTACTGACCCCAGACATCATACCGACACCTCAGTGTTACCATATAGTACTGACCCCAGACATCATACCGACACCTCAGTGTTACCATATAGTACTGACCCCAGACATCATACCGACACCTCAGTGTTACCATATAGTAATGACCCCAGACATCATACCGACACCTCAGTGTTACCATATAGTACTGACCCCAGACATCATACCGACACCTCAGTGTTACCATATAGTACTGACCCCAGACATCATACCGACACCTCAGTGTTACCATATAGTACTGACCCCAGACATCATACCGACACCTCAGTGTTACCATATAGTACTGACCCCAGACATCATACCGACACCTCAGTGTTACCATATA
The DNA here is from genome assembly GCA_033576535.1 of Allobates femoralis. NCBI lineage: Eukaryota > Metazoa > Chordata > Amphibia > Anura > Aromobatidae > Allobates > Allobates femoralis. The sequence goes on along the minus strand of JARQOC010000002.1, from coordinate 737,919,517 downwards.
GTACTGACCCCAGACATCATACCGACACCTCAGTGTTACCATATAGTACTGACCCCAGACATCATACCGACACCTCAGTGTTACCATATAGTACTGACCCCAGACATCATACCGACACCTCAGTGTTACCATATAGTACTGACCCCAGACATCATACCGACACCTCAGTGTTACCATATAGTACTGACCCCAGACATCATTACCGACACCTCAGTGTTACCATATAGTACTGACCCCAGACATCATACCGACACCTCAGTGTTACCATATAGTACTGACCCCAGACATCATACGACACCCTCAGTGTTACCATATTAGTACTGACCCAGACATCATACCGACACCTCAGTGTTACCATATAGTACGACCCAGACATCATACGACACCTCATGTTACATATAGTATGACCCCAGACATCATACCGACACCTCAGTGTTACCATATAGTACTGACCCCAGACATCATACCGACACCTCAGTGTTACCATATAGTACTGACCCAGACATCATACCGACACCTCAGTGTTACCATATAGTACTGACCCCAGACATCATACCGACACCTCAGTGTTACCATATAGTACTGACCCAGACATCATACCGACACCTCAGTGTTACCATATAGTACTGACCCAGACATCATACCGACACCTCAGTGTTACCATATAGTACTGACCCCAGACATCATACCGACACCTCAGTGTTACCATATAGTACTGACCCAGACATCATACGACACCTCAGTGTTACCATATAGTACTGACCCCAGACATCATACCGACACCTCAGTGTTACCATATATACTGACCCCAGACATCATACCGACACCTCAGTGTTACCATATAGTACTGACCCAGACATCATACCGACACCTCAGTGTTACCATATAGTACTGACCCCAGACATCATACCGACACCTCAGTGTTACCATATAGTACTGACCCCAGACATCATACCGACACCTCAGTGTTACCATATAGTACTGACCCCAGACATCATACCGACACTCAGTGTTACCATATAGTACTGACCCCAGACATCATACGACACCTCAGTGTTACCATATAGTACTGACCCCAGACACATACCGACACCTCAGTGTTACCATATAGTACTGACCCCAGACATCATACCGACCCTCAGTGTTACCATATAGTACTGACCCCAGACATCATACCGACACCTCAGTGTTACCATATAGTACTGACCCCAGACATCATACCGACACCTCAGTGTTACCATATAGTACTGACCCCAGACATCATACCGACACCCTCAGTGTTACCATATAGTACTGACCCCAGACATCATACCGACACCTCAGTGTTACCATATAGTACTGACCCAGACATCATACGACACCTCAGTGTTACCATATAGTACTGACCCCAGACATCATACTGACACCTCATGTTACCATATAGTACTGACCCCAGACATCATACGACACCTCAGTGTTACCTATAGTACTGACCCCAGACATCATACCGACACCTCAGTGTTACCATATAGTACCCCAGACATCATACCGACCCTCAGTGTTACCATATAGTACTGACCCCAGACATCATACCGACACCTCAGTGTTACCATATAGTACTGACCCTGCATCATACGACACCTCAGTGTTACCATATAGTATGACCCCAGACATATACCGACACCTCAGTGTTACCATATAGTACTGACCCCAGACATCATACCGACACCTCAGTGTTACCATATAGTACTGACCCCAGACATCATACGACACCTCAGTGTTACCATATAGTACTGACCCCAGACATCATACGACACCTCAGTGTTACCATATAGTACTGACCCCAGACATCATACGACACCTCAGTGTTACCATATAGTACTGACCCCAGACATCATACCACACCTCAGTGTTACCATATAGTACTGACCCCAGACATCATACCGACACCTCAGTGTTACCATATAGTACTGACCCCAGATATCATACCGACACCTCGTGTTTACCATATAGTACTGACCCAGACATCATACCGACACCTCAGTGTTACCATATAGTACTGACCCCAGACATCATACCGACACCTCAGTGTTACATATAGTACTGACCCAGACATCATACCGACACCTCAGTGTTACCATATAGTACTGACCCCAGACATCATACCGACACCTCAGTGTTACCATATAGTACTGACCCCAGACATCATACCGAACCTCAGTGTTACCATATAGTACTGACCCAGACATCATACCGACACCTCAGTGTTACCATATAGTACTGACCCCAAATCATACGACACCTCAGTGTTACCATATAGTACTGACCCAGACATCATACCGACACCTCAGTGTTACCATATAGTACTGACCCAGACATCATACCGACACCTCAGTGTTACCATATAGTACTGACCCCAGACATCATACGACACCTCAGTGTTACCATATAGTACTGACCCCAGACATCATACCGACACCTCAGTGTTACCATATAGTACTGACCCCAGACATCATACCGACACCTCAGTGTTACCATATAGTACTGACCCAGACATCATACCGAACCTCAGTGTTACCATATAGTACTGACCCAGACATCATACGACACCTCAGTGTTACCATATAGTACTGACCCAGACATCATACCGACACCTCAGTGTTACCATATAGTACTGACCCCAGACATCATACCGACACCTCAGTGTTATCATATAGTACTGACCCCAGACATCATACCACACCTCAGTGTTACCATATAGTACTGACCCAATATCATACCGACACCTCAGTGTTACCATATAGTACTGACCCCAGACATCATACCGACACCTCAGTGTTACCATATAGTACTGACTCCAGACATCATACCGACACCTCAGTGTTACCATATAGTACTGACCCCAGACATCATACCGACACCTCAGTGTTACCATATAGTACTGACCCCAGACATCATACCGACACCTCAGTGTTACCATATAGTACTGACCCCAGACATCATACCGACACCTCAGTGTTACCATATAGTACTGACCCCAGACATCATTACCGATACCTCAGTGTTACCATATAGTACTGACCCCAGACATCATACCGACACCACTCAGTGTTACCATATAGTACTGACCACAGACATCATACCGACTCCTCAGTGTTACCATATAGTACTGACCCCAGACATCATACCGACACCTCAGTGTTATCATATAGTACTGACCCCAGACATCATACCAACACCTCAGTGTTACCAATAGTACTGACCCCAGACATCATACCGACACCTCAGTGTTACCATATAGTACTGACCCCAGTACATCATACAGACACCTCAGTGTTACCATACAGTACTGACTCAACATCATACCGACATCCCTCAGTGTTACCATACAGTACTGACCCCAGACATCATACTGACACCTCAGTGTTACCATATAGTACTGACCCAGACATCATACCCGCACCTCAGTGTTACCATATAGTACTGACCCCAGACATCATACCGACACCCTCAGTGTTACCATATAGTACTGACCCAGACATCATACAGACACCTCAGTGTTACCATATCAGTACTGACCTCAGACATCATACCGACACCTCAGGTTACCATATAGTACTGACCCCAGACATCATACTGACACCTCAGTGTTACCATATAGTACTGACCCCAGACATCATACCGAACCTCAGTGTTACCATATAGTACTGACCCCAGACATCAATCCGACACCTCAGTGTTACCATATAGTACTGACCCCAGACATCATACCGACCACCTCAGTGTTACCATATAGTACTGACCCCAGACATCATACCGACACCTCAGTGTTACCATATAGTACTGACCCCAGACATCATACCGACTCCTCAGTGTTACCATATAGTACTGACCCCAGACATCATACCGACACCTCAGTGTTACCATATAGTACTGACCCCAGACATCATACCGACACCTCAGTGTTACCATATAGTACTGACCCCAGACATCATACCGACACGTCAGTGTTACCATATAGTACTGACCCAGACATCATACCGACACCTCAGTGTTACCATATAGTACTGACTCCAGACATCATACCGACACCTCAGTGTTATCATATAGTACTGACCCCAGACATCATACCGACACCTCAGTGTTACCATATAGTACTGACCCCAGACATCATACCGACACCTCAGTGTTACCATATAGTACTGACCCCAGACATCATACCGACACCTCAGTGTTACCATATAGTACTGACCCCAGACATCATACCGACACCTCAGTGTTACCATATAGTACTGACTCCAGACATCATACCGACACCTCAGTGTTACCATATAGTACTGACCCCAGACATCATACTGACACCTCAGTGTTATCATATAGTACTGACCCAGACATCATACCGACACCTCAGTGTTACCATATAGTACTGACCCCAGACATCATACTGACACCTCAGTGTTATCATATAGTACTGACCCCAGACATCATCCCGACACCTCAGTGTTACCATATAGTACTGACCCCAGACATCATACTGACACCTCAGTGTTATCATATAGTACTGACCCCAGACATCATACCGACACCTCAGTGTTACCATATAGTACTGACCCCAGACATCATACCGACACCTCAGTGTTACCATATAGTACTGACCCCAGACATCATACCGACACCTCAGTGTTACCATATAGTACTATCCCCAGACATCATACCGACACCTGTGTTACCATATAGTACTGACCGCAGACATCATACCTACACCTCAGTGTTACCATATAGTACTGACCCCAGACATCATACCGACACCTCAGTGTTACCATATAGTACTGACCCCAGACATCATACCGATACCTCAGTGTTACCATATAGTACTGACCCCAGACATCATACCGACACCTCAGTGTTACCATATAGTACTGACCCCATATATCATACCGACACCTCAGTGTTACCATATAGTACTGACCCCAGACATCATACCGACACCTCAGTGTTACCATATAGTACTGACCCCAGACATCATACCGACACCTCAGTGTTACCATATAGTACTATCCCCAGACATCATACCGACACCTCAGTGTTACCATATAGTACTGACCCCAGACATCATACCGACACCTCAGTGTTACCATATAGTACTGACCCCAGACATCATACCGACACCTCAGTGTTACCATATAGTACTGACCCAGACATCATACCGACACCTCAGTGTTACCATATAATACTGACCCCAGACATCATACTGACACCTCAGTGTTACCATATAGTACTGACCCCAGACATCATACCGACACCTCAGTGTTACCATATAGTACTGACCCCAGACATCATACCGACACCTCAGTGTTACCATATAGTACTGACCCCAGACATCATACTGACACCTCAGTGTTACCATATAGTACTGACCCCAGACATCATACCGACACCTCAGTGTTACCATATAGTACTGACCCCAGACATCATACCGACACCTCAGTGTTACCATATAATGAACATGGTGAATAAAAAACCCCAAAAAACAATCATCTAATTGCACTTTTTTTTGCATTTTCACTGCACTTGGAATGTTTTTCCTATTTTCTTTTGCCTCCTTCTTGCTATGTGGGGACTTATGTTTTTCGTGTAATGAGCATGTGTCTTTATTATAACACTTTGGGGGGTTTATTAAGTTTTGACGTCTTTTTATTGCATTCTCTCAGGCTGTTAAAGAATTTTCGTATTTCAATCATTTTTTCTTTACGGCGTGTTCTGTATTAGTTAATTAATTTTTACAGATTATTTTATTATTTAAAATACATTATTTTACTCAATTTTTTTAAGTTCCTCTTAGTAACTTAAAATTCTCTGATTGCTTATAGTATACTCTTGTCACGCTCAGATGAGGGAACGTCTGTCACATGACCCTAGCGGAGAGGCAGATGGGTCACCTCCTCACCTGTGTCTATACCCTGAGCTCCCAAACGTCCCTATACGGGTCCTTCTCCTCATTGTCATTACAGGCTTAATCCCTCAATATCCATCCACTCATCCTGGACAGTGCAAAGGCCGGTGAGCAAACTAGTCTCACCCCTGTAGTAATCAGAGACAAGGGAAGGAGGACAGACAGCGGGACATAGACAAAAGGATATACTCCAACTTCAAATGTTCAGCAAAAACACCTGGGTTGCAAGTGATACGACTCCAGAAACTTGGTGGTGAAGCACCGGGTCCAGTGGTGGTGGAGCACCGGGTCCAGTGGTGGTGGAGCACCGGGTCCAGTGGTGGTGGAGCACCGGTCCAGTGGTGGTGGAGCACCAGGTCCAGTGGTGGTGGAAGCACCGGGTCCAGTGGTGGTGGAGCACCAGGGTCCAGTGGTGGTGGAGCCAGTCATGGGTGGGCCAGGTCGTGGTGGTGGAGTGCCGGGTCCAGCAGTGGTGGAGCACCGGGTCCAGTGGTGGTGGAGCGCCGGGTCCAGGGTGGAGGAGCGCCAGGTCCAGTGGTGGGTGTGGTGGGAGCCGGGTTCAGTGGTGGTGGAGCGCCGGATCCAGGGGTGGAGGAGCCCCGGGAGTCCAGTGGAGGTTGAGCACCGGGTCCAGTGGTGGTGGAGCGCCGGGTCCAGTGGTGGTGGAGCGCTGGGTTCAGTGGTGGTGGAGCGCCGGGTTCAGTGGTGGTGGAGCGCCGGGTCCAGGGGTGGAGGAGCGCCGAGTCCAGTGGAGGTTGAGCACCGGGTCCAGTGGTGGTGGAGCGCCGGGTCCAGTGGAGGTGGAGCGCCGGGTCCAGTGGTGGTGGAGGGCCGGGTCCAGGGGTGGTGGAGGGCCGGGTCCAGGGGTGGAGGAGCACCGGGTCCAGGGGTGGAGTAGTGCCGGGTCCAGGGGTGGAGTAGTGCCGGGTCCATTGGTGGTGAGGTGGCACCATAGTCATTGCAGGCTGTAGGCTGTTCTGAAGAGATGGGTTTTCAGGTCCCGCTTGAAGGTTCTGAGTGTAGGGGACAGTCAGACGTTTTGGGGTGGAATGGGGATGCTCGGGCGATGTCTTACATAGATGTTTATCGAATGTATATCAAAGGAAAACCAAGAAGGGTTGTCAGATTAGCTCATATGTGGAGAGATACTCAGACAATGGAGGACACAATGTTTATGTAGAAGCCCTGCCCCCGCTTACACAGATTCCACCCATGGTTAAGCAGTCACTGCTCCTGCATACTGACACCCCAGTAATATTGCAGATTTTCCTTTTAGGAGACTTGTCTCTATGATGACCAGATAGCGGAGGGAGCTTTATCAGTATATTTCAATGGGGATTATTGCGAGGGGCTGGTTATACAGTGTATATACATGTGAATATATATTTTTATTTCTAGTGTGGATTGTCAAACACTAGTGTCATGCAGGGTGGTGTAACAGGGTGAACAGTTTGAACTGTTCACTAGTTGCCTGCTCCTAGCCTAATTGATGTGGATCAAGTGCATACATGAAAGAATAACATCAGACACAAACAGTCGGATGTAAGCTCTCCTTGATCAAGCAATGGCACAGCTCCAAGTGACTTATTTAACCTGAACATAGACTTATATAAACTCAGTAAGGAGCTTGGACAGTCCTACAATGAGGATACTCGCATGTATTCATTGGTTAGTGGGTTGGGCAATGGTCTAGTCCATGGGTTGGTCCATGAGGCCATCAGAGGGGACATCATCGTGAGCGAATCCATGACATCAGTAGGCGGGTCTACGACATCATCAGTGGCCATCTTGCATACCAGGGCATGGTGTGATGAACAGGAAATGGCAGCGATCTTTAGACTATGTCACACTTGAGTTAAACAGGTTTATGTAGGGTGAATTAATACACTTTATCAGTCATTTCTCCTCAACATAACAGTTAAAGGGGAAAGGAAGCAAGATGGTAAGAAGGGCAAAAGGTGACCCTTAGAGTGTGGGTCCCTGGCTCAACCTGTTTCTATAATTACCTCTGAAAGTGAGGATGTCTGGGCTGCCATTGTTGCCCTTTACTCCTGATCAGAGCTAGGCTAAGACCCCTTCACCTCCACCCACGGACTGGGAAGCATAGTAACTCCTATTAAAGAAGGAAAACACCAAGAGGGTTATAGCAGAAAGCGCACACGTCTTCTCAGCTCCAGGTCATGCAGAGACTAAACTCTATCAGCGACATCAGCTGGTGGAAGAGGGAACTATTTAAAGACAAGGGGTGTCATCACCTGACAAACCCACAACTCCCCACCTGCAGAGCCGCCTACACATAGACAGCAATACAGCAGCTTTTACACATTAACTCCAAATGTGCCACAGGAAGTGTACTCGATTTAAACTACAGAGCGCTTTACACATGGACTCCAGAGCAGTCAGCACGTGACAACAAGGTTGTAATTGTATTGCAGTGTCAGACGTAGAAATCGGGGTCATGGAGGGATTATCCAGCGGTTGTTATTCTTCCTTCTGAACATTGTGAAATATTGTAGTTCTCCGACTGTCCACTAGGTGTCGCCGCAACTGATTACACTCAAGCAGCTCCATTTACAGCCTGCTGTGAATTAAGAACTGATACATCGTTTTAGTGATATTTGAGGACAGGAATGAGGTGAATTCTCCTCTACCACAATAATAATGATGTGCCGTAATAGAATGTTTCTTGTAACTCAAGATGTCATTACACGCTTGGAACGGAACTTGTAACTCATAACCAGCGCTCGACAGAGGACTAGAGCGCTCAGGCTGCCCAGGTCTGGAGAATACATGGATCTGATTAGGAGGTCTACGTGGGCTAGGTATGGAATAAGAATCGGGGGCTTAACCCCTCGTGCGCTGGCCTGTGGGACGGTTATCCTTGTAGGTGTGTACCGGGTCCTGGGAGCACACCGCTCTCTCCGGGGCTTCACAATGCTTTTTTTTTGTCTAAATAGAGTTTCAAAACTTTTTAAAAAGTTTTCCATTATTGAGTACGTGCCTGAAATAAAGGGATGTAACCCTTCATGGGGGCCGAAATAGAGCACACGCTTTCATCAATATGTGTGGGGGATCATACTGTATATAGGGGCAGTGTGAGGCTCATACTGTATATAGGGGCAGTGTGAGGCTCATACTGTATATAGGGGCAGTGTGAGGCTCATACTGTATATAGGGGCAGTGTGAGGCTCATACTATATATAGGGGATGTGTGAGGCTCATACTGTATATAGGGGCAGTGTGAGGCTCATACTGTATATAGGGGCAGTGTGAGGCTCATACTGTATATAGGGGCAGTGTGAGGCTCATACTGTATATAGGGGCAGTGTGAGGCTCATACTGTATATAGGGGCAGTGTGAGGCTCATACTATATATAGGGGATGTGTGAGGCTCATACTGTATATAGGGGCAGTGTGAGGCTCATACTGTATATAGGGGCAGTGTGAGGCTCATACTGTATATAGGGGCAGTGTGAGGCTCATACTTTATATAGGGGATGTGTGAGGCTCATACTGTGTATAGGGACTATGTGAGGCTCATACTGTATATAGGGGATGTATGAGGCTCATACTGTATATAGGGGCTATGTAAGGCTCATACTGCATATAGGGGCTATGTGGGGCTCATGCTGTATATAGGGGGCTGTGTATGGCCTCATACTGTATATAGGGGCTATGTGGGGCTCATGCTGTATATAGGGGGCTGTGTATGGCCTCATACTGTATATAGGGGGATATGTGAGGGTTCATATTGTATATAGGGGCAATGTGGGTCTCATACTGTATATAGGGGGATAGGTGAGGGCTCATACCGTATATAGGGGCTATGTGAGGCTCATACTGTATATAGGGACTATGTGGGCTCATACTGTATATAGGGGCTGTGTGAGGCTCATACTGTATATAGAAAGCCGTGTGTGGGCTCATACTGTGTATAGGGGGCTTTATGGGGGCTCATACTGTATAGGGGCAGTATGTGAGATTATACTGTATATAGGGGCTGTGTTTGGGCTCATACTGAATACAGGGGGCTTTGTGGGGGCTCATACTGTATATAGGGGGGCTGTGTGGGGGCTCATACTGTATATAGGAGGATGTGTGGGGGCTCATACTGTATATAGGAGGGATGTGTGGGGGCTCATACTGTATATAGGGGGGCTGTGTGGGGGCTCATACTGTATATAGGAGGGATGTGTGGGGGCTCATACTGTATATAAGGGGGCTGTGTGGGGGCTCATACTGTATATAGGGGGGCTGTGTGGGGGCTCATACTGTATATAGGAGGGATGTGTGGGGGCTCATACTGTATATAAGGGGGCTGTGTGGGGGCTCATACTGTATAGGGGGCTGTGTGTACAATTTTGAGGCTTAGGTAATAAACTGGACATAACAGAATATAAGACCCCTCCCCATATTTTTTTTGTTTGTGCATTTATATCTTTACAAATATACAGAACCAAGACTATAAAGCCCGGGCCGGTGCAGCGTGTATTCTGCAGCCCCTCGCTCCCTCTTTTTCCCCTGCCTCCACCTGATGTATGAGAATTAATGGCTGCCTGTCTGCAGAATCATTATCCGTTGTTATTAGTCTCTTAGCAACATGGCAGCACACACAGAGCCGGGCAGCGCTGCCCTATCACGCTCTGCTGCTATAAACAGCGTCTCCAACAGCGGGATCAGAAAACGAAGGCCAAAAATACAGAGAAAAGAGGCATGCAAAATATGCAAAAAAAAGATGAAATCTGCGCCAAACTGCTGCTGTCATCCCCATCAGAGGATGATGGATCACACACAACAGGGCGTCCTAGCAACAGCCGAAATATTACAGACACCCAAAAAACTCGGCACTTAAAGGGAGACGTAGCTGGGAACGCTCAGTCCCCGTCAGGAGCAGTCATCTCCACCAAAAAGGAAACAGATTTGATTAGTATGTCCTAGATTATTTAAATGTAATAAAAATGTAGAGCAAGTGATTATAATAAACTTACACATATACTTTATTAATGAAATCTGGAAGAAAACCTGTCAGGTTTAGACACAGCTTAATGGGGACATCTTGTCAGGTTTAGAAACAGCGTAATGGGACATCTGTCAGGTTTAGAAACAGCCTAATGGGACATCTGTCAGGTTTAGAAACAGCCTAATGGGACATCTGTCAGGTTTAGAAACAGCCTAATGGGACATCTGTCAGGTTTAGAAACAGCCTAATGGGACATCTGTCAGGTTTAGAAACAGCCTAATGGGACATCTGTCAGGTTTAGAAACAGCCTAATGGGACATCTGTCAGGTTTAGAAACAGCCTAATGGGACATCTGTCAGGTTTAGAAACAGCCTAATGGGGACATCTTGTCAGGTTTAGAAACAGCCTAGTGGGGATATCGTCTGTTAGGTTTAGACACAGCCTAGGGGGGACATCTTCTGGAAGGTTTTCTTCCAGATTTCACTTATGAAGTATATTTGAAAGTTTATTATAATCACTTGCTCTACATTGTTATTAACTAAAAACGTATATGGTGTTACACTTTAAGAAGGTTTGATACAATTAGATACATTTACTACTACAATATCCATCCTGCAACCTATTGTGGCACAGTTCCAGAAATATGTATGGTGAGGTCAGGAAGCAGGGCTCTAGTTTAAAGAAAAAGTACACCTTTTAAATTTAAAGGGGCAGCAGAAAAATATATAGCATAAGGGCAGAAGGTGGGGCTCCAATTTAAAGAGCAAGGGCACCTTGATCATTTAAAGCAAAAGCCCATAAACATTCAGGGTGTGGTCAGAAATCGGGGCTATAATCTAAAGGACAAGTCCATCTAGACAATTTGAAGGGACAGACCATTAATACGTATGTGTGGGAAGGTCGGGATCCAATTTAAAGAGCAAGTACACGTGACAATTTAAAGGCCAGTTGATAAATAGGTAGGGTGCGGTCAGGAGGGGGGGGGTCTTCAATTTTTAAAGGGCCAGTACACCTTGACAATGTAAAGGGACAGGGCATAAATATAAAAGGTGTGGTCAGGATGTGGGGCTCTAATTTAAATGGAAGGTACACCTTGATAATTTAAAGGGATTGTCCATAAATATGTAAGATGTAGTCAGCCTGTGGGGTTCCAATTTAAAGAGCCAGTATAACTACATAATGTAAAGGAAAAGCCAATATATATTTAGGGAGTTGGAAGAAAGCGGGGCTCTACTTTAAAGGGCAATTCCATCTTCACAATTTAAAGGGACAATCCATAAATATTTATGGTGTGGGAAGGTCGGGATCCTGTTTAAAGAGCAATTAGACCATGACAATTTAAAGTGACACCCCGTAAATATTCAGGGTGTGGTCAGAAAGTGGAGCTCTAATTTAAAGGGCAAGTCCATCTTGACAACTTAAAGGGACAGCCCATAAATATGTAGAGTGCGGTCAGGAGGTGGGGCATCAATTTTTAAAGAGCCAGTACATCTGGACAATGTAAAGGAACAGTGTATAAATGTGTAGGGTGTGGGCTCCAACTTAAAGGGCAAGTCCATCTTCACAATTTAAAGGGACAGACCATAAATATATATTGGTGTGATCAGGAGGTGTGGATCCAATTCAAAGCGCAAGTCCATCTTGTTAAAGGGACGAGCCATGAATATATACAGTGAGGTCAGGAGGCGGGACTCTAATTTAAAGGGCAAGTCCATCTTGACAATTGAAAGGGGCAGTCCATATTTAGGGGAAGGGCCTGGAGGCGTGGCTCCAACTTAAAGGGGAAGTATGCCTTGACAAATTAAAGGGGCAGCCTGTGAACAGGTAGGGTGTGGTAAGGAGATTGGGCTATAATTTAAAGGGAAAGTCTATCTTGACAATTTAAAGGGACAATTCAGGGAAAAAAAGGAATTTCTCATTAGAACAGAATGAATAATTTAATGACCCCACAGGGGGGTATCATATTGATTTGTGGCCAGAGAGGCCTGAGACGCGTTGACTAATCAATACTATATTCACTCTTTGATGTCCGGTGGAATATGGCAGCGTGGTGTTTAACCCTTCATCCCACCTACTTTAATTTTCTGAGATAATGACCTTTGGGTTTTCATTGGCTGTAAGCCATAATCATCAACATTAACAGAAATATACTCCGATGTGATACAGGTTCATAAACGACAACATTCTGCTGTTCTGGTACACTGTAACGAGCACTTCAGCTGTAGAACAAAAAACCCCATATAATCAGAAATGTTGGTAAATAGGGACATTTCCGGGAACAGATCTGTGGGCTGGCGACGTTCCTGGAGATTAGGAGAACTTGGCAGATCTGCGGAATACGATACGATGAAATCATTAATTATATTTTTATGTGGAAAATAGTCAGATAATTAATTTACAAGTTATTTTTAATACTTTCTTAGATGGATAAATGGTCGGGGGGAGGGGAGGTGGAGGTCTGTTACTGAGAAAGCCAAGTGATTCAACCGCTATAATGATAATAATCCGGCAGTCGCTTAATCATGGATATACAGTCATGGTCGAAAGGGTCAAAAGCACCATGAAATAGTTCCAGAAAAAGAAGTATTCCCCCCAGAATGTTATTACAATTCCCAAACAATGTTTTGTTTATACACATGATTATTTCCTTTGTGTATTGGGACAACACAAAAAACAGAGACAAAAGGCAACATACACAGTCACATATGGGGGAGGTCAGAGAAAAGAGCACAGGACCTACAGTCACATATGGGGGAGCTCAGAGAAAAGAGCACAGGACCTACAGTCACATATGGGGGAGATCAGAGAAAAGAGCACAGGATCTACAGTCACATATGGGAGAGGTCAGAGAAAAGAGCACGGGACCTACAGTCACATATGGGAGAGGTCAGAGAAAAGAGCACGGGACCTACAGTCACATATGGGAGAGGTCAGAGAAAAGAGCACAGGACCTACAGTCACATATGGTGGGGGTCAGAGAAAAGAGCACAGGGCCTACAGTCACATATGGGGGAGGGCAGAGAAAAGAGCACAGGACCTACAGTCACATATGGGAGAGGTCAGAGAAAAGAGCACAGGACCTACAGTCACATATGGGGGAGGGCAGAGAAAAGAGCACAGGGCCTACAGTCACATATGGAGGAGGTCAGAGAAAAGAGCACAGGGCCTACAGTCACATATGGGGGAGGACAGAGAAAAGAGCTCAGCACCTACAGTCAGATAAAGGGGAGGTCAGAGAAAAGAGCACAGGACCTACAGTCACATATGGGAGAGGTCAGAGAAAAGAGCACAGGGCCTACAGTCACATATGGGGGAGGTCAGAGAAAAGAGCACAGCACCTACAGTCAGATATGGTGGAGGACAGAGAAAAGAGCACAGGACCTACAGTCACATATGGGAGAGGTCAGAGAAAAGAGCACAGGGCCTACAGTCACATATGAGGGAGGTCAGAGAAAAGAGCACAGGACCTACAGTCACATATGGGGGGAGGTCAGAGAAAAGAGCACAGGACCTACAGTCACATATGGGGGGAGGTCAGAGAAAAGAGCACAGGACCTACAGTCACATATGGGGGGAGGTCAGAGAAAAGAGCACAGGACCTACAGTCACATATGGGAGAGGTCAGAGAAAAGAGCACAGGACCTACAGTCACATATGGGGGAGGACAGAGAAAAGAGCACAGGACCTACAGTCACATATGGGAGAGGTCAGAGAATAGAGCACAGGACCTACAGTCACATATGGGGGAGGTCAGAGAAAAGAGCACAGGATCTACAGTCACATATGGGGGAGGTCAGAGAAAAGAGCACAGGACCTACAGTCACATATGGTGGAGGTCAGAGGAAAGAGCACAGGACCTACAGTCACATATGGGAGAGGTCAGAGAAAAGAGCACAGGACCTACAGTCACATATGGAGGAGGTCAGAGAAAAGAGCACAGGACCTACAGTCACATATGGAGGAGGTCAGAGAAAAGAGCACAGGACCTACAGTCACATATGGGAGAGGACTCAGGATTATTTACAGGGGATTAATTCCTATAATTGTGAGTACACAGGGATCTTTCTGCGGTATCACAGGCGCTCGGGTGACACTGGATAAGTAACCCCGATACTCCAGCAGAGGCGCTATACCGAGGTAATGGGGAGAGTCACATCTATGGGGCTAAACGTGTCTGCGTCGTATTCACCGTGCAGCCGCCCCAGAGAATGAAGATCAGGGTGAGAATTTGTAGGAAAAATTAAACATTCACTGTCGCTTTAAGAATCTTTGCCTAAATCAATAAGAAAGTTTGCAATGTCTGAGAAATGTACTTCTTTCTCCACTTATGAGCCACTTCTTCCCTCCCCCTTGAAACCTGCATTATCCAATCTAAAATATAGCTAATATATATAAAATGACCTGTCAGCTCACTGATGGATCAGATTACAGATGACAATAGAAGTCTATGGAGAAGGGAGAAGCAAAATGAGAAGGTCAGAGAACCCCCACCGCTGCATTCACAGCTACAATGCTTAGTATTGTAGTATAATGTCTCCTATGCTATTACATTCTAGTAAGTGTTATGTCTCACCCCAGAGCTGGGTTCACAGCTACAATGCTTAGTACTACTTGAATAATGTTCTCCGTGCTAATGCTTTCTAGTAAGTGTTATATCTCACCCCTAGAGCTGAATTTGCAGCTACAATGCTTAGTACTGCATTATAATGTCCTCTGTGATAATGCATTATACTGTAGCTAGTGTTTTATCTCACCCTCACCACAAAGCTGGATTCACAGCTACACTGCTTAGTATTGATGTTTAAGGGGTATCTGCTTGCATGATCTATACTTTGTTATTTTAGTTCTATTAAATAAAAGTGTTTTTATCCTTGGAAAGCAAATGCGTCCTGTTTTCTGACTTTTTTGCCCAGATTTGTGTAGCCAATTATTGATGTTTAATGTCTGCATAATGATCATTTCAAGTGTTACATCTCACCCAACAGCTTTATCCACAGCTACACTGCTCAGTATTGATGTTTAATGTCCTGTATGTTGATTCTTTCTAGAAAGTGTTTTATCTCGCCCCAGATTTGAGTCACAGTAACAGTATTCAGTACTACTATATCCTCCTAGTTTGTGTTTAATGTCACCCAAAAAGCTCAATTCACAGTTATACGGTTAGGTATTAATATATAATGTCCTGCATGTTGATACTTTCAAGTAAGTGGTTTCTGTCATCCCATATTTGATTCACAGCTACACTGCTCAGTACAGCTGTAAAATGAGCTCCATGCCAATGCACTCTAGTAAGTGTTTTATCTCACCCCAAAGCTCAATTCACAGCTACACTACTCAGTACACTGTAAAATGAGCTCCATGCCAATGCACTCTAGTAAGTGTTTTATTTCACCCCAAAGCTCAATTCACAGCTACACTACTCAGTACACCTGTAAATGAGCTCCATGCCAATGCACTCTAGTAAGTGTTTTATCTCACCCCAAGCCTCAATTTACAGCTACACTGCTCAGTACAGCTGTAAAATGAGCTCCATGCCAATTAATGCATTCTAGTAAGTGTTTTATCTCACCCCAAAGCTCAATTCACAGCTACACTGCTCAGTACAGCTGTAAATGAGCTCCATGCCAACGCACTCTAGTAAGTGTTTTATCTCACCCTAAAGCTCAATTCACAGCTGTAAAATGAGCTCCATGCCAATTAAAGCATTCTAGTAAGTGTTTTATCTACACCCAAAGCTCAATTCACAGCTACACTGCTCAGTACAGCTGTAAACTGAGCTCCATGCCAATGCACTCTAGTAAGTGTTTTATCTCACCCTAAAGCTCAATTCACAGCTACACTGCTCAGTACAGCTGTAAAATGAGCTCCATTCCAATGCACTCTAGTAAGTGTTTTATCTCACCCTTAAGCTCAATTCACAACTACAATGCTCAGTGTGGTTGTAAAATGAGCTCTATGCCAATGCATCTAGTAAGTGTTTTATCTCATCCGTAAGCTCAATTCACAGCTACACTGCTCAGTACAGCTGTAAAATGAGCTCTATGCCAATCAATGCACTCTAGTAAGTGTTTTATCACACCATAAAGCTCAATACACAGCTACACTGCTCAGTACGGCTGTAAAATGAGCTCCATGCTGCTGCTTCTGAACATGGATGTAGAAAAGAGAACAAGAATCACTCATGCCTGCGTGTACTGTGTATGGGAGACACCATAGCAGATGTGCACCCATCTCCATCTCCACCCACCAGCTCAGAGACAACTGGAAATTAGATTAAAATGCATGATACAAGTCATGTAATGACTACAAATAGTGATGTACACACATTACAGGCTATTCTGACATAACTCTTTATTGACATTAATGCTATAGCTACATAATATCAATGCCCAATAGGTGGAGATATCAGAGCAGGAGATGAATTGCTACATACAGCAAGTGAAATAAGTATTGAACACGTCACCAATTCTATTTCTAAAGGTGCTATTGACATGAATTTCTCACCAGATGCCGGTCACAATCTATCCATACCACACAGGCAAAGAAATCAAACCATAGATGTCCATAAATTATACGTAATAATGAGAAATGATACAGGGAAAAGTATTGAACACATGAAGAAAGAGAGGAGCAAAAAGCCCTGAAAATCTGTCAGTAACTAGAAAGCAATCCTGCCACTTATTGATGATAATATCAGCTGGTTCAACTGATGGGCGATAAATAGGAGTATCATTACCAAGGAGCCACACAAGAAACATCTTGTGATGGGCAAAACCAGTGAGCCGTCTCAAGACCTTCACAACGTTATTGTTGTAAAACATGGTGATGGCATTGGTTACACACGCACCTGCATTTCTTTGTCAAAACGTAAATATTTGTCCGAGCCGATCACCGGAGCTGATTCCAATAGAGATTGTCTGGAAGGATCTAATGGCGGCTTTAGACGTTGCGATATCGGCGTCCAATTTCAATGAAAAGTCATGTGGTTCGATCATTGGACCCGATATCGTTCCTGCGTTGTATGGTGTGAACGTCCAATACGATGCAGGAACGATGTCAATGCGATATCGGGGGTCGGATGAGCGTGCTATTCAATGCTCCGATATTGAATGGAGATTGGAGCCGGATCGTGCTGTGTGACAGCCCAACTACGATGCGATGTTCAATGTCACCCATTCACTCCCATGTTAAATGGTTGTTCCTGGGTTGGGGGCGTAGACATCGCACGGACGTTGGATTCAGAAATAGCAACGTCTAAACCTCCGATGCGATGCGGGAGAAACGTGCACTAAATGCGCGCTCCCGCGCCATTGAATTGCGATATCGCAACGATATTGAAACATGTAAACCCACCATAAAGCTCCGAGATCATAGAAGGATCCACAGGATCTACAGGAGGTGAAGAGTGTTTGTGTGGAAGAATGGGCCAAAATCTCCCTGAGCAATGCAGGGACCGGTGTCTCCATACAGGAGCAATGCAGGGACCGGTGTCTCCATACAATGCAGGGACCGGTGTCTCCATACAGGAGCAATGCAGGGACCAGTGTCTCCATACAATGCAGGGACCAGTGTCTCCATACAATGCAGGGACCAGTGTCTCCATACAATGCAGGGACAGTGTCTCCATACAATGCAGGGACCGGTGTCTCCATACAATGCGGGGACCAGTGTCTCCATACAATGCAGGGACCAGTGTCTCCATACAATGCAGGGACCTGTGTCTCCATACAATGCGGGGACCGGTGTCTCCATACAATGCAGGGACCAGTGTCTCCATACAATGCTGACCCGTGTCTCCATACATGCGGACCATGTCTCCATACAATGCAGGGACCAGTGTCTCCATACAATGCAGGGACCAGTGTCTCCATACAATGCAGGGACCAGTGTCTCCATACAATGCAGGACCAGTGTCTCCATACAATGCAGGGACCAGGTCTCCATACAATGCAGGGACCAGTGTCTCCATACAATGCAGGGACCAGTGTCTCCATACAATGCAGGGACCGTGTCTCCATACAATGCAGGGACCAGTGTCTCCATACAATGCAGGGACCAGTGTCTCCATACAATGCAGGGACCGGTGTCTCCATACAATGCAGGGACCGGTGTCTCCATACAATGCAGGGACCGGTGTCTCCATACAATGCAGGGACCGTGTCTCCATACAATGCAGGGACCAGTGTCTCCATACAATGCAGGGACCGGTGTCTCCATACAATGCAGGGACCAGTGTCTCCATACAATGCAGGAACCAGTGTCTCCATACAATGCAGGGACCAGTGTCTCCATACAATGCAGGGACCGGTGTCTCCATACAATGCAGGGACCGTGTCTCCATACAATGCAGGGACCAGTGTCTCCATACAATGCAGGGACCAGTGTCTCCATACAATGCAGGGACCAGTGTCTCCATACAATGCAGGGACCAATGTCTCCATACAATGCAGGGACCGGTGTCTCCATACAATGCAGGGACCGTTGTCTCCATACAATGCAGGGACCAGTGTCTCCATACAATGCAGGGACCGGTGTCTCCATACAATGCGGGGACCAGTGTCTCCATACAATGCGGGGACCGGTGTCTCCATACAATGCAGGGACCGGTGTCTCCATACAATGCAGGGACTGGTGTCTCCATACAATGCAGGGACCGGTGTCTCCATACAATGCAGGGACCAGTGTCTCCATACATGCAGGGACCAGTGTCTCCATACAATGCAGGGACCAGTGTCTCCATACAGGAACAATGCAGGGACCAGTGTCTCCATACAATGCAGGGATCGGTGTCTCCATACAATGCAGGGACCAGTGTCTCCATACAATGCAGGGACCAGTGTCTCCATACAATGCAGGGACCAGTGTCTCCATACAATGCAGGGACCAGTGTCTCCATACAATGCAGGGACCAGTGTCTCCATACAATGCAGGGACCAGTGTCTCAATACAATGCAGGGACCGGTGTCTCCATACAATGCAGGGACCAGTGTCTCCATACAATGCAGGGACCGTGTCTCCATACAATGCGGGACCGGTGTCTCCATACAATGCAGGGCCCTGTGTCTCCATACAATGCAGGGACCAGTGTCTCCATACAATGCAGGGACCAGTGTCTCCATACAATGCAGGGACCGGTGTCTCCATACAATGCAGGGACCAGTGTCTCCATACAATGCAGGGACCGGTGTCTCCATACAATGCGGGGACCGGTGTCTCCATACAATGCAGGGACTGGTGTCTCCATACAATGCAGGGACCAGTGTCTCCATACAATGCAGGGACCGTGTCTCCATACAATGCAGGGACCGGTGTCTCCATACAATGCAGGGACCGTGTCTCCATACAATGCAGGGACCAGTGTCTCCATACAATGCGGGGACCGGTGTCTCCATACAATGCAGGGACCGGTGTCTCCATACAATGCAGGGACCAGTGTCTCCATACAATGCAGGGACCGGTGTCTCCATACAATGCGGGGACCGGTGTCTCCATACAATGCAGGACCGGTGTCTCCATACAATGCAGGGACCAGTGTCTCCATACAATGCAGGGACCAGTGTCTCCATACAATGCAGGGACCGGTGTCTCCATACAATGCAGGGACCGGTGTCTCCATACAATTGCAGGGACCAGTGTCTCCATACAATGAGGGACCAGTGTCTCCATACAATGCAGGGACCAGTGTCTCCATACAATGCAGGGACCAGTGTCTCCATACAATGTAGGGACCAGTGTCTCCATACAATGCAGGGACCGGTGTCTCCATACAATGCAGGGACCGGTGTCTCCATACAATGCAGGGACCGGGGTGTCTCCATACAATGCAGGGACCAGTGTCTCCATACAATGCAGGTACCAGTGTCTCCATACAATTGCAGGGACGGTGTCTCCATACAATTGCAGGGACCGGTGTCTCCATACAATGCAGGGACCGGTGTCTCCATACAATGCAGGGATCGGTGTCTCCATACAATGCAGGGACCGGTGTCTCCATACAATGCAGGGATCGGTGTCTCCATACAATGCAGGGACCGGTGTCTCCATACAATGCAGGGACCGGTGTCTCCATACAATGCAGGGACCAGTGTCTCCATACAATGCAGGGACCAGTGTCTCCATACAATGCAGGGACCAGTGTCTCCATACAATGCAGGGACCAGTGTCTCCATACAATGCAGGGACCGTGTCTCCATACAATGCAGGGACCAGTGTCTCCATACAATGCAGGGACCAGTGTCTCCATACAATGCAGGGACCAGTGTCTCCATACAATGCAGGGACCAGTGTCTCCATACAGAGAAAGGGACCGTGTCTCCATACAATGCAGGGACCATGTGTCTCCATACAATGCAGGAGACGTGTCTCCATACAATGCAGGGACCAGTGTCTCCATACAATAGCAGGGACCAGTGTCTCCATACAATGCAGGGACCAGTGTCTCCATACAATGCAGGGACCAGTGTCTCCATACAATGCAGGGACCAGTGTCTCCATACAATGCAGGGACCGGTGTCTCCATACATATGCAGGGACCGGTGTCTCCATACAATGCAGGGACCAGTGTCTCCATACAATGCAGGGACCAGTGTCTCCATACATGAGGGCAATGTAGAGACCGGTGTCTCCACACAATGCAGGGACCGGTGTCTCCATACAATGCAGGGACGGTGTCTCCATACAATGCAGGGACCAGTGTCTCCATACAATGCAGGGACCGGTGTCTCCATACAATGCAGGGACCAGTGTCTCCATACAATGCAGGGACCAGTGTCTCCATACACTTCATACATTTCAGTAACGTGTTCAATACTTACTTCCCTGTGTTACGTTTCTCTGTGTGTATGGATGGGTTGTTACCGACATCTGGTAAGAAATTCATGTCAGTAGAAACTATAGAAAAATATTTACGTAGAAAATTGGAGACGTGTTCGATACTTATTATACCCTTGTGTAAAGCATCAATAAGACCCGTCAGAAGATCTCTGAATGAGGATTGTCACCTGACTCTGATACATTGTATCACTGGAGGTAAAGAGTAACAAAGTATCAGGACAGCAGAGAGATCAGAGGATTATCTTCACTGGATACAATTGTAACAAACCCTCAGCACTGAGAAATGTCAGTTCAGGTCTTTATCCAGTGCTGTAACTAGAATAAGTGCAGGGTTTACAATCTCACCCGGGCCCTGGAGCCTCAGGGGCCCCAAAAGTCCCCGGCAGTACAAGCTACTGAGAAACAGATGAGTAAACTGCTCTATCAGGCCGATCTCCATGGATGATGATGGCTCCTGGATTCCTCGAGGACGGCCGAGGGCCCCGCCGGGCCCCAAATGATCCTTCAATGTGATACAATAAATGACACAGTAATTATCAACAGCTTCAGACGAGGCCGATAAGTGATCATTTACCTAATGGTCAGAGTATAATACTGCACACAAGAAACGTAGGGGCCAAAGAGGGCAAAAGGCCACAGGGTCAGAGTGAGCAGAGGATACAGCGTCAGAGTGAGCAGAGGACACAGGGTCAGAGTGAGCAGAGGACACAGGGTCAGAGTGAGTAGAGGATACAGGGTCAGAGTGAGCAGAGGACACAGGGTCAAAGTGAGCAGAGGACACAGGCCAGAGTGAGCAGAGGACACAGGGTCAGAGAGAGCAGAGGACACAGGGTCAGAGTGAGCAGAGGATACAGCGTCAGAGTGAGCAGAGGACACAGGGTCAAGTGAGCAGAGGACACAGGGTCAGAGTGAGCAGAGGACACAGGACAGAGTGAGCAGAGGCCACAGGGTCAGAGTGAGCAGAGGACACAGCGTCAGAGTGAGCAGAGGACACAGGGTCAGAGTGAGCAGAGGACACAGGGTCAGAGTGAGCAGAGGACACAGGGTCAGAGTGAGCAGAGGACACAGGACAGAGTGAGCAGAGGCCACAGGGTCAGAGTGAGCAGAGGACACAGGCAGAGTGAGCAGAGGACACAGGGTCAGAGTGAGCAGAGGAACAGGGTCAGAGTGAGCAGAGGGCACAGGATAGAGTGAGCAGAGGACACAGGACAGAGTGAGCAGAGGACACAGGGTAAGAGTGAGCAGAGGACACAGGACAGAGTGATCAGACGACACAGGGTCAGACTGATCAGAGGACACAGGGTCAGAGTGAGCAGAGGACACAGGGTCAGAGTGAGCAGAGGACACAGGGTCAGAGTGAGCAGAGGACACAGGACAGAGTGAGCAGAGGCCACAGGGTCAGAGTGAGCAGAGGACACAGCGTCAGAGTGAGCAGAGGACACAGGGTCAGAGTGAGCAGAGGACACAGGGTCAGAGTGAGCAGAGGCACAGGATAGAGTGAGCAGAGGACACAGGACAGAGTGAGCAGAGGACACAGGGTAAGAGTGAGCAGAGGACACAGGACAGAGTGATCAGACGACACAGGGTCAGAGTGATCAGAGGACACAGGGTCAGAGTGAGCAGAGGACACAGGGTCAGAGTGAGCAGAGGACACAGGGTCAGAGTGAGCAGAGGATACAGGGTCAGAGTGAGCAGAGGACACAGGGGCAGAGTGAGCAGAGGACACAGGGCAGAGTGAGCAGAGGAACAGGGTCAGAGTGAGCAGAGGACACAGGGTCAGAGTGAGCAGAGGACACAGGGTCAGAGTGAGCAGAGGACACAGGGCAGAGTGAGCAGAGGACACAGGGGCAGAGTGAGCAGAGGACACAGGGTCAGAGTGATCAGACGACACAGGGTCAGAGTGATCAGAGGACACAGGGTCAGAGTGAGCAGAGGACACAGGACAGAGTGAGCAGAGGACACAGGGTCAGAGTGAGCAGAGGACACAGGACAGAGTGATCAGACGACACAGGGTCAGAGTGATCAGAGGACACAGGGTCAGAGTGAGCAGTGGACACAGGGTCAGAGTGAGCAGAGGACACAGGGTCAGAGTGAGCAGAGGATACAGGTCAGAGTGAGCAGAGGACACAGGGGCAGAGTGAGCAGAGGACACAGGGCAGAGTGAGCAGAGGACACAGGGTCAAAATGAGCAGAGGACACAGGGTCAGAGTGAGCAGAGGACACAGGGGCTGAGTGAGCAGAGGACAAGGGCAGAGTGAGCAGAGGACACAGGGACAGAGTGAGCAGAGGACACAGGGTCAGAGTGAGCAGAGGACACAGGGTCAGAGTGAGCAGAGGATACAGGGTCAGAGTGAGCAGAGGATACAGGGTAAGAGTGAGTAGAGGCACAGGACAGAGTGAGCAGAGGACACAGGGTCAGAGTGAGCAGAGATACAGGGTCAGAGTGAGCAGAGGACACAGGCAGAGTGATCAGAGGATACAGGGTCAGAGTGATCAGAGGACACAGGACAGAGTGATCAGAGGACACAGGGTCAGAGTGTCAGAGGACACAGGGTCAGAGTGATCAGAGGACACAGGGCAGAGTGAGCAGAGCACACAGGGCAGAGTGATCAGAGGACACAGGGTCAGAGTGAGCAGAGGACACAGGACCAGAGTGAGCAGAGGACACAGCGTCAGAGTGAGCAGAGGACACAGCGTCAGAGTGAGCAGAGGACATAGGGTCAGAGTGAGCAGAGGACACAGGACAGAGTGAGCAGAGGACACAGGGTCAGAGTGAGCAGAGGACACAGGACAGAGTGAGCAGAGGACACAGGACCAGAGTGAGCAGAGGACACAGGGTCAGCGTGAGCAGAGGACACAGGGTCAGAGTGAGCAGAGGTCACAGGGATAGAGTGAGCAGAGGACACAGGGTCAGAGTGAGTAGAGGACACAGGGACAGAGTGAGCAGAGGACACAGGGACAGAGTGAGCAGAGGACACAGGGCAGAGTGAGCAGAGGACACAGGGACAGAGTGAGCAGAGGACACAGGGACAGAGTGAGCAGAGGACACAGGGCCAGAGTGAGCAGAGGACACAGGGTCAGAGAGAGCAGAGACCACAGGGTCAGAGTGAGCAGAGGACACAGGACTGAGTGAGCAGAGGACATAGGGTCAGAGTGAGCAGAGGACATAGGGTCAGAGTGAGCAGAGGACACAGGGTCAGAGTGAGCAGAGGCCACAGGGTCAGAGTGAGCAGAGGACATAGGGTCAGAGTGAGCAGAGGACACAGGGTCAGAGTGAGCAGATGACACAGGACAGAGTGAGCTGAGGACACAAGGTCAGAGTGAGCAGAGGATACAGGACAGAGTGAGCAGAGGACATAGGGTCAGAGTGAGCAGAGGACACAGGGTCAGAGTGAGCAGAGGACACAGGCAGAGTGAGCAGAGGACACAGGACCAGAGTGAGCAGAGGATACAGGACCAGAGTGAGCAGAGGACACAGGGTCAGAGTGAGCAGAGGACACAGGGTCAGAGTGAGCAGAGGACACAGGGTCAGAGTGAGCAGAGGACACAGGACCAGAGTGATCAGAGGACACAGGGTCAGAGTGATCAGAGGACACAGGACAGAGTGAGCAGAGGATACAGGGAATGAGTTGGCAATGCTGCAGTATAGCAGGGAGGGGTGACCGGTCCCCAGTGGAGGGGATGGTTTGGCCTCTGCTGGATTTGGACTTTTTCTTCGATTTCTCTAATGTAATTTTACTTCATAGAAAATTTGACAAAAAAAAGTGAAAAACTTGTAAAGTTTTCCGTGTTTGTCCTCTTTATTCCCATGTAGATGGCGTGTGATGGCGTGTGATGGCGTGTCGCCTCGTCTCCTCCGGAAATCTGTAGATATTCACCGATAAAGCTTTTCTCCCACGGGTAAAGAGGGGTCGGAGCGGAGGCAGGAGGGGGGGATAAGGAGGGGGGAGTGGAGGGGGGGCAAAAATCAAACTCTCCCAATGTGTGCGCCCCTGTATGATGCTAATAATACCCAGTGTTTATCCTCCAGTCTCCGCAGATCCTCCCTGGCTTTTCCCAGGCTCTCTGTTGTTCCATCGTCCCCTCTGCTCTTCAGTCTCTACATCTTAACTCACATTTCCCAAGTGTTCAGATGGCCGAGAGGGGCGCGGGCGGATTAGGAAGGATAAAGGGGGGGAAGAGGATCTGCAGGCCCTGCCAGGGGTTAATGCATAGCTTCAGAAACACATAGTGCCAGATTATTGGAGTATTTTGGACTATTAGGCATCTTGACCCTATAAAAAAATTCACTCTATCCAGATGGAGGGTGCAGTACCAGTAATGGCCACAATCACATGTATGGCGCTGTGACTGGGTAAATAACTCAGTTGGATGCGGGTTTGGTGGGTGTTCCATCCTAAGGAAAGACAAATAATATTACAGAAAGCCCTCATGGGCAGGGTCCCCTCTCCTCACCTACTGTTTCCTCACCCATCCCTTGTACGCTGTGAGCCCTCATGGGCAGTGTCCTCTCTCCTCACCTACTGTTTCCTCACCCATCCCTTGTAGACTGTGAGCCCTCATGGGCAGGGTCCCTCTCCTCACCTACTGTTTCCTCACCCATCCCTTGTACGCTGTGAGCCCTCATGGGCAGTGTCCTCTCTCCTCACCTACTGTTTCCTCACCCATCCCTTGTAGACTGTGAGCCCTCATGGGCAGAGTCCTCTCTCCTCATCTACTGTACCTCACCCATCCCTTGTAGACTGTGAGCCCTCGTTGGCAGAGTCCTCTCCCTCACCTACTGTATCCTCACCCATCCCTTGTAGACTGTGAGCCCTCGTGGGCAGAGTCCTCTCCCCTCACCTACTGTATCCTCACCCATCCTTGTAGACTGTGAGCTCTCATGGGCAGGGTCCTCTCCCTCACCTACTGTATCCTCACCCATCCCTTGTAGACTGTGAGCCCTCGTGGGCAGGGTCCTCTCTCCTCACCTGCTGTAGCCTCACCCATCCCTTGTAGACTGTGAGCTCTCATGGGCAGGGTCCTCTCTCCTCATCTACTGTACCCTCACCCATCCCTTGTAGACTGTGAGCCCTCGTGGCAGAGTCCTCTCCCCTCACCTACTGTATCCTCACCCATCCCTTGTAGACTGTGAGCCCTCGTGGGCAGAGTCCTCTCCCTCACCTACTGTATCCTCACCCATCCCTTGTAGACTGTGAGCTCTCATGGGCAGGGTCCTCTCCCTCACCTACTGTATCCTCACCCATCCTTGTAGACTGTGAGCCCTCGTGGGCAGGGTCCTCTTCTCTCACCTGCTGTAGCCTCACCCATCCCTTGTAGACTGTGAGCTCTCATGGGCAGGGTCCTCTCTCCTCATCTACTGTATCCTCACCCATCCCTTGTAGACTGTGAGTCCTCGTGGGCAGGGTCCTCTCTCCTCATCTACTGTATCCTCACCCATCCCTTGTAGACTGTGAGCCCTCGCGGGCAGGGTCCTCTCTCCTCACCTACTGTATCCTCACCCATCCCTTGTAGACTGTGAGCCCTCGTGGGCAGGGTCCTCTCTCCTCACCTACTGTATCCTCACCCATCCCTTGTAGACTGTGAGCCCTCGTGGGCAGAGTCCTCTCTCCTCATCTACTGTACCCTCACCCATCCCTTGTAGACTGTGAGCCCTCGTGGGCAGAGTCCTCTCTCCTCATCTACTGTACCCTCACCCATCCCTTGTAGACTGTGAGCCCTCGTGGGCAGAGTCCTCTCTCCTCACCTACTGTATCCTCATTCATCCCTTGTAGACTGTGAGCCCTTGTTGGCCGGGTTCTCTCTCCTCACCTACTGTATCCTCACCCATCCCTTGTAGGCTGTGAGCCCTCATGGGCAGGGTTCTCTCTCCTCACCTACTGTATCCTCACCCATCCCTTGTAGACTGTGAGCCCTCGCGGGCAGGATCCTTTTCTGTCCTGTACCTGTCTGTGCCTTTTATTGTTGATGATTATTGTACTTGTCTATGTATGCCCCTTTCCACATGTAAAGCTCCATGGAATAAATGGTGCTATAATAATGATAATAATAATACTATATACCAGTTCTATTCATTTGTATGCATGTGTTTTAATTCAGGCAATAAGGGGTTAAGCATGTCTTGCAGCTTTTACTATAGATTTTTAGAAGATGACAAGAAATTCTAGAAATCATCACAATTTACTAAATCTGAATGGAACAGACACTGAACAAGAAGGGGATGCTGTGAGATTTTAGCAGAATTGTGAATGCAGCTCTGGAGTACGGAGTGACTAATAACCTTCATTTGGTGGAGGAACTATTTAAACTGTAACCTGTAATTTAAAAGAGCAAAATCAAGCAGCCATTTCTTTTATCCCCTTAAAGCTTAATTGATGGAATTAGTTTCCTACTAATCCAGAATTATTAAAATCTTTCCCAGATCCTAAGAAGTGTCAAGGATGTTCACCCATTGTGGTGTGATGCTCCGCCCCTGAGGAGTCAGGAAGGATGGAATGATTGAAAAAAATACTCAGTACTCATTGTGGTGTGATGCTCCGCCCCTGAGGAGTCAGGAAGGATGGAATGATTGAAAAAATACTCAGTACTCATTGTGTTGTGATGCTCCGCCCCTGAGGAGTCAGGAAGGATGGAATGATTCCAAAAACAATACAGAAAAGTAGATCCCAAATGTTAGAAAATACCCCAAAAAAATCAACCAAGCAAGTGCTCAATATACCTGTTACAGGAGACATTATAGGGGCACTGTGGTAGGGGACATATATAGGGGCACTGTGGTAGGAGACATTATAGGGGCACTGTGGTAGGGGACATTATAGGGGCACTGTGGTAGGAGACATTATAGGGGCACTGTGGTAGGGACATTATAGGGGCACTGTGGTAGGAGACATTATAGGGGCACTGTGGTAGGAGACATTATAGGGGCACTGTGGTAGGAGACATTATAGGGGCACTGTGGTAGGACACATTATAGGGGCACTGTGGTAGGAGACATTATAGGGGCACTGTGGTAGGGGACATTATAGGGGCACTGTGGTAGGAGACATTATAGGGGCACTGTGGTAGGAGACATTATAGGGGCACTGTGGTAGGGGACATTATAGGGGCACTGTGGTAGGAGACATTATAGGGGCACTGTGGTAGGAGACATTATAGGGGCACTGTGGTAGGACACATTATAGGGGCACTGTGGTAGGGGACATTATAGGGCACTGTGGTAGGAGACATTATAGGGGCACTGTGGTAGGGGACATTATAGGGGCACTGTGGTAGGAGACATTATAGGGGCACTGTGGTAGGAGACATTATAGGGGCACTGTGGTAGGGGACATTATAGGGGCACTGTGGTAGGAGACATTATAGGGGCACTGTGGTAGGAGACATTATAGGGGCACTGCGGTAGGGGACATTATAGGGGCACTGTGGTAGGAGACATTATAGGGCACTGTGGTAGGGACATTATAGGGGCACTGTGGTAGGGGACATTATAGGGGCACTGTGGTAGGGGACATTATAGGGGCACTGTGGTAGGGGACATTATAGGGGCACTGTGGTAGGAGACATTATAGGGGCACTGTGGTAGGGGACATTATAGGGGCACTGTGGTAGGAGACATTATAGGGGCACTGTGGTAGGGACATTATAGGGGCACTGTGGTAGGAGACATTATAGGGGCACTGTGGTAGGAGACATTATAGGGGCACTGTGGTAGGGGACATTAATGGAGGATTGGGCACTGTGGTAGGGGACATTATAGGGGCACTGTGGTAGGGGACATTATAGGGGCACTGTGGTAGGAGACATTATAGGGGCACTGTGGTAGGGACATTATAGGGGCACTGTGGTAGGACACATTATAGGGGCACTGTGGTAGGAGACATTATAGGGGCACTGTGGTAGGAGACATTATAGGGGCACTGTGGTAGGAGACATTACAGGGGCACTGTGGTAGGAGGGCATTATAGGGGCACTGTGGTAGGGACATTATAGGGGCACTGTGGTAGGAGACATTATAGGGGCACTGTGGTAGGAGACATTATAGGGGCACTGTGGTAGGAACATTATAGGGGCACTGTGGTAGGGGACATTATAGGGGCACTGTGGTAGGAGACATTATAGGGGCACTGTGGTAGGGACATTATAGGGGCACTGTGGTAGGAGACATTATAGGGGCACTGTGGTAGGAGACATTATAGGGGCACTGTGGTAGGGACATTATAGGGGCACTGTGGTAGGAGACATTATAGGGGCACTGTGGTAGGAGACATTATAGGGGCACTGTGGTAGGAGACATTATAGGGGCACTGCGGTAGGGGACATTATAGGGGCACTGTGGTAGGAGACATTATAGGGGCACTGTGGTAGGGACATTATAGGGGCACTGTGGTAGGAGACATTATAGGGGCACTGTGGTAGGGGACATTATAGGGGCACTGTGGTAGGAGACATTATAGGGGCACTGTGGTAGGGGACATTATAGGGGCACTGTGGTAGGAGACATTATAGGGGCACTGTGGTAGGAGACATTATAGGGGCACTGTGGTAGGAGACATTATAGGGGCACTGTGGTAGGGGACATTATAGGGGCACTGTGGTAGGAGACATTATAGGGGCACTGTGGTAGGGGACATTATAGGGGCACTGTGGTAGGGACATTATAGGGGCACTGTGGTAGGGACATTATAGGGGCACTGTGGTAGGAGACATTATAGGGGCACTGTGGTAGGAGACATTATAGGGGCACTGTGGTAGGGGACATTATAGGGGCACTGTGGTAGGGGACATTATAGGGGCACTGTGGTAGGGGACATTATAGGGGCACTGTGGTAGGGGACATTATAGGGGCACTGTGGTAGGAGACATTATAGGGGCACTGTGGTAGGGGACATTATAGGGGCACTGTGGTAGGGGGCATTATAGGGGCACTGTGGTAGGAGACATTATAGGGGCACTGTGGTAGGAGACATTATAGGGGCACTGTGGTAGGGGACATTATAGGGGCACTGTGGTAGGGGATATTATAGGGGCACTGTGGTAGGAGACATTATAGGGGCACTGTGGTAGGAGACATTATAGGGGCACTGTGGTAGGAGACATTATAGGGCACTGTGGTAGGAGACATTATAGGGGCACTGTGGTAGGGGACATTATAGGGGCACTGTGGTAGGACACATTATAGGGGCACTGTGGTAGGAGACATTATAGGGGCACTGTGGTAGGAGACATTATAGGGGCACTGTGGTAGGGGACATTATAGGGGCACTGTGGTAGGGGACATTATAGGGGCACTGTGGTAGGAGACATTATAGGGGCACTGTGGTAGGAGACATTATAGGGGCACTGTGGTAGGGGACATTATAGGGGCACTGCGGTAGGGACATTATAGGGGCACTGTGGTAGGAGACATTATAGGGGCACTGTGGTAGGAGACATTATAGGGGCACTGTGGTAGGG
Organism: Allobates femoralis; assembly: GCA_033576535.1. NCBI lineage: Eukaryota > Metazoa > Chordata > Amphibia > Anura > Aromobatidae > Allobates > Allobates femoralis. The sequence continues at coordinate 737,888,339 of JARQOC010000002.1, read as the reverse complement.
GACATTATAGGGGCACTGTGGTAGGAGACATTATAGGGGCACTGTGGTAGGCAGACATTATAGGGGCACTGTGGTAGGAGACATTATAGGGGCACTGTGGTAGGAGACATTATAGGGGCACTGTGGTAGGAGACATTATAGGGGCACTGTGGTAGGGGACATTATAGGGGCACTGTGGTAGGAGACATTATAGGGGCACTGTGGTAGGGGACATTATAGGGGCACTGTGGTAGGGACATTATAGGGGCACTGTGGTAGGAGACATTATAGGGGCACTGTGGTAGGGACATTATAGGGGCACTGTGGTAGGAGACATTATAGGGGCACTGTGGTAGGGGACATTATAGGGGCACTGTGGTAGGGGACATTATAGGGGCACTGTGGTAGGAGACATTATAGGGGCACTGTGGTAGGGACATTATAGGAGGCTGCACTGTGGTAGGTAGGGACATTATAGGGCACTGTGGTAGGAGACATTATAGGGGCACTGTGGTAGGGGACATTATAGGGGCACTGTGGTAGGGGACATTATAGGGCACTGTGGTAGGGGACATTATAGGGGCACTGTGGTAGGAGACATTATAGGGGCACTGTGGTAGGAGACATTATAGGGGCACTGTGGTAGGGACATTATAGGGCACTGTGGTGTTAGGATGGACATTATAGGGGCACTGTGGTAGGAGACATTATAGGGGCACTGTGGTAGGAGACATTATAGGGGCACTGTGGTAGGAGACATTATAGGGGCACTGTGGTAGGAGACATTATAGGGGCACTGTGGTAGGGGACATTATAGGGGCACTGTGGTAGGAGACATTATAGGGGCACTGTGGTAGGAGACATTATAGGGGCACTGTGGTAGGAGACATTATAGGGGCACTGTGGTAGGAGACATTATAGGGCACTGTGGTAGGGGACATTATAGGGCACTGTGGTAGGAGACATTATAGGGGCACATGTGGTAGGAGACATTATAGGGGCACTGTGGTAGGAGACATTATAGGGGCACTGTGGTAGGAGACATTATAGGGGCACTGTGGTAGGGACATTATAGGGGCACTGTGGTAGGGACATTATAGGGGCACTGTGGTAGGAGACATTATAGGGGCACTGTGGTAGGAGACATTATAGGGGCACTGTGGTAGGAGACATTATAGGGGCACTGTGGTAGGAGACATTATAGGGGCACTGTGGTAGGGGACATTATAGGGGCACTGTGGTAGGAGACATTATAGGGGCACTGTGGTAGGAGACATTATAGGGGCACTGTGGTAGGAGACATTATAGGGGCACTGTGGTAGGAGACATTATAGGGGCACTGTGGTAGGGGACATTATAGGGGCACTGTGGTAGGAGACATTATAGGGGCACTGTGGTAGGAGACATTATAGGGGCACTGTGGTAGGAGACATTATAGGGGCACTGTGGTAGGAGACATTATAGGGGCACTGTGGTAGGAGACATTATAGGGGCACTGTGGTAGGGACATTATAGGGGCACTGTGGTAGGGGACATTATAGGGCACTGTGGTAGGGACATTATAGGGGCACTGTGGTAGAGGGACATTATAGGGGCACTGTGGTAGGGGACATTATAGGGGCACTGTGGTAGGGACATTATAGGGGCACTGTGGTAGGGGACATTATAGGGGCACTGTGGTAGGAGACATTATAGGGGCACTGTGGTAGGAGACATTATAGGGGCACTGTGGTAGGGACATTATAGGGGCACTGTGGTAGGGGACATTATAGGGGCACTGTGGTAGGAGACATTATAGGGGCACTGTGGTAGGAGACATTATAGGGGCACTGTGGTTGTTACTTTTGTGTGTTCAACTTTATTTTAATTATATACTTAACAATTCTGCTCATGTTAATGCTCAGTGTATATATATATGTAGGGAATATATAGGTGATATATGCTTTTGTGGTTATTATTAACTATTTTGCTGCCAGGGCAGGTTCTCTGCAGCATGGCGAGGGTTAAGAGGCTCGGGATTGGGCTGGGGCTCTGAACCATCGCTTTCACCAAATATGGATGGTTTTCGCTTCAGTTTTCTGCTGCAGGATTCAGCCCAACTCTCTGCTCTCCAGATGGTTCAGTCACAAGAGGAGCAAACCCCGATCCTCACCCCCCTGCTCCATCCAGGCAGCAATAAATCCCTGCAAATATAGATCAACTCACAACACTGGGACCCCGGAGACCCCCAACCCCAAACCTCCCCCCATACCACCAACACTCACTGATACCTGAGACTGTGAGAGCTCAGACCCACCGCTCTATACTACACTGCTGCCATATACCAGACGTATTATAGTACTTATATTATTGTATATAGGGCAGTATTATAGTAGTTATATTCTTGTATATAGGGCAGTTTTATAGTAGTTAATTCTGTAATAGGGGCAGTATTATAGTAGTTATATTCTTGTATATAGGGGCAGTATTATAGTAGTTATATTCTTGTATAAGAATATTATTATTATTGTATAAGGCAGTTTATAGTAGTTTATCTTGTACATAGGCATATTATGTTATATTTTTAGGCGTATATAGTAGTTATATCTGTAATAGCGTATTATAGTATTATTTTATATAGATAGATATATTAAATTTATATAGGCAGTATTAATATTTTCTTGTTAGGAGCAGTATTATTATTATATTCTTTAAAGGCATAATAGTGTTATTTAATAGGCAGTATATAGTATTATTTCTTTATATAGGGCTATTATAGTAGTTATATCTTAATGGCAGTATTATATTTATATCTGTATAGGCATATTATATAGTTTCTTGTATATAGGGCAGTATTAGTAGTTATATTCTTGTATATGGCATATATAGTATTATATTCTTGTAATAGGGCAGATTATAGTAGTTATATTCTTGTACATAGGGCGTATATAGTAGTTATATTCTTGTAATAGGGGCAGTATTATAGTAGTTATATTCTTGTAATAGGGCATATTATAGTAGTTATATTCTTGTTATAGGGCAGTATTATAGTAGTTATATTCTTGTATATAGGCAGTATTATAGTAGTTATATTCTTGTAATAGGGCATATTATAGTAGTTATATTCTGTAATAGGGCAGTATTATAGTAGTTATTTCTTGTAATAGGGCAGTATTATAGTAGTTATATCTTTATAGGGCGTATTATAGTAGTTATATTTTGTTATAGGAGCAGTATTATAGTAGTTATATTCTTGTAATAGGAGCATATTATAGTATTATATTCTTGTATATAGGGCAGTATTATAGTAGTTATATTCTTGTAATAGGGCAGTATTATAGTAGTTATATTCTTGTATAGGAGCAGTATTATAGTAGTTTATTCTTGTATATAGGGCATAATAGTAGTTATATTCTTGTAATAGGGCATATTAGTATTTATTTTGTATATAGGAGCAGTATTATAGTAGTTATATTCTTGTAATAGGGCAGTATTATATAGTTATATTTTGTATAGGGCAGTATTATAGTAGTTATATTCTTGTAATAGGGCAGTATTATAGTAGTTATATTCTTGTATATAGGGCAGTATTATATTTGTTTATTCTTGTACATAGGCAGTATTATAGTAGTTATATTCTTGTATAGGGCAGTATTATAGTAGTTATATTCTTGTAATAGGAGCAGTATTATAGTAGTTATATTCTTGTATATAGGAGCAGTATTTAGTAGTTATATTTTGTATATAGGGCAGTATTATAGTAGTTATATCTTGTAATAGGGCAGTATTATAGTAGTTATATTCTTGTAATAGGCAGTATTATTAGTGTTATATTCTTGTAATAGGGCGTATTATAGTAGTTTATTCTTGTATATAGGGCAGTATTATAGTAGTTATATTCTTGTAATAGGAGCAGTATTATAGTAGTTATATTCTTGTATTAGGAGCAGTATTATAGTAGTTATATTCTTGTAATAGGGGCAGTATTATAGTAGTTATATTCTTGTATAGGGCAGTATTATAGTAGTTATATTCTTGTATATAGGGCAGTATTAGTAGTTATATTCTTGTACTAGGGCAGTATTATAGTAGTTTATTCTTGTATATAGGGGCAGTATTATATAGTTATATTCTTGTACATAGGAGCAGTATTATAGTAGTTATATTCTTGTATATAGGAGCAGTATTATAGTAGTTAATTTTGTATATAGGAGCAGTATTATAGTAGTTATATTCTTGTAATAGGAGCAGTATTATAGTAGTTATATTCTGTATAGGGCAGTATTATAAGTTATAGTAAGATATATAGTTATATTCTTGTATAGAGCAGTATTATAAGTTAATTCTTGTAATAGGGCAGTATTTAGTAGTTATATTCTTGTATATAGGGCAGTAATATATAGTTATATTCTTGTATATAGGGCAGTATTATAGTAGTTATATTCTTGTATATAGGGCAGTATTATAGTATTATATTCTGTAATAGGAGCAGTATTTAGTAGTTATATTCTTGTAATAGGGGCAGTATTATAGTATTATATTCTTGTATATAGGGCAGTATTATAGTAGTTATATTCTTGTAATAGGCAGTATTTAGTAGTTATATTTTGTATATAGGGCAGTATTATATAGTTATATTCTTGTATATAAGAGCAGTATTATAGTAGTTTTATTCTTGCACATAGGGGCAGTATTATAGTAGATCTATTCTTTTACATAGGGGCAGGAGCAGGATTGCTCCGTCCATCAGTACAATGTGTGTTTTTTGGCCTTTTTTATCTCCATATATTAGTTACATCACTTCTCGGGTCCCAAATCCTGACATTCCGAAGTTTATCTGATAGAAGAGAGGAAGTCAGATTGTTGTCTCAGCCCTTGGCATAGATGAAGTACCGTATCTTATAATAAAGCTGTCATCACTGTCAGTGAACGAGAGATATATTATCCTTAAAGAACTGATTTATTGCAGTAAATGTATTAAAGCATTCTTTACAAAGTTTAATAAGAATGTGTTAAGTCCACAAAAAATCTAAAACTTCTGTAATAACTGAGGTTATCCCCCAAGATCCTACTCCTCATCCTCATTGTTCACATACAGGTATCCTACATATCCCTCAATATAAAGCTCTACAGACAGTTGTTACAAGTAATAATGTAGGAGCAGCCATGCCCCCTTTAGAAGCCTGTCAACTCCTTATTTATTCTCTGCCTCCTTATAAAAAGACCTGTCAGTAAGTCAAAGTGGCCAATTTTTCCTCTTATTTTATTCCCTTTGTTCCCTTGATTATCAATTTTTAATTTTGTTAAACTCCGCCATACAGTTCCACAGATATGAGTCTTTTTTCTCAATGCTTATTTCTAAGGTCACGCCCCCGAGGATCCTTTGGCACCGCCCCCTTTGAAAACACGTTAGGTTCAACGCTATTCTGGAACCCTTCGGACTTACCACATGACGTGCCACACTCTGAGCAATGGTTCTTGCCACCTGTGAGGAGCAAGCTTTGCAGGAAGGCAGTGGAGAGGCTGGACCAGCCAATGATTGGTGTGACGAGTGTTTCAGAGCAGCTAGTGGTCAGGAAACTGAAATAATCTCACCATAGAAGAGGTGAGCCTGTGAGTGGTTTTCATGGGGGTCCTCTACTGAAGCAGTATCGACAGAACCGAGTGTATAGTTAGCCAGAGTGGTTAGCTCTGGAAAAAAGCCAGGTATGGATCCACTAGTGGGTTAAGATGATCTGCCCAAATCCCTCAGAGGCTGTCCTATGGGTAAGTATGGTTATCTGATTGGCTAAAAAAAAGTGAAGAGGTAGTCAGATGAAAAACAACAATGGCACTGGATGAGGCAGTCAGGTAGAAAACAGGTATGGCACTGGAAGAGGCAGTCAGGTAGAAAACAGGTATGGCACTGAAAGAGGCAGTCAGGTAGAAAACAGCTATGGTGCCGGAAGAGGCAGTCGGGTAGAAAACAGGTATGACACTGGAAGAGGCAGTCAGGTTAAAAACAGCTATGGCACTGAATTACGCCCTCAGGTAGAAAACAGGTATGGAACTGGAAGAGGCAGTCAGGTAGAAAACAGGTATGACACTGGAAGAGGCAGTCAGGTAGAAAACAGGTATGACACTGTAAGAGGCAGTCAGGTAGAAAACAGCTATGGCGCCGGAAGAGGCAGTCAGGTTAAAAACAGGTATGGCGCTGGATGAGTAAGTCAGGTAGAAAACAGGTATGGCACTGGATGAGTAAGTCAGGTAGAAAACAGGTATGGCACTGGAAGAGGCAGTCAGGTAGAAAACAGGTATGGCACCGGAAGAGGCAGTCAGGTAGAAACAGGTATGACACTGGAAGAGGCAGTCAGGTAGAAAACAGGTATGACACTGGAAGAGGCAGTCAGGTAGAAAACAGGTATGACACTGGAAGAGGCAGTCAGGTAGAAACAGGTATGGCACCGGAAGAGGCAGTCAGGTAGAAACAGGTATGACACTGGAAGAGGCAGTCAGGTAGAAACAGGTATGACACTGGAAGAGGCAGTCAGGTAGAAAACAGGTATGACACTGGAAGAGGCAGTCAGGTAGAAACAGGTATGGCACCGGAAGAGGCAGTCAGGTAGAAACAGGTATGACACTGGAAGAGGCAGTCAGGTAGAAAACAGGTATGGCACTGGAAGAGGCAGTCAGGTAGAAAACAGGTATGACACTGGAAGAGGCAGTCAGGTAGAAAACAGCTATGGCACTGGAAGAGGCAGTCAGGTAGAAACAGGTATGGAACCGGAAGAGGCGATCAGGTAGAAACAGGTATGGAACTGGAAGAGGCAGTCAGGTAGAAACAGGTATGACACTGGAAGAGGCAGTCAGGTAGAAAACAGCTATGGCACTGGAAGAGGCAGTCAGGTAGAAACAGGTATGGCACTGGAAGAGGCAGTCAGGTAGAAACAGGTATGGCACTGGAAGAGGCAGTCAGGTAGAAACAGGTATGACACTGGAAGAGGCAGTCAGGTTAAAAACAGCTATGGCACTGAATTACGCCCTCAGGTAGAAAACAGGTATGGAACTGGAAGAGGCAGTCAGGTAGAAAACAGGTATGACACTGGAAGAGGCAGTCAGGTAGAAAACAGGTATGACACTGTAAGAGGCAGTCAGGTAGAAAACAGCTATGGCGCCGGAAGAGGCAGTCAGGTTAAAAACAGGTATGGCGCTGGATGAGTAAGTCAGGTAGAAAACAGGTATGGCACTGGATGAGTAAGTCAGGTAGAAAACAGGTATGGCACTGGATGAGTAAGTCAGGTAGAAAACAGGTATGGCACTGGAAGAGGCAGTCAGGTAGAAAACAGGTATGGCACCGGAAGAGGCAGTCAGGTAGAAACAGGTATGACACTGGAAGAGGCAGTCAGGTAGAAAACAGGTATGACACTGGAAGAGGCAGTCAGGTAGAAACAGGTATGGTACCGGAAGAGGCAGTCAGGTAGAAACAGGTATGACACTGGAAGAGGCAGTCAGGTAGAAAAACAGGTATGACACTGGAAGAGGCAGTCAGGTAGAAAACAGCTATGGCACTGGAAGAGGCAGTCAGGTAGAAACAGGTATGGAACCGGAAGAGGCGATCAGGTAGAAACAGGTATGGAACTGGAAGAGGCAGTCAGGTAGAAACAGGTATGACACTGGAAGAGGCAGTCAGGTAGAAAACAGCTATGGCACTGGAAGAGGCAGTCAGGTAGAAACAGGTATGGCACTGGAAGAGGCAGTCAGGTAGAAACAGGTATGACACTGGAAGAGGCAGTCAGGTAGAAAACAGCTATGGCACTGGAAGAGGCAGTCAGGTAGAAACAGGTATGGAACTGGAAGAGGCAGTCAGGTAGAAAACCGGTATGGCGCCGGAAGAGGCAGTCGGGTAGAAAACAGCTATGGCACTGGAAGAGGCAGTCAGGTAGAAAACAGGTATGGAACTGGGAGAGGAAGTCAGGTAGAAAACAGGTATGGCACTGGAAGAGGCAGTCAGGTAGAAAACAGGTATGACACTGGAAGAGGCAGTCAGGTAGAAACAGGTATGGCACCGGAAGAGGCAGTCAGGTAGAAACAGGTATGACACTGGAAGAGGCAGTCAGGTAGAAAACAGGTATGACACTGGAAGAGGCAGTCAGGTAGAAAACAGCTATGGCACTGGAAGAGGCAGTCAGGTAGAAACAGGTATGGAACCGGAAGAGGCGATCAGGTAGAAACAGGTATGGAACTGGAAGAGGCAGTCAGGTAGAAACAGGTATGACACTGGAAGAGGCAGTCAGGTAGAAAAACAGCTATGGCACTGGAAGAGGCAGTCAGGTAGAAACAGGTATGGCACTGGAAGAGGCAGTCAGGTAGAAACAGGTATGACACTGGAAGAGGCAGTCAGGTAGAAAACAGCTATGGCACTGGAAGAGGCAGTCAGGTAGAAACAGGTATGGAACTGGAAGAGGCAGTCAGGTAGAAAACCGGTATGGCGCCGGAAGAGGCAGTCGGGTAGAAAACAGCTATGGCACTGGAAGAGGCAGTCAGGTAGAAAACAGGTATGGAACTGGGAGAGGAAGTCAGGTAAGAAAACAGGTATGGCACTGGAAGAGGCAGTCAGGTAGAAACAGGTATGGCACTGGAAGAGGCAGTCAGGTAGAAAACAGCTATGGCACTGGAAGAGGCAGTCAGGTAGAAAACAGCTATGGCACTGGAAGAGGCAGTCAGGTAGAAACAGGTATGGCACTGGAAGAGGCGGTCAGGTAGAAAACAGGTATGGCACTGGAAGAGGCAGTCAGGTAGAAAACAGGTATAGAACCGGAAGAGGCAGTCAGGTATAAAACAGGTATAGAACCGGAAGAGGCAGTCAGCTAGAAAACAGGTATAGAACTGGAAGAGGCAGTCAGGTAGAAACAGGTATGGCACTGGAAGAGGCAGTCAGGTATAAAACAGGTATGGAACCGGAAGAGGCGGTCAGGTAGAAAACAGGTATGGAACCGGAAGAGGCGGTCAGGTAGAAAACAGGTATGGCACTGGAAGAGGTAGTCAGGTAGAAAACAGGTATGGCACTGGAAGAGGCAGTCAGGTATAAAACAGGTATAGAACCGGATGAGGCAGTCAGGTAGAAAACAGGTATGGCACTGGAAGAGGCAGTCAGGTAGAAACAGGTATGGCACTGGAAGAGGCGATCGGGTAGAAAACAGGTATGGCGCTGGATGAGGCAGTCAGCTAGAAAACAGGTATGGCACTGGAAGAGGCAGTCAGGTAGAAAACAGGTATGGCGCTGGATGAGGCAGTCAGCTAGAAAACAGGTATGGCACTGGAAGAGGCAGTCAGGTAGAAAACAGGTATAGAACTGGAAGAGGCGGTCAGGTAGAAAACAGGTATGGCACTGGAAGAGGTAGTCAGGTAAAAAACAGGTATGGCACTGGAAGAGGCGATCGGGTAGAAAACAGGTATGGCGCTGGATGAGGCAGTCAGGTAGAAAACAGGTATGACACTGGAAGAGGCAGTCAGCTAGAAAACAGGTATAGAACTGGAAGAGGCGGTCAGGTAGAAAACAGGTATAGAACTGGAAGAGGCGGTCAGGTAGAAAACAGGTATGGCACTGGAAGAGGCAGTCAGGTAGAAAACAGCTATGGCACTGGAAGAGGCAGTCAGGTAGAAAACAGGTATAGAACTGGAAGAGGCGGTCAGGTAGAAAACAGGTATAGAACTGGAAGAGGCGGTCAGGTAGAAAACAGGTATAGAACTGGAAGAGGCGGTCAGGTAGAAAACAGGTATAGAACTGGAAGAGGCGGTCAGGTAGAAAACAGGTATGGCACTGGAAGAGGCAGTCAGGTAGAAAACAGGTATGCAAATGGTGCCAGTGTGTAAATCTGGCCAGGACCCATATGGCCCCCATGAATAGGGCCCCAGTCAGCCCCATAGTTACACACAGTTGAGTAGTAAGATCACGGTTCACCGCTCTACACCGACTTCTGGGGTGTAAGACATGAGCTGAGGAAGTTTATAATCCTGCGGAAGTTTTATTAGATAACGCTATCGTTGAACGTCTGAGATATCGACTGCCAAGAACATTATAATTAGGAGGAGGAACAAGTTGGAGGGTCCAAGGAAAGATTAACCACTCCCGTGCCGAAAAGCACAAGACAAGTTCTGCTCCCCGGAGGAGGAGTGTAACCGAGGATAGAAGTCAACCGCATTTAAAGGGGAATTCCACCAAAAGCAAACCCTACAACTGGTCAGAGGGTCATAAGATCCATGTGACTCACCGTCTACTAACTATTGTTGTAATATGGAATGGTCAGGGAGCAGGCTTATCATGAAAAGCTGTCATGGTTTAGTTATGGCTCTCAGTGATAAGATCTGATTTGACTCCTTTTCTAACCTAGGACTAAGATCATTGTCATGCCTCGGGATTTGATCCGGTGACCTGGTGGTTGGTTTCCTTCTCTGCCGTGCGGTCAGCATTTGTTCTGACCTATCATGTATCAGATGTAGCTATTTATACTCTCCTTACGCTGGCCTTCCCTGCTGGCTATATCCCTAGGTGGATCCTTCTAATGATTTCCAGTCCCACTGTTTTGCCTGTCAAATAGAGACCAACTTGGTATCATCTCTTTGCTGTCTCACTTGTCTAACCTACTCTTGTCTTACAGTTGGGTTGTAGGCTAGTCTTACTGGCAGCACGTTTTTTATTTTTCCACACCTTGGGCCCTTACCTATCTCTGCACACTTACCCTATCCTGGGTTATAGTACTCTGCTCTATCCCTCTGGTTCTTAAGTAGCTACAAGAATCAACTCCACGGCCTTTCAGGCAGCCAGGTTCAAGTTGTTGGTTTCCTAGTAATGCAGCAAGAGATATTGCAGTCTGTGCAGGAACCATCAGGGGCTGTGCAACTAGAAGTACTTAGTCTGTACAGGAACCAGTTGGGCTAGGTGCATTAGTTAAGAGATAGGCTTTATACCTATGATGGGAATCTCATGTGCACTTCTCAGGAATCCTATGGGTGCTCACATGTTTGATGCCTCTTAGTGGCGAGGATAAATGGATCTCTAGGATAACCCCTTCATTTTTTCCTTTTATTTATCCAAAGACCACATGGAATAGGTTAAGCACCCCATTCACCTATAATGCAGATGACCGGCAGTGAGGGATTCTGGTTAGAGACTTACAAGCCACAATGATTGCCACCCTACCTCCCTACAATGGGTCCCCGGTAGGTGGCCAGCAGATTATATGACCCCTAGCTCGTTGGCCCCTACACAACCCATCCTCTTCCTCACTTTCGTCCTCCCGGATTCTTCTCCTCTTGCCGGGTTTTTGACCGGCTCAGTATTTGGCAGGGATGATGGAGTCAACGAGCCAGCGCCTCCTACAAATCCTCGTTTTATGATGACATTGTCCTTCTCTGACATTATTCCTGGAAACTGCAACTGAAAAATGTATTTTTCAGTCTATTTTCGGACAAATTATTTCACCCCCAAAAAAGCCTGAGATTCTGGCCGAGAGGCCGCCCTGAGTAGAGCAGCGATGTTTGGAGAACGGCTTGGTCTATGAATGGTTTGGGGACACGTATAGAAGAAAAAAGGCAACATATGTGCAAGAAACGTTCCTCACCTCGTCCTGCGTACACGGGGTCACGTACTGAATGCTTTGCAGTCCTTACTCCTGCTGTGATTACATATGAGGATTCTTCCTTACTCTGCTTTATGCAGCTCTGAAGGTGGAGGAGTGGGTCCTGAATTTAGGTGAAGAAGGAGTGAAGGGCAAGGTTGGCAACCCGAACCTCCTCACCTTCAGAGGTATCTTTGGGAACAGGGTTAGTTAGGGACCCCAAGTCTAGGGCCAGACTAGCTCCCATGAACGCCCTTGCCCATCTTACCATCTTGCCTCTTGATTCCTTGTCCATTATACCACCCCGTGTCACACAGGTGGAATTCGTTACAATGTTTCAGTTCAGAAAATATGGTCTAAACAGTCACTGATACAGTGTAACAAACCCTCTGCTGGCCGAGAGCAAGTAGGTCAGGATGGCGCTACCTTGTGTTTCTGAAATAACGCCCATTTATAGAGATCGTTCCAAAGCGAACGTTCCGCCAGCACTGCATAGTGTATGGAAGCCTCCTGGTATTTTATGAAGTGCCAGCGAAGGGGTCATACCAAACTGAGGCAGGAACGCCGCAAATAACATTACAGCCCAGAGAAATCGGAAACAGCTTTTTTGGAAGAGACGCGGCGTAATGGACATTTTTAGCTCAGGAGAAGAAGCTTGAGGACTAAAAAAGGAAGAGAATGTCATGTGACGTGGGGGCACCTCCGAGGACCCCGAATCACTGCCCACCGACACCGCACTCAAATGGTTTATATATAGAGGTGAAACCTCTATGTTGGAACCTCAGTCGCAGATTCCATAAATAATGGGGAAAAAATAGTGGTGTGAGGCGATAGATACTTTTTTCTGCATTCTGCGCTACTTCTGTTTCGTCTGCTGTGCTTCTTTTTCTCTCATGCTGTGCTACGTTTTATACCGTGCTGGGCCTCTTTTTCTCAGGTGCTGTGCTACTTTTATCCCGTGCTGTGCTACATTTTTATCCTGTGCTGAGCTACTTCTGTCTCGTGTGCTCTGCTTCTTTTTCTCTCATGCTGGGCCTCTTTTTCTCAGCTGCTGTGTTACTTTTTTATCCCGTGCTGTGCTACTTTTTTATCCCGTGCTGTGGTACTTTTATCTAGCGCTGTGCTACTTTTTATCCCGTGTCGTACTACTTTTTATCCCGTGCTGTGCTACTACTTATCCCGTGTCGTGCTACTTTTTATCCCGAGCTGTGCTACTTTTTATCCCGTGCTGTGCTACTACTTATCCCGTGTCGTGCTACTTTTTATCCTGTGCCGTGCTACTATTTATCCCGTGTCGTGCTACTTTTTATCCCGTGTCGTCCTACTATTTATCCCGTGCTGTGCTACTATTTATCCCGTGCTGTGCTACTATTTATCCCGTGTCGTGCTACTTTTTATCCTGTGCCGTGCTACTTTTTATCCCGTATCATGCAACTTTTTTATCCCATGCTGTGCTACTTTTTATCCTGTGCTGTGCTACTTTTTATCCCGCGCTGTGCTACTTTTCATCCTGTGCTGTGCAACTTTTTATCCAGCGCTGTGCTACTTTTTATCCTGTGCTTTTTATCCAGCGCTGTGCTACTTTTTATCCTGTGCTGTGCTACTTTTTATCCCGTGCTGTGCTACTACTTATCCCGTGTCGTGCTACTTTTTATCCTGTGCCGTGCTACTTTTCATCCTGTGCAACTTTTTATCCAGCACTGTGCTACTTTTTATCCTGTGCCGTGTTACTTTTATCCCGTGCTGTGCTACTTTTTATCCCGTGCTTTGCTACTTTTTATCCAGCGCTGTGCTACCTTTTATCCTGTGCTTTTTATCCAGCGCTGTGCTACTTTTTATCCAGCGCTGTGCTACTTTTTATCCTGTTACTTTTTATCCAGCGCTGTGCTACTTTTTTATCTAGCGCTGTGCTACTTTTTATCCCGTGCCGTGCTACTTTTTATCCTGAGCTGTGCTACTTTTTATCCCGTGCTGTGCTACTTTTTATCCTGAGCTGTGCTACTTTTTATCCTGAGCTGTGCTACTTTTTATCCCGTGCTGTGCTACTTTTTATCCTGAGCTGTGCTACTTTTTATCCCGTGCTGTGCTACTTTTTATCCAGTGCTGTGCTACTTTTTATCCCATGCTGTGCTACTTTTTATCCTGAGCTGTGCTACTTTTTATCCCGTGCTGTGCTACTTTTTATCCTGAGCTGTGCTACTTTTTATCCCGTGCTGTGCTACTTTTTATCCTGTGCTGTGCTACTTTTTATCCTGTGCTGTGCTACTTTTTCTCAGCTGCTGTGCTACTTTTTATCCCGTGCTGTGCTTCTTTTTATCCCATGCTGTGCTACTTTTTATCCCGTGCTGTGCTACTTTTTATCCAGCGCTGTGCTACTTTTTATCCCGTGCTGTGCTACTTTTTATCCCGTGCTGTGCTACTTTTGATCCCATGCTGTGCTTCTTTTTATCCCATGCTGTGCTACTTTTTATCCAGCGCTGTGCTACTTTTTATCCCGTGCTGTGCTACTTTTTATCCCGCGCTGTGCTACTTTTTATCCCGTGCTGTGCTTCTTTTTATCCCATGCTGTGCTTCTTTTTATCCCATGCTGTGCTTCTTTTTATCCCGTGCTGTGCTACTTTTTATCCCGTGCTGTGCTACTTTTTATCCCGTGCTGTGCTTCTTTTTATCCCGCGCTGTGCTACTTTTCCCGCATTCTGTGCTTCTTGTTCTCGGGTGCTGGATTCTCTCCCGTGTGTTGCGCGGTTTTCTTCACCCATGCCTTTTTCCCAGGCTGAGATACTCTTTCCCTCGTGCTGAGATCCTTTTTATGAAATCCACTATTACTTTTCAGCACAGTGACGTATCTCATGACACAACCCTGCAGAACCCTATTAAAGTCAATGGGTGTCTATTGGAGTTGGTCGGGGGACAAATCTGACATTGGTGGTAAATTAGTTTTCCGCTTCTTATGGTGCCAAAAAATAAATAAACGAAAAGAAGAGCAGAAATGTGACATGAGCCGAGGAGCTTATACTACAGGTATCACAGGGCGCTGAGCTATGTACCTAAACTAATCAGATTTCATTCTATATGCACCATAGGAGTGTATCTAAGACCATCAGGTATTATACTGTCTAATTAGCTGTATTATCTATATAATCTATATATGGTTTATCTATGCCTACTATCTATGATGCTGCATCTAAGCCTATCATGTATCATTCAGTCTATGGATGATGCGGTCAGGTTTTGCCTCTTAGAACAGAAAGGCCGGAGGTTTATTGCCCTTTTTTATATCCCTTGAATCAATTTTCAACTATTGGTATCTTTTTTATTTCAGATAAGCTGGAATCTAGATATAGCTCTGGCCCTTACCATAGCCCTAGCTCTAACCATTGTCCTGCCCATAACCCTAGCCCTAGCTCTAACCATTGTCCTACCCATAACCCTAGCCCTAGCTCTAACCATTGTCCTACCCATAACCCTAGCCCTAGCTCTAACCATTGTCCTACCCATAACCCTAGCCCTAGCTCTAACCATTGTCCTAGCCATAGCCCTAGCTCTAACCATTGTCCTAGCCATTACCCTAGCCCTAAGCTCTAACCATTGTCCTAGCCATTACCCTAGCCCTAGCTCTAACCATTGTCCTACCCATAACCCTAGCCCTAGCTCTAACCATTGTCCTAGCCATTACCCTAGCCCTAGCTCTAACCATTGTCCTAGCCATTACCCTAGCCCTAAGCTCTAACCATTGTCCTCGCCATTACCCTAGCCCTAGCTCTAACCATTGTCCTAGCCATAACCCTAGCCCTAGCTCTAACCATTGTCCTAGCCATAGCCCTAAGCTCTAACCATTGTCCTACCCATAACCCTAGCCCTAGCTCTAAACATTGTCCTAGCCATTACCCTAGCTCTAACCATTGTCCTAGCCATTACCCTAGCCCTAGCTCTAACCATTGTCCTAGCCATTACCCTAGCCCTAAGCTCTAACTATTGTCCTACCCATAACCCTAGCCCTAGCTCTAACCATTGTCCTAGCCATTACCCTAGCCCTAGCTCTAACCATTGTCCTACCCATAACCCTAGCCTCTAACTATTGTCCTAGTCATAACCCTAGCCCTAGCTCTCACCCTGATACTAGCTATAACCCTAGCTCTTATCCTAGTCAACCATTATCCTAGCCATAACCCTATCCCTCACCCTGATCCTAGCCATAACCCTAGCTCTTATTCTAGTCAACCATTGTCCTAGCCATTACCCTAGCCCTAACTCTAACCATTGTCCTAGCTATTACCCTAGCCCTAACCATTGTCCTAGCCATTACCCTAGCCCTAGCTCTAACCATTGTCCTAGCCATTACCCTAGCCCTAACCATTGTCCTAGCCATTACCCTAGCCCTAGCTCTCACCATGATCCTAGCTATAACCCTAGCTCTTATCCTAGTCAATCATTATCCTAGCCATAACCCTATCCCTCACCCTGATCCTAGCCATAACCCTAGCTCTTATTCTAGTCAACCATTGTCCTAGCCATTACCCTAGCCCTAACTCTAACCATTGTCCTAGCCATTACCCTAGCCCTAGCTCTAACCATTGTCCTAGCCATAACCCTAGCCCTAGCTCTAACCATTGTCCTAGCCATAACCCTAGCCCTAGCTCTAACCATTGTCCTAGCCATAACCCTAGCCCTAGCTCTAACCATTGTCCTAGCCATTACCCTAGCCCTAGCTCTAACCATTGTCCTAGCCATTACCCTAGCCCTAGCTCTAACCATTGTCCTAGCCATATCCCTAGCCCTAGCTCTAACCATTGTCCTAGCCATTACCCTAGCCCTAGCTCTAACCATTGTCCTAGCCATTACCCTAGCCCTAAGCTCTAACCATTGTCCTAGCCATTACCCTAGCCCTAGCTCTAACCATTGTCCTACCATAACCCTAGCCCTAGCTCTAACCATTGTCCTAGCCATAGCCCTAGCCCTAAGCTCTAACCATTGTCCTACCCATAACCCTAGCCCTAGCTCTAAACATTGTCCTAGCCATTACCCTAGCTCTAACCATTGTCCTAGCCATTACCCTAGCCCTAGCTCTAACCATTGTCCTAGCCATTACCCTAGCCCTAAGCTCTAACTATTGTCCTACCCATAACCCTAGCCCTAGCTCTAACCATTGTCCTACCCATAACCCTAGCCCTAAGCTCTAACTATTGTCCTAGTCATAACCCTAGCCCTAGCTCTCACCTGATACTAGCTATAACCCTAGCTCTTATCCTAGTCAACCATTATCCTAGCCATAACCCTATCCTCTACCCTGATCCTAGCCATAACCCTAGCTCTTATTCTAGTCAACCATTGTCCTAGCCATTACCCTAGCCCTAACTCTAACCATTGTCCTAGCTATTACCCTAGCCCTAACCATTGTCCTAGCCATTACCCTAGCCCTAGCTCTAACCATTGTCCTAGCCATTACCCTAGCCCTAACCATTGTCCTAGCCATTACCCTAGCCCTAGCTCTAACTAATGTCCTAGTCATAACCCTAGCCCTAGCTCTCACCATGATCCTAGCTATAACCCTAGCTCTTATCCTAGTCAATCATTATCCTAGCCATAACCCTATCCCTCACCCTGATCCTAGCCATAACCCTAGCTCTTATTCTAGTCAACCATTGTCCTAGCCATTACCCTAGCCCTAACTCTAACCATTGTCCTAGCCATTACCCTAGCTCTAACCATTGTCCTAGCCATAACCCTAGCCCTAGCTCTAACCATTGTCCTAGCCATAACCCTAGCCCTAGCTCTAACCATTGTCCTAGCCATAACCCTAGCCCTAGCTCTCACCCTGATCCTAGCTATAACCCTAGCTCTTATCCTAGTCAACCATTGTCCTAGCCATAACCCTGATCCTAGCTATAACCCTAGCACTAACTTTAACTCTAGCCCTTGTCCTAGCCATAACCTCATCCCTAGTTCTAACCCTAGACCTAGCCATAACCCTTGTCCTAGCTCTAATTATTATCTAGCAATAATCCCAGCTCTAACCCTTGACCTAGCTCTAATCCCTGTCTCAGATGGATGTTACCTTAGCCCTAGCTCTAACCCTTGCCCTAGACATAACCCAAGTTATAGTTTTAACCCTGGCCCTTGTCCTAGCCATACCCACAGACCTAACCATGCTCCTAGCCATAACCCTACCCCTAACCACTGTCTTAACCTTAGCTTTAACACCTATCCCTTGTTCTAAACCTTGTCCTTGCCATAAACCTAGCTCTAACCATTGTCCTAACCATAACCCTATTAATTGTCCAGCCATAACCTGAGCCCTAGCTCTAACACTAGCCCTTGTCCTAGCCCTACCCCTAGCCCTAGTTTTAACCCTATCCCTTGCCCTATCCATATACCTTGTCCTAGCTCTAACCATTATCCTAGCCATAACCCTAGCCATAGCTCTAACCCTTGCCCTAGCTTTAACCATTGTCGTACCCATAACCCTATTCATTGTCCAGCTATAACCTGAGCCCTAGCTCCAACACTAGCACTTGTCCTAGCCATAACCCCATCCCTAATTATTATCCTAACCCTAACCCTAGTTTCATGGTAATCCAAACCATAAACCTAGCCATAGCTCTAACCCTTGTCCTAGCTCTAATCATTGTTCCGGCCATAACCCTAGTTTTAAAACTAGCCCTTGTCATAGACATAAACCAAGCCATAACCCTTGACCTAGCTTTAACTATTGTCCTAGCTAATGGCGCAACTGGAAGCTCATGAGCCCCAATGCAAAAGCTCCTACAGGGTCCCCAATCATTGCAAATCTCTAATAGTATTGGTCTTTTTCTATAGGCCAATAGGACTTTTGGGGCCCCCTAGGCTCCAGGGCCTAGGTGCAATTGCAGCACCTGTACCTGTTGTAGTTATGCCCCTAGTCCTAGCCATAACCCTAGCCCTTGTCCTAGATCCTAGTCATAACCCTAACCCTAGCTCTCCCCGTATCCTAGTCATTACCCCAGCCCTAGGTCTCACCCTTAATCTTAGTCATAACTCTAGCCCTAGCTCTCATCCCGTATCCTAGCCATAACCCTAACCCTAGCTCTGACCCGTATACTAGCTCATAACCCTAGCCCTAGCTCTCACCGTATCCTAGGTAGTCATAACCCTAGTCCTAGCTCTCACCCAGATCCTAGTCATAACCCTAACCCTAGCTCTCACCCTAATCCTAGTCATAACCCTAGCCTAGCTCTCACCCGTATACTAGTCATAACCCTAGCTCTAGCTCTCACGGTATCCCGTAGTCATAACCCTAGTCCTAGCTCTCACCTATCCAATCTAGTCATAACCCTAGCCCTAGCTCTCACCCTAATCCTAGTCATAACCCATAGCTCTCCACCCATATCCTAGTGATAACCCTAACCCTAGCTCTCACCCGTATCCTAGTCATAACCCTAGCCCTAGCTCTCACCCGTATCTAGTCATTACCCTAGCTCTAGCTCTCACGTATCCTACGTAGTCATAACCCTAGTCCTAGCTCTCACCCAAATCCTAGTCATAACCCTAGCCCTAGCTCTCACCCTAATCCTAGTCATAACCCTAGCTCTCACCCATATCCTGGTGATAACCCTAACCCTAGCTCTCACCCGTATCCTAGTCATAACCCTAGCCTAGCTCTCACCGTATCTACAGTAGTCATAACCCTAACCCTAGCTATCACCCATATCCTAGTCATAACCATAGCCCTAACTCTCACCCGTATCCTAGTCATAACCCTAGCCCAGCTCTCATCCGTATCCTAGCCATAACCCTAGCCCTAGCTCTCACCTGTATCCTAGTCATAACCCTAACCCTAGCTCTCACCCGTATCCTAGTCATAACCCTAGCCCTAGCTCTCACCGATATCCTACAGTGTCATAACCCTAGACCTAGCTATCACCCATATCCTAGTCATAACCATAGCCCTAACTCTCACCCGTATCCTAGTCATAACCCTAGCCCAGCTCTCATCCGTATCCTAGCATACCCTAGCCCTAGCTCTCACCGTATCCTAGTCATAACCCTAGCCCTAGCTCTCACCCATATCCTAGTCATAATCCTAGCCATAGCATTCACCCGTATCCTAGTCATAACCCTAGCCCTAGCTATCACCCGTATCCTAGTCATAACCCTAGCCCTAGCTCTCACCCTAATCCTAGTCATAACCCTAGCCCTAAATATCACCCGTATCCTAGTCATAACCCTAGCCCAGCTCTCACCCGTATCTAGCCATAACCCTAGCCCTAGCTCTCACCTGTATCCTAGTCAAACCCTAGCCCTAGCTTTACCCATATCCTAGTCATAACCCTAGCCCTAGCATTCACCCGTATCCTAGTCATAACCCTAGCCCTAGCTCTCACCCTAATCCTAGTCATAACCCTAGCCCTAGCTCTCACCCGTATCCTAGCCATAACCCTAGTCGTAGCTCTCACCGTATCCTAGCCATAACCCTAACCCTAGCTATCACCCATATCCTAGCCATAACCCTAGCCCTAGCTATCACCCGTATCCTAGCCATAACCCTAGCCCTAGCTATCACCCGCATCCTAGTCATAACCCTAGCCCTAGCTATCACCCGTATCCTAGTCATAACCCTAGCCCTAGCTCTCACCCATATACTAGTCATAACCCTAGCCCTAGCTCTCACCCGTATCTTAGTCATAACCCTAGCTATCACCTGTATCCTAGTCATAGCCCTAGCCCTTGCTCTAACTCTGGTCCTAGCCATACCTCTAGCCTTAGAAAAATTAAGTAAAACTTACAGTCCCTGTCTCTCCACTCACAGAATTACAAGTGAGATGAAGAAAGCGGCAGGGCAGCACGGTGCCACCCACATGATTCAATACCCATGTAGGCCGCAGAGGTGAGATGAGATTTTATAGGTGGTAGGAAGGGTTGAAATTTTGGGCCCTGCATAACGTTTGCAGCATCCCCCATGATACACCACTTTCCATAGACCTTACTACCACATATTATTCAGGGGCATTTCCAGCATTATAATTTAATAAAATACATTTAAAATATTCTTTCTCGACCTCTATAATATATCTTGCTTCTGCAGCAGCCTCTTGGCATTGAGTTCTCGAAGTCCATCGCCTCCTCTGTTCTCTATTCCATGGAAATGTTCCAGAACTCAGCTCAGCTGCTTAATGCAACCCAGAAGTGACTCACTGAAGGGTTTATCCTTAATATATAAAAGCCGCATCTTAATTTAGTTGTTTTTCTTAAATTCTCCCCTTGTTCTGCCTATGGCAGCCGGGTGCCTTTATATGGCATAATAATCAGGGCAATGATCCAGGACTACTCATCCGGAGGCGAGGAGAAACGCCACCCAAAACCTACTGATGACAGTAACATCACTACGACTAATCAATATTACTACCAGCCCCAGGACATCATCACTGACCCACTGTAACAAAACCACGCGGACACCTTATATAGAGGATCAGAGCGCAGGCCTATATCATTATAAAGACATTCCAGGATGGTATAGAAGGTCTTATATAGGAGATAGTAGTTTAGTGGCTATGTTTCTGTATGTAGGGCAGTATTATAGTAGTTATATTCTTATATATAGGAGCAGTATTATAGTAGTTATATTCTTGTATATAGGGGCAGTATTATAGTAGTTATATTCTTGTACATAGGGGGCAGTATTATAGTAGTTATATTCCTGTACATAGGGGCAGTATTATAGTAGTTATATTCTTGTACATAGGGGCAGTATTATAGTAGTTATATTCCTGTACATAGGGGCAGTATTATAGTAGTTATATTCTTGTACGTAGGAGCAGTATTATAGTAGTTATATTCCTGTATATAGGGGCGTATTATAGTAGTTATATTCTTGTATATAGGAGCAGTATTATAGTAGTTATATTCTTGTATATAGGAGCAGTATTATAGTAGTTATATTCTTGTATATAGGGCAGTATTATAGTAGTTATATTCTTGTATATAGGGCATTATTATAGTAGTTATATTCTTGTATATAGGGGCATTATTATAGTAGTTATATTCTTGTATATAGGGGGCAGTATTATAGTAGTTATATTCTTGTACATAGGGCAGTATTATAGTAGTTATATTCTTGTATATAGGAGGCAGTATTATAGTAGTTATATTCTTGTACATAGGAGCAGTATTATAGTAGTTATATTCTTGTATATAGGGAGCAGTATTATAGTAGTTATATTCTTGTATATAGGAGCAGTATTATAGTAGTTATATTCTTGTATATAGGAGCAGTATTATATATTATAGTAGTTATATTCTTGTATATAGGAGCAGTATTATAGTAGTTATATTCTTGTATACAGGAGCAGTATTATAGTAGTTATATTCTTGTATATAGGGCAGTATTACAGTAGTTATATTCTTGTACATAGGAGCAGTATTATATAGTTATATCTTGTACATAGGAGCAGTATTATAGTAGTTTAATTCTTGTACATAAGAGCAGTATTATAGTAGTTATATTCTTGTAATATAGAGCAGTATTATAGTAGTTATATTCTTGTATATAGGAAGCAGTATTATATATTATAGTAGTTATAATTCTTGTATATAGGAGCAGTATTATAGTAGTTATATTCTTGTACATAGGAGCAGTATTATATAGTTATATTCTATGTATAGTAGGAGCAGTATTATATATTATAGTAGTTATATATCTATGTATATAGGAGCAAGTATTATAGTAGTTATATTCTTGTATACAGGAGCAGTATTATAGTAGTTATATTCTTGTATATAGGGCATGTATTATAGTAGTTATAATCTTGTACATAGGAGCAGTATTATAGTAGTTATATTTCTTGTACATAGGAGCAGTATTATAGTAGTTATATTCTTGTACATAGGAGCAGTATTATAGTAGTTATATTCTTGTACATAGGAGCAGTATTATAGTAGTTATATTCTTGTATATAGGGGCAGTATTATAGTAGTTATATTCTTGTACATTGGGGCAGTATTATAGTAGTTATATTCTTGTACATAGAGGCAGTATTATAGTAGTTATATTCTTGTACATAGGGGGCAGTATTATAGTAGTTATATTCTTGTACATAGGAGCAGTATTATAGTAGTTATATTCTTGTATATAGGGGCAGTATTATAGTAGTTATATTCTTGTAATAGGAGCAGTATTATAGTAGTTATATTCTTGTATATAGGAGCAGTATTATAGTAGTTATATTCTTGTACATAGGGGCAGTATTATAGTAGTTATATTCCTGTACATAGGGGCAGTATTATAGTAGTTATATTCTTGTACATAGGGGCAGTATTTATAGTAGTTATATTCTTGTAATAGGGCAGTATTATAGTAGTTATATTCTTGTACATAGGAGCAGTATTATAGTAGTTATATTCTTGTATATAGGAGCAGTATTATAGTAGTTATATTCTTGTATATAGGAGCAGTATTATAGTAGTTATATTCTTGATATAGGAGCAGTATTATAGTAGTTATATTCTTGTATATAGGGGCAGTATTATAGTAGTTATATTCTTGTATATAGGGAGCAGTATTATATAGTTATATTCTTGTATATAGGGCAGTATTATAGTAGTTATATTCTTGTATATAGGAGCAGTATTATAGTAGTTATATTCTTGTATATAGGAGCAGTATTATAGTAGTTATATTCCTGTATATAGGGCAGTATTATAGTAGTTATATTCTTGTATATAGGGGCAATTATTATAGTTGTATATACTGTAATATATAGGTCTTGTATATACGTATTATAATTTCTTGTATATAGGAGCAGTATTATAGTAGTTATATTCTTGTACATAGGGGCAGTATTATAGTAGTTATATTCTTGTTAATAGGAGCAGTATTATAGTAGTTATATTCTGTATAATAGGGAGCAGTATTATAGTAGTTATATTCTTGTATATAGGAGCAGTATTATAGTAGTTATATTCTTGTTAGCATATAGGAGCATATGTATATATTATAGTAGTTATATTCTTGTATATAGGAGCAGTATTATAGTAGTTATATTCTTGTATACAGGAGCAGTATTATAGTAGTTATATTCTTGTATATAGGGCAGTATTATCAGTAGTTATATTCTTGTACATAGGAGCAGTATTATAGTAGTTATATTCTTGTACATAGGGCAGTATTATAGTAGTTATATTCTTGTACATAGGAGCAGTATTATAGTAGTTATATTCTTGTATATAGGAGCAGTATTATAGTAGTTATATTCTTGTATAATAGGAGCAGTATTATATATTATGTATTATATTCTTGTATATAGGAGCAGTATTATAGTAGTTATATTCTTGTACATAGGAGCAGTATTATAGTAGTTATATTCTTGTATATAGGAGCAGTATTATATTATAGTAGTTATATTCTTGTATATAGGGGCAGTATTATAGTAGTTATATTCTTGTATACTAGGAGCAGTATTATAGTAGTTATATTCTTGTATATAGGGATGTATTATAGTAGTTATATTCTTGTAATAGGAGCAGTATTATAGTAGTTATATTCTTGTAATAGGAGCAGTATTATAGTAGTTATATTCTTGTACATAGGAGCAGTATTATAGTAGTTATATTCTTGTACATAGGAGCAGTATTATAGTAGTTATATTCTTGTATATAGGGCAGTATTATAGTAGTTTATATTCTTGTACATGGGGCAGTATTATAGTAGTTATATTCTTGTATCATAGAGGCAGTATTATAGTAGTTATATTCTTGTACATAGGGGGCAGTATTATAGTAGTTATATTCTTGTACATAGGAGCAGTATTATAGTAGTTATATCTTGTATATAGGGCAGTATTATAGTAGTTATATTCTTGTACATAGGAGCAGTATTATAGTAGTTATATTCTTGTATATAGGAGCCAGTATTATAGTAGTTATATTCTTGTACATAGGGGCAGTATTATAGTAGTTATATTCCTGTACATAGGGCAGTATTATATAGTAGTTATATTCTTGTACATAGGAGCAGTATTATAGTAGTTATATTCTTGTACATAGGGCAGTATTATAGTAGTTATATTCTTGTACATAGGAGCAGTATTATAGTAGTTATATTCTTGTATATAGGAGCAGTATTATATAGTAGTTATATTCTTGTATATAGGAGCAGTATTATAGTAGTTATATTCTTGTCATATAGGAGCAGTATTATAGTAGTTATATTCTTGTATATAGGAGCAGAGTTATTATTATAGTAGTTATATTCTTGTATATAGGAGCAGTATTATAGTAGTTATATTCTTGTATACAGGAGCAGTATTATAGTAGTTATATTCTTGTATATAGGGAAGTATTATAGTAGTTTATAATTCTTGTACATAGGAGCAGTATTATAGTAGTTATATTCTTGTACATAGGAGCAGTATTATAGTAGTTATATTCTTGTATATAGGAGCAGTATTATAGTAGTTATATTCTTGTAATAGGAGCAGTATTATAGTAGTTATATTCTTGTATATAGGAGCAGTATTATAGTAGTTATATTCTTGTACATATAGGGGCAGTATTATAGTAGTTATATTCTTGTACATAGGAGGCAGTATTATAGTAGTTATATTCTTGTACATAGGGCAGTATTATAGTAGTTATATTCTTGTTACTAGGAGCAGTATTATAGTAGTTATATTCTTGTATATAGGGGCAGTATTATAGTAGTTAATATTCTTGTACATAGGAGCAGTATTATAGTAGTTATATTCTTGTATATAGGAGCACGTATTATAGTAGTTATATTCTTGTACATAGGAGGCAGTATTATAGTAGTTATATTCTTGTACATAGGGGCAGTATTATAGTAGTTATATTCTTGTAATAGGGGACAGTATTATAGTAGTTATATTCTTGTATCATAGGGGCAGTATTATAGTAGTTATATTCTTGTACATAGGAGCAGTATTATAGTAGTTATATTCTTGTATATAGGAGCAGTATTATAGTAGTTATATTCTTGTATATAGGAGCAGTATTATAGTAGTTATATTCTTGTATATAGGAGCAGTATTATAGTAGTTATATTCTTGTATATAGGGGCAGTATTATAGTAGTTATATTCTTGTATATAGGGAGCAGTATTATAGTAGTTATATTCTTGTAATAGGAGCAGTATTATAGTAGTTATATTCTTGTTATAGGGCAGTATATAGTAGTTATATTCTGTATATAGGAGCAGTATTATAGTAGTTATATTCTTGTAATATAGGAGCAGTATTATAGTAGTTTATAATTCTTTTGTATATAGGAGCAGTATTATAGTAGTTATATTCTTGTACATAGGAGCAGTATTATAGTAGTTATATTCTTGTACTATAGGAGCAGTATTATAGTAGTTATATTCTTGTATATGGAGCAGTATTATAGTAGTTATATTCTTGTATATAGGAGCAGTATTATAGTAGTTATATTCTTGTTAATAGGGCAGTTATTATAGTTAGTTTATATATTCTTGTACATAGGGCAGTATTATAGTAGTTATATTCTTGTATATAGGAGCAGTATTATAGTAGTTATATTCTTGTATATAGGGGCAGTATTATAGTAGTTATATTCTTGTATATAGGGCAGTATTATAGTAGTTATATTCTTGTACATAGGAGCAGTATTATAGTAGTTATATTCTTGTTATAGGAGCAGTATTATAGTAGTTATATTCTTGTATATAGGGCAGTATTATAGTAGTTATTCATATGCTTTTAGTAGTATACTGATAGGAGCAGTATTATAGTAGTTATATTCTTGTAATAGGGCAGTATTATAGTAGTTATATTCTTGTATATAGGGCAGTATATTATAGTAGTTATATTCTTGTATATAGGAGCAGTATTATAGTAGTTATATTCTTGTATATAGGAGCAGTATTATAGTAGTTATATTCTTGTATATAGGAGCAGTATTATAGTAGTTATATTCTTGTATATAGGAGCAGTATTATAGTAGTTATATTCTTGTATATAGGGCAGTATTATAGTAGTTATATTCTTGTATATAGGAGCAGTATTATAGTAGTTATATTCTTGTATATAGGAGCAGTATTATAGTAGTTATATTCTTGTATATAGGAGCAGTATTATAGTAGTTATATTCTTGTATATAGGGGCAGTATTATAGTAGTTATATTCTTGTATATAGGGAGCAGTATTATAGTAGTTATATTCTTGTACATAAGGGCAGTATATATAGTAGTTATATTCTTGTACATAGGAGCAGTATTATAGTAGTTATATTCTTGTATATAGGAGCAGTATTATAGTAGTTATAATTCTTGTATATAGGATGCAGTATTATAGTAGTTATATTCTTGTAATGGAGCAGTATTATAGTAGTTATATTCTAGTATAAGGCAGTATATAGTATTATATTCTTGTATATAGGAGCAGTATTATAGTAGTTATATTCTTGTACATAGGAGCAGTATTATAGTAGTTTATATTCTTGTATATAGGGAGCAGTATTATAGTAGTTATATTCTTGTATATAGGGCAGTATTATAGTAGTTATATTCTTGTATATAGGACAGTATTATAGTAGTTATATTCTTGTATATAGGAGCAGTATTATAGTAGTTATATTCTTGTACATAGGAGCAGTATTATAGTAGTTATATTCTTGTATATAGGAGCAGTATTATAGTAGTTAATATTCTTGTAATATAGGAGTAGTATTATAGTAGTTATATTCTTGTAATAGGAGCAGTATTATAGTAGTTATATTCTTGTATATAGGAGCAGTATTATAGTAGTTATATTCTTGTATATAGGGACAGTATTATAGTAGTTATATTCTTGTATATGGGAGCAGTATTATAGTAGTTATATTCTTGTATATAGGACAGTATTATAGTAGTTATATTCTTGTATATAGGAGCAGTATTATAGTAGTTATATTCTTGTACATAGGAGCAGTATTATAGTAGTTATATTCTTGTATATAGGGGCAGTATTATAGTAGTTATATCTTGTATTCATTGTATATATCGTAAGGCAGTATTATAGTAGTTATATTCTTGTATATAGGAGCAGTATTATAGTAGTTATATTCTTGTACATAGGAGCAGTATTATAGTAGTTATATTCTTGTATATAGGGGCAGTATTATAGTAGTTATATTCTTGTATATAGGGCAGTATTATAGTAGTTATATTCTTGTCATAGGAGCAGTATTATAGTAGTTATATTCTTGTATATAGGAGCAGTTTATAGTAGTTATATTCTGTTATAGGGCGTATTATAGTAGTTTATATTCTTGTATATAGCTGTTTATAGTAGGTTATATCTTGTACATAGTACAGTATTATAGTGTTATATCTTGTATTAGCAGTATTACTAGTAGTTTACTTATGATCTAGGGCAGTATTATAGTAGTTATATTCTTGTATATAGGATCGTTATAGTAGTTATATTCTTGAATAGGGGTCAGTATTAAGTAGTTTATCTTGTATTAGGGCAGTATTATAGTAGTTATATTGCTGTACATGAGGGGCAGTATTATAGTATTAGTTCTTGGTTCATGGCTGATCATATTAGGTAGTATTATATTCTTGTACATAGGGCATATTATAGTATTATATTCTTGTATATAGGGGCAGATTATAGTAGTTATATTCTTGTGTATAGGAGCAGTATTATAGTAGTTATATTCTTGTACATAGGGCAGTATTATAGTAGTTATTTTTTTTTTTTTTTTTTTTTTTTTTTTTTTTTTTTTTTTATTATATAGTTATTCTTGTACATAGGAGCAGTATTATAGTAGTTATATTCTTGTATATAGGGGCAGTATTATAGTAGTTATATTCTTGTATATAGGAGCAGTATTATAGTAGTTATATTCTTGTATATAGGAGCAGTATTATAAGTTTATATTCTTGTATATAGGGCAGTATTATAGTAGTTATATTCTTGTACATAGGGGCAGTATTATAGTAGTTATATTCTTGTAATATAGGGGCAGTATTATAGTAGTTATATTCTTGTATATAGGAGCAGTATTATAGTAGTTATATTCTTGTATATAGGAGCAGTCTTATAGTAGTTATATTCTTAGGCTGTATCTTGATCTCCAGGGTCTTCGGCTATATCCTGATCTCCGGGGTCTTCGGCTGTATCCTGATCTCCGGGGCCTTCGGCTGTATCCTGATCTCCGGGGTCTTCGGCTGTATCCTGATCTCTTGGACTGTATCCTGATCTCTTGGGCTGTATCCTGATCTCCGGGGTCTTCGGCTGTATCCTGATCTCCAGGGTCTTCGGCTGTATCCTGATCTCTGGGGTCTTCGACTGTATCCTGATCTCCGGGGTGTTGGGCTGTATCCTGATCTCCGGGGTCTTCGGCTGTATCCTGATCTCTGGGGTCTTCGGCTGTATCCTGATCTCCGGGGTCTTCGGCTGTATTCTGATCTCCAGGGTCTTCGGCTGTATCCTGATCTCCGGGGTCTCCGGCTGTATCCTGATCTCCGGGGTCTTCGGCTGTATCCTGATCTCCGGGGTCTTCGGCTGTATCCTGATCTCCAGGGTCTTCGGCTGTATCCTGATCTCCGGGGTCTTCATCTGTATCCTGATCTCCAGGGTCTTCGGCTGTATCCTGATCTCCGGGGTCTTCGGCTGTATGCTGATCTCCGGGGTCTTCGGCTGTATCCTGATCTCCGGGGTCTTCGGCTGTATCCTGATCTCCGGGGTCTTCGGCTGTATCCTGATCTCCGGGGTCTTCGGCTGTATCCTGATCTCCGGGGTCTTCGGCTGTATCCTGATCTCCGGGGTCTTCGGCTGTATACTGATCTCCGGGGTCTTCGGCTGTATCTTGATCTCCGGGGTCTTCGGCTGTATCCTGATCTCCGGGGTCTTCGGCTGTATCTTGATCTCCGGGGTCTTCGGCTGTATCCTGATCTCCGGGGTCTTCGGCTGTATCTTGATCTCCGGGGTCTTCGGCTGTATCCTGATCTCCGGGGTCTTCGGCTGTATCCTGATATCTATGGTCTTCGGCATTGTTGAACCCGTCACTCCCGCACACACAGGAGACTCGGTGGAGGGATTATTTGTCTTTGTAACCATTCACTTTGTAATGTAATCCTGAACTTGCTGGGAATTGGGCATCTATTTTCTGTGGGGTTTACATAACTATTCCAGCACCTCAGTAACAAGAATAATATTCAGCTTTCTTTGCCCTCCTTGGAATAATGTTACAATCTAGAGAAAACAGAGGAGGCGAGAGCCTAAAATAGACTTACACAGCTGTTCTGTGCTGGGAAGGAGCTGAAACCATCCTTAATAATACGCTGAAGCCTCGTACACTGGGTATTAGCACATACAGAATGAGGTTTAGGGGTTAGAAATATCTCTATTATTGGCCACAAAAAAAGGGAACGAAAGGAGAAGCAGTAGACTAAACATACCGCCATATAGTGTGCACAACATACCGCCATATAGTGTCCACAACGTACCGCCATATAGTGTCCACAACGTACCGCCATATAGTGTACACAACATACCGCCATATAGTGTCCACAACATACCGCCATATAGTGTCCACAACATACCGCCATATAGTGTCCACAACATACCGCCATACAGTGTCCACAACATACCGCCATATAGTGTGCACAACATACCGCCATATAGTGTGCACAACATACCGCCATATAGTGTCCACAACGTACCGCCATATAGTGTCCACAACATACCACCCAATATAGTGTGCACAACATACCACCATATAGTGTCCACAACGTACCGCCATATAGTGTGCACAACATACCGCCATATAGTGTCCACAACATACCGCCATATAGTGTGCACAACATACCGCCATATAGTGTCCACAACGTACCGCCATATAGTGTCCACAACATACCACCCAATATAGTGTGCACAACATACCACCATATAGTGTCCACAACATACCGCCATATAGTGTGCACAACATACCGCCATATAGTGTCCACAACATACCACCCAATATAGTGTCTACAACATACCGCCATATAGTGAGCACAACATACAGCCATATAGTGTGCACAACATACCGCCATATAGTGTCCACAACGTACCACCATATAGTGTCCACAACATACCACCATATAGTGTCCACAACATACCGCCATATAGTGTCCACATCATACCACCCAATATAGTGTCCACATCATACCACCCAATATAGTGTCCACATCATACCACCCAATATAGTGTCCACATCATACCACCATATAGTGTCCACAACATACCACCCAATATAGTGTCCACAACATACCACCATATAGTGTCCACAACATACCACCCAATATAGTGTGCACAACGTACCGCCATATAGTGTGCACAACATACCACCCAATATAGTGTGCACAACATATCACCCAAAATAGTGTCCACAACGTACCACCATATAGTGTGCACAACATACCACTCGATATAGTGTCCACAACATACCGCCATATAGTGTCCACATCATACCACCCCTTATAGTGTCCACATCATACCACCATATAGTGTCCACATCATACCACCCAATATAGTGTCCACAACGTACCGCCATATAGTGTCCACAACATACCGCCATATAGTGTGCACAACATACCACCCAAGATAGTGTCCAAGCGTACCGCCATATAGTGTCCACAACATACCACCCAATATAGTGTCCACAACGTACCGCCATATAGTGTGCACAACATACCACCCAATATAGTGTCCACAACGTACCGCCATATAGTGTGCACAACATACCACCCAATATAGTGTCCACAACATACCGCCATATAGTGTGCACAACATACCACCCAATATAGTGTCCACAACGTACCGCCATATAGTGTGCACAACATACCACCCAATATAGTGTCCAAATGTACCTCCATATAGTGTCCACAACATACTACCCAATATAGTGTCCACAACGTACCGCCATATAGTGTCCACATCATACCACCCAATATAGTGTCCAAAAGTACTGCCGTATAGTGTGCACAACATACTACCCAATATAGTGTCTACAACATACCGCCATATAGTGTCCACATCATACCACCCAATATAGTGTCCAAAAGTACCGCCGTATAGTGTGCACAACATACTACCCAATATAGTGTCTACAACATACCGCCATATAGTGTCCACATCATACCACCCAATAGTGTCCAAACGTACCGTCATATAGTGTCCACAACATACCACCCAATATAGTGTACAAATGTACCTCCATATAGTGTCCACAACATACCACCCAATATAGTGTCCACAACATACCACCCAATAGTGTCCAAACGTACCGCCATATAGTGTCCACATCAGATCAAATTGCAATATCTACAAGATAGTGCTATACAGCAGCTATACGAGTCCATCATACGGCGACCACGTGTCTTCTGCATACAGGACTCACAAAATACCACCAATAATACCGCTATAGTGATTGTGCTCCTTCTCTGAGCCACTCCACCCCCAAACACATGGATTTTAGTTTGATAAAAATACTGATATCATTATCATTTTTCCAATTTGTCCCTTTATTTTTTTTTGCTGCATTTTTTTTTTATATAAAGTTATACATCATTATAATTCATTACCCTAAACCCAACCTTAGCCCTAACCCTAAACAAAACCTTATCCCTAACCCTAAACAAAACCTTATCCCTAAGCCTAAACCCAACCTTATCCCTAACCCTAAACAAAACCTTATCCCTAACCCTAAACCCAACCTTATCCCCAACCCTAAACAAAACCTTATCCCTAACCCTAAACCCAAACTTATCCCTAACCCTAAACAAAACCTTATCCCTAACCCTAAACCCAAACTTATCCCTAACCCTAAACAAAACCTTATCCCTAACCCTAAACCCAAACTTATCCCTAACCCTAAACAAAACCTTATCCCTAACCCTAAACCCAAACTTATCCCTAACCCTAAACAAAACCTTATCCCTAACCCTAAACCCAAACTTAGTCCTGACCCTATACTATCTCTTAACTTTAGCCTTAGCCCTAATCCTAACTCTAAATAAAAACTTATCCCTAACCCTAAACTCAACCTAAGCCCTAACCCTATATGACATAACAATCTTAACCCTAACCTAAGCCCTAACTGAAACTCAAAGCTCCACTTTAGACCTAACACAATACTAGACCGTAACCATATCCCTAGCCTTAGGCCTTACCCTATCTCTAACCAAAACCTTAGACTTAACCCTAAACTCAACCATATCCCTAACCTTAGCTCTTGCCCTAACCCTATCTCTAACCAAAACCTTAGACCTAACCCTAAACCCAACCTCAGCTCTAACCCTATACTGTGCCATACCCCTAGCCTTAGCCCTAACTTTAGCTCTTAATTCAACTTTAGAACTCATCATATACTACATAACTATCCTAACCCTAGCCTAAGCCCTAATAGAAACTCTAAACTCAACTTTAGCACTAACATAATCCAACACCAAAACAATAATACCAAAACCTTACACAAAACCTTAGACCTAACCCTATACGTCCTGTAACCCTAGCCTTACCAGTATCCCTAGCTCTAAACCCAACCTTAACCCTAACCTAATACTTCACCATAACCATAACCTACGCCTAAGTCTAGCTCTAAACTGAATTTAGCTGTAACAAAATCTAATGCCGTTACCATAGTGTTAGCCCTAACCTTAGACCTTACCCTAAGATCAGCACTAAACCCAACCTTAAACCTAAGATTAATCCCAACAATATCACTTGCTCTAACCCTATCTCTAAATAAAACCTTGGACCTAACTCTAAACCCAACCATATCCCTAACCTTAGCTCTTTCTCATACCCTATCTCTAACCAAACCTTAGACATAATCCCAACCTTAGCTCTAACCCCATACTTCACCATAACCCTACCATTAGCAGTAACCCTAGTTATAAACCCAACTTTAACTCAAACCTTATACTTTGTCATAACCAAAGCCTAAGCCCTAACTCCAGCTCTAAACTGAATTTAGTCCTAAAACAATTCTACTCTGTAACCATATACCTAGTGTTAGCCCTAACCTTGTCCCTTACCCTAAGGTCAGCACTAAACCCAACCTTAGCCCTAACCCTATACTTTGCCATAACCCTAGTCTTAGTCTTAACCCTAGCTCTCACCTCAACGTAAGCCCTAATGCAATACAACTCTGTAACCTTAACCATCCAATGCCCTAACTCCAGCTCTAAACTCAACCTTATCCCTAAACCCTAACTCTTTCCCTAACCTTAGCTCTAAACCCAACCTTAGAACTATCCTTATAATTCACTGTAACCCTAGCCCTAGCCCTAACCTTAGCTCTAAACCCAACCTTAGAACTAACTTTAAACTCAACCTTAGCTCTAAACCTATTCTTCACCATAACCTTAACCCTTTCCCTAACCTTAGCTCTAAACCCAACCACAGACCTGACCTTATAATTCACTGTAAAGCCTAGCCTTACCCCTAACCTTAGCTCTAAACCCAACCTTAGAACTAACTCTAAACTCAACCTTAGCTCTAAACCTATTCTTCACCATAACCTTAACCCTTTCCCTAACCTTAGCTCTAAATCCAACCTTAGACCTGACCTTATAATTCACTGTAAGCCTAGCCTTATCCCTAACCCTAGCTGTAAACGCAACCTTAGAACTGACCCTGAACCATAACCCTAACCCTTTACCTAACCTTAACTCTAAACCCAACCTCAGACCTGATCTTATAATTCACAATAACCCTAGCCTTGACCCTAACCCTGGCAGTACACCCAACCTTAGAACTAACCCTAAACTCAACTTTAGCCCTAAACCTAACCTTAGATCTAACCTTAAACTCAACCTTAGTCTTTAACCTATTCTTCCCCATAACTCTAACCCTTTCCCAGCTCTAAACCCAACCTTAAAACTAACCTTACACCCAACCTTTGTCGTCACCCTATACTTTGCCATAACCCTGTCATAGCCCCAACCCTATTAAGGCTTGGAAAAAGTGCCCCTGTAGGCTCTCGGCGCTGGCAGGGGCGGGCTGGGCCGGGGGGCAGGAGTGCATGTGCCCCCTGGCCGCACTGGTGGAGTTCCCCTTTAAGTCTTCGCTATCCTCAGTCCTGTAGACGGAGCAGATCTGCCCCCCATACACCGGCTCCCACCTAACAACATGTTTGTTTTGGGAAATACCGGACACGGAAAGAAAGAAAAAGAAAATTCCAACATTGAGAATAAGAAGAATCTTCAGAAGGAATGACTTCATAAGAGACAAGTAAAGAAAGGTAAACCGTGATATCATCTCCAAAGAATGTGATTGATGTGGAGCTATACGACAGCGGGGCAACCAGAGGTTAACACACAGTGCATGATGGGAGACTCACAGGTGACGAGCTTAGATACACAGCTCAGCAGACTGTATCACACAGGATAGGATTAGATACACAGCTCAGCAGACAATATCACACAGGATAGGATTAGATACACAGCTCAGCAGACAGTATCACACAGGACAGGATTAGATACACAGCTCAGCAGACAGTATCACACAGGATAGGATTAGATACACAGCTCAGCAGACAGTATCACACAGGATAGGATTAGATACACAGCTCAGCAGACAGTATCACACAGGATAGGATTAGATACACAGCTCAGCAGACAGTATCACACAGGATAGGATTAGATACACAGCTCAGCAGACAGTATCACACAGGATAGGATTAGATACACAGCTCAGCAGACAGTATCACACAGGATAGGATTAGATACACAGCTCAGCAGACAGTATCACACAGGAGAGGATTAGATACACAGCTCAGCAGACAGTATCACACAGGATAGGATTAGATACACAACTCAGCAGACAGTATCACACAGGAGAGGATTAGATACACAGCTCAGCAGACAGTATCACACAGGATAGGATTAGATACACAGCTCAGCAGACAGTATCACACAGGATAGGATTAGATACACAGATCAGCAGACAGTATCACACAGGATAGGATTAGATACACAGCTCAGCAGACAGTATCACACAGGATAGGTTTAGATACAGTAGCCGGTGTGCTATGATTGGGTCAGTCTATGTGATGAGCTCTGGTCTGGTGACACCGGCCCGCAGTGCTGATGGCACCAGGTAACGCTTATTCCTCCTCAGCTTCTTGGTGCTGGAGACCTGCGGGTATCAGAGCCCCCCGACCCCGTCCACAGCCCCCGAGCAGGATGTGTCCCCTCCACCAGGTGCTCAGCGTCACCTGGAAGCTCACATTAACCCTTTATGACGTTCTTTAAGGTGATGTTCAGGATCTCCATGACAAGCTGAGGCGCTCCCACTGCCAGGACCCTGATCAGCTCTAACAATGCCGCCATATAGTGTTCAAATAACTATCATACTAATGTCATTTACCGCCATATAATGCTCCATTGGTTCTGGTAAAATGCTGTCATACAGAACCAATAGAATACTGTCACACACATAATACCACCATATGGTGATCAAACATCAGACCGCCATATACTGTAGAAAGAGTAAATTAGACCAAAATATATAGTGTATGTATAGCAACAATCTGGACAATGCTAAGGGCCATAGCACACAAATATTATACCGCCATATGGTGCATAGCATGCAGAATACATGTGCTCCGACACATTGGCCATACCACGTGAATATTATACCGCTATATAGTGCAGAAAGAGGTGCTGTCCTGCAGTACCGCAGTTTCCCTGTGGTGAGGCGGGGCGCTGCGGTCAGACCACAGATGCACAATGACCCTGCACACTATTTATAGCTTTTTCCATTTATAACACCACGAGACGCCAGCGCGGGTTGATATCTCCGCCGGGGCCGCGATATGTCCCAGCTCCAAGATTGATGGGTTTTATTTTTTGTTTAGCTTTATTTAATTGGGTCTGATTGCACTCGATTGCAGAGATCTGGTCTTTATAAGACGCGGACAATCTTGGCGGCAAAGTGACAGCTGCGAGCTGAAGATTCCCGAAAACGGAAAACAAACTTTTCAGCTTTAAGGATTCTGCAGGACAGTTCTGAGACTGGACAGGACACGGTGGCATCTCCTGGGACATTGTTCACACTCACCAGGTAACACAACCCTCCCCAGACTCTGCAGATACTTTGCTTTTCAGAAAATGCAGTAAGTTACATTGTTTGATAATCATTTCCTTTCCAGAGCTGAATTTATAATTCTGCAGCCGAACAGGTCTGTGAGTATAGCAGGCAGATAGCTCAGTAGGAGGGGGAGTGCCATCAGCACAGCAGAAGGAGGAGGAGTGCCCGTCAGTGCAGCAGGAGGGGGAGTGCCCGTCAGTGCAGCAGGAGGGGGAGAAGAGCCCGTCAGCGCAGCAGGAGGGGGAGTGCCCGTCAGCGCAGCAGGAGGGGGAGTGCCCGTCAGCGCACCAGGAGGAGAGTGCCTGTCAGCACAGCAGGAGGGGAGTGCCCGTCAGTGCAGCAGGAGGGGGAGTGCCCGTCAGTGCAGCAGGAGGGGGAGAAGAGCCCGTCAGCGCAGCAGGAGGGGGAGTGCCCGTCAGCGCACCAGGAGGAGAGTGCCTGTCAGTGCAGCAGGAGGGGGAGTGCCTGTCAGCACAGCAGGAGGGGAGTGCCCGTCAGTGCAGCAGGAGGAGGAGTGCCCATCATCGCAGCAGGAGGGGGAGTGCCCATCAGCACAGCAGGAGGGGGAGTGCCTGTCAGCACAGCAGGAGGGGAGTGCCCGTCAGTGCAGCAGGAGGGGGAGTGCCCGTCAGCACAGCAGAGGGGGAGTGCTTGTCAGCACAGCAGGAGGAGGAGTGCCCGTCAGTGCAGCAGGAGGAGGAGTGCCCGTCAGTGCAGCAGAGGGGGAGTGCCCGTCAGCACAGCAGGAGGAGGAGGAATGCCCATCAGCACAGCAGGAGGGTGAGTGCCTGTCAGCGCAGCAGGAGGGGGAGTGCCCGTCAGCACAACAGGAGGGGGAGTGCCGTCAGCACAACAGGAGGGGGAATGCTCGTCAGCACAACAGGAGGGGGAATGCTCGTCAGCGCAGCAGGAGGGAGAGTGCCCGTCAGCGCAGCAGGAGGGGGAGTGCCCGTCAGCACAACAGGAGGGGGAGTGCCCGTCAGCACAACAGGAGGGGGAATGCTCGTCAGCGCAGCAGGAGGGGGAGTGCCCATCAGCACAACAGGAGGGGGAGTGCCCGTCAGCACAGCAGGAGGAGGAGTGCCCATCAGCACAGCAGGAGGAGAAGTGCCCGTCAGCACAACAGGAGGGGGAGTGCCCGTCAGCACAACAGGAGGGGGAATGCTCGTCAGCGCAGCAGGAGGGGGAGTGCCCGTCAGCGCAGCAGGAGGAGGAGGAGTGCCCATCAGCACAGCAGGAGGAGGAGTGCCCATCATCGCAGCAGGAGGGGGAGTGCCCATCATCGCAGCAGGAGGGGGAGTGCCCGTCAGCGCAGCAGGAGGAGGAGTGCCCATCATCGCAGCAGAGGGGGAGTGCCCGTCAGCACAGCAGGAGGAGGAGGAGTGCCCATCAGCACAGCAGAGGGGGAGTGCCCGTCAGCACAGCAGCAGGAGGAGGAGTGCCTATCAGCACAGCAGAGGGGGAGTGCCTATCAGCACAGCAGCAGGAGGAGGAGTGCCTATCAGCGCAGCAGGAGGAGGAGTGCCTATCAGCACAGCAGCAGGAGGAGGAGTGCCTATCAGCGCAGCAGGAGGGAGAGTGCCCGTCAGCACAGCAGGAGGAGGAGTGCCCGTCAGCACAACAGGAGGGGGAGTGCCCGTCAGCACAACAGGAGGGGGAATGCTCGTCAGCGCAGCAGGAGGGGGAGTGCCCGTCAGCGCAGCAGGAGGAGGAGGAGTGCCCATCAGCACAGCAGGAGGAGGAGTGCCCATCATCGCAGCAGGAGGGGGAGTGCCCATCATCGCAGCAGGAGGGGGAGTGCCCGTCAGCGCAGCAGGAGGAGGAGTGCCCATCATCGCAGCAGAGGGGGAGTGCCCGTCAGCACAGCAGGAGGAGGAGGAGTGCCCATCAGCACAGCAGAGGGGGAGTGCCCGTCAGCACAGCAGCAGGAGGAGGAGTGCCTATCAGCACAGCAGAGGGGGAGTGCCTATCAGCACAGCAGCAGGAGGAGGAGTGCCTATCAGCGCAGCAGGAGGAGGAGTGCCTATCAGCACAGCAGCAGGAGGAGGAGTGCCTATCAGCGCAGCAGGAGGGAGAGTGCCCGTCAGCGCAGCAGGAGGGGGAGTGCCCGTCAGCACAGCAGGAGGAGGAGTGCCCGTCAGTGCAGCAGGAGGAGGAGTGCCCGTCAGCACAGCAGAGGGGGAGTGCCCGTCAGCACAGCAGGAGGAGGAGGAATGCCCATCAGCACAGCAGGAGGGTGAGTGCCTGTCAGCGCAGCAGGAGGGGGAGTGCCCGTCAGCACAACAGGAGGGGGAGTGCCCGTCAGCACAACAGGAGGGGGAATGCTCGTCAGCACAACAGGAGGGGGAATGCTCGTCAGCGCAGCAGGAGGGAGAGTGCCCGTCAGCGCAGCAGGAGGGGGAGTGCCCGTCAGCACAGCAGGAGGAGGAGTGCCCATCAGCACAGCAGGAGGAGAAGTGCCCGTCAGCACAACAGGAGGGGGAGTGCCCGTCAGCACAACAGGAGGGGGAATGCTCGTCAGCGCAGCAGGAGGGGGAGTGCCCGTCAGCGCAGCAGGAGGAGGAGGAGTGCCCATCAGCACAGCAGGAGGAGGAGTGCCCATCATCGCAGCAGGAGGGGGAGTGCCCATCATCGCAGCAGGAGGGGGAGTGCCCGTCAGCGCAGCAGGAGGAGGAGTGCCCATCATCGCAGCAGAGGGGGAGTGCCCGTCAGCACAGCAGGAGGAGGAGGAGTGCCCATCAGCACAGCAGAGGGGGAGTGCCCGTCAGCACAGCAGCAGGAGGAGGAGTGCCTATCAGCACAGCAGAGGGGGAGTGCCTATCAGCACAGCAGCAGGAGGAGGAGTGCCTATCAGCGCAGCAGGAGGAGGAGTGCCTATCAGCACAGCAGCAGGAGGAGGAGTGCCTATCAGCGCAGCAGGAGGAGGAGTGCCTATCAGCACAGCAGGAGGAGGAGTGCTCATCAAGACAGCGGGGGCGGGTAGTGCTCGTCAGTTCAGTGCCCTCTGGATATCGTGATTGTACACCATGATGTTGCCCAGTACACCATTATCTCAAATGTATTCTTTTAAACACAGTGTTTTATCTCTTTAGAAAGTCTCAAGACAAGAATAAGTGAAGGGATTATGTTGTAGACCAATATCTCCATGCTGCTTTCATCTGAAGAGCCCGAACGAGCCAAGAACCATACAAGACGAGCAGTCGCTACACGACATCCGTGAGAAAGTGGGGTCAAAATGTGTCAATAGAAAATGATGAAACAGAAAGAACATCAACCGGTCAAAGAGAACAAAAGCCGAGGCCAAGGCTCCACGACGGAGGTCACCGAAAATCAGACGACTCGGCCCATGTGACACAAAGGATGCCAATATGGAAAGGTAAAAATAAGTGTATTAGTAACATTTGTATGTCATGTGCTAAAAGCTTATGATACATGCACCGTGCCAATGGGCGGCAAGACACCACGGCTGTGGAATCGGAGCCGTAGAGTCGGATTCAGGGAAATTGAGGAGTCAGAGTTGGATGTTTGGCTTATTGACTGTCACGCTGGATGATGACAGGGGGGAGGGGGAAGGAGTCCCTGATGCTAAGGGTAAAAAGGAGGGTTGGTGACCCCTAGAAAAACTAGCGCTGACACCTGGCTCCGCTAACGTCCCTAAACAGTTTCCGCAACTGTCGCTGCCAGGGTACTTATTCCATGACTGTCCCTGGACTACCCCGACACAGAGATCAGAGCAGGTGAACACTAGTCAACCCGGCTAGCAACTAAAGAGACACACAAGGGAAACAAAGAGGGAAGACATACACTGAGCTTGAGCAGATCCAAGCAGGCTCCAGGAAACACTGCTTTAAGCTAGGATGCAACCAGGAACACCTGAATAGCTATCACCAGCAGTTCATCCTGGGAGTCAAGGGGAATATATAGGCAGCTCAAGGTGAGGGATCAGCTGGGTCCTAGTGACCTCCAGCTTTAACTAAAAGGGGAATGCCTCTTAAAGCAACAGAGACTTTTTCAAATGAGGACTATCACTGGATCGTAGAAAGTTTAGTCATTGTTTAGAGCTGGGCTTGATAAGAAGTCAGACCATAACTTTAGTTTTTTAGACATATTGACTATTTGGCCCTTCTGAATTGTCCTGTCCTGTGCATAATCGCTCAACTAATTTAGGGGAAAGAAAATTGGTAATTTACACTTTAACAAATCTCCTTGAACATGCTCGTGAGTCCTAATAAATAAGATCCCTCCCTTGTCATAAATGTCTACTTTTTAATACGTGATGTAAATGCCGCTCTCCTCCTGAATCTGGCGATGTTTTCCCCTTGTTCCTGCGACTTTCCGTTCCCGAGATACGGCCTCTTCTTTTCTGGGAGTATTTTTTTAGCCAAATGGGAGTGTCCCACCTTGAGGACCACACCCACTTGTTAAATAGGACAAAATTCATACACAGAGAAGAAAAGGCCATATCTCAGGAATGGAAAGTCGCAGGAACAAGAGAAAAACACCGCTGGATTCAGGAGAAGAGCGGCTTTAATATCAAGGGAGAATAATACATACAGGTTCAAAGACAAAAGCAGCACCCGAGTGAGCGGATGGACCTTGTAGTTGGAGAACTTTTTGATAACTGCATTACTGGGCCCAGTTTTGTGATTGGAGTCTCTGAGATCTGTACACCTATTGCTCAGCAAAAAATAGTATGACTGCATAAAAAACAGCGCGACTATCAATAAATGACACGAGTTACTCAACAACACACTGAAAAATGTCCCCCGCAAAGAGCCAACGTTCACTTATTAATCTGCCGACTCCTCACAGCAGGAAACAAGCGCTAATGGAGGAAAGTGGAAGACGTCCCTCCCCAAACAAGGTCATTACACCAGGAACCGAAGCTCATTCTCTACCCAAGACCCAAAAAGAAAACAAACTGCAAGATCAAATGAGATTCTACAACTTACAACAAACGCTCGAACAACTCTACATGCCAAGACCTAAAGGCCTCGTTCACATCATCATCCGG
Source organism: Allobates femoralis (assembly GCA_033576535.1). NCBI lineage: Eukaryota > Metazoa > Chordata > Amphibia > Anura > Aromobatidae > Allobates > Allobates femoralis. The sequence goes on along the minus strand of JARQOC010000002.1, from coordinate 737,846,694 downwards.
GCAAGGACCGCGGTGCACGGACTGGCCCATGAGGCTGTCAGGTTCAGAGCACCGCGGCCAAGACCTGTACATGGACATCTACAAGGGAATCCGTCAGCAGGTTATTGCTCCCTCATCTGACAGCAGCATAATGTAGGCAAAGAGACCCTGAACCCAACGATGTGTCACATGACTGGCTCCAGCCGTTCTCACACAATCAAAGAATTTAGTGTCAGGAACACAGCAGAGCTGAGAGCTGCCCCCGCCCACACCAGGCTCTGTATGTACAATGTCTATAGACAGAGAGCTGCCCCCGCTCACACCAGGCTCTGTATGTACAATGTCTATAGACAGGGAGCTGCCCCCGCCCACACTAGGCTCTGTATGTACAATGTCTATAGACAGTGAGCTGCCCCCGCCCACACCAGGATCTGTATGTACAATGTCTATAAACAGTGAGCTGCCCCCGCCCACACTAAGCTCTGTATGTACAATGTCTATAGATAGAGAGCTGCCCTCGCCCACACCAGGCTCTGTATGTACAATGTCTATAGACAGTGAGCTGCCCCCGCCCACACCAGGCTCTGTATGTACAATGTCTATAGACAGTGAGCTGCCCCCGCCCACACCAGGCTCTGTATGTACAATGTCTATAGACAGTGAGCTGCCCTCGCCCACACCAGGCTCTGTATGTACAATGTCTATAGACAGTGAGCTGCCCTCGCCCACACCAGGCTCTGTATATACAATGTCTATAGACAGAGAACTGCCCCCGCCCACACCAGGTTCTGTATGTACAATGTCTATAGACAGTGAGCTGACCCCGCCCACACCAGGCTCTGTATGTACAATGTCTATAGACAGAGAGCTGCCCCCGCCCACAGCAGGCTCTGTATGTACAATGTCTATAAACAGTGAGCTGCCCCCGCCCACACCAGGATCTGTATGTACAATGTCTATAAACAGTGAGCTGCCCCCGCCCACACTAAGCTCTGTATGTACAATGTCTATAGATAGAGAGCTGCCCTCGCCCACACCAGGCTCTGTATGTACAATGTCTATAGACAGTGAGCTGCCCCCGCCCACACCAGGCTCTGTATATACAATGTCTATAGACAGAGAGCTGCCCCCGCCCACACCAGGCTCTGTATGTACAATGTCTATAGACAGTGAGCTGCCCCCGCCCACACCAGGCTCTGTATGTACAATGTCTATAGACAGTGAGCTGCCCCCCGCCCACACCAGGCTCTCAATAGAGATCATGCTTTCACTGTGAGGTGTCAGTCACAGCATGGGGTGTGTCAAAGTAGTCCTGTAATGTTAATCACCAGATGATAAAGCCTTTAGTTTACGTAGACAGTAGCACACACACTGATAAGTGAGCCACACTTGCTTTTTGTTATTTGTAACTCTTGCAGCATACCATCCTCAGGTTACGTAGCAAAACCTGCTGATTCCCTTTAAAGATGTTATTGACATTTATTTAGACAGGTAATTCAGTGAAAAGAAGTCTGTCTCTTTCATTAAAAATCTCCACTCCACTATTTGGCAATACCCTTACATTGCACAATGTTTGGCCTGGGCCAATTCTCAGGAAGGTGCAATTTATGAAACAGCAATTTAATAATAAAAAGAAGTGAAATTCCAGAGTGACACAACCATACATAAATCACAGCCTAAAAGCATACGATACACAAACAGAAAACACAAACAAGAAAACATTCCATTTCCTGGGACTCGGTACGTGAATACACCCTGTACGTCTAGTACAGACTCGTAAAACACAACTTGGAAAGACACCCAGGACCTCAATACAACAAGTGCACACACAAGGTCTCCAGGCGTCTCACACACAAGGTCTCCAGGCGTCTCACACACAAGGTCTCCAGGCGTCTCACACACAAGGTCTCCAGGCGTCTCACACACAAGGTCTCCAGGCGACTCACACACAATGTCTCCAGGCGTCTCACACAATGTCTCCAGGCGTCTCACACACAAGGTCTCCAGGCGTCTCACACACAAGGTCTCCAGGCGTCTCACACACAAGGTCTCCAGGCGACTCACACACAAGGTCTCCAGGCGTCTCACACACAATGTCTCCAGGAGTCTCACACACAATGTCTCCAGGCGTCTCACACACAATGTCTCCAGCCGTCTCACACACAGGGTCTCCAGCCGTCTCACACACAAGGTCTCCAGGCGTCTCACACACAAGGTCTCCAGGCGTCTCACACACAATGTCTCCAGGCGTCTCACACACAATGTCTCCAGGCGTCTCACACACAAGGTCTCCAGGCGTCTCACACACAAGGTCTCCAGGCGTCTCACACACAAGGTCTCCAGGCGTCTCACACACAAGGTCTCCAGGCGTCTCACACACAATGTCTCCAGGCGTCTCACACACAAGGTCTCCAGGAGTCTCACACACAAGGTCTCCAGGCGTCTCACACACAAGGTCTCCAGGCGTCTCACACACAATGTCTCCAGGAGTCTCACACACAAGGTCTCCAGGCGTCTCACACACAAGGTCTCCAGGAGTCTCACACACAAGGTCTCCAGGCGTCTCACACACAAGGTCTCCAGGCGTCTCACACCCAAGGTCTCCAGGCGTCTCACACACAATGTCTCCAGGCGTCTCACACACAAGGTCTCCAGGCGTCTCACACACAATGTCTCCAGGAGTCTCACACACAAGGTCTCCAGGCGTCTCACACACAAGGTCTCCAGGCGTCTCACACACAAGGTCTCCAGGCGTCTCACACCAAGGTCTCCAGGCGTCTCACACACAATGTCTCCAGGCGTCTCACACACAAGGTCTCCAGGCGTCTCACACACAAGGTCTCCAGGAGTCTCACACACAAGGTCTCCAGGCGTCTCACACACAATGTCTCCAGGCGTCTCAACACACAAGGTCTCCAGGCGTCTCACACCAAGGTCTCCAGGAGTCTCACACACAAGGTCTCCAGGCGTCTCACACACAAGGTCTCCAGGCGTCTCACACCCAAGGTCTCCAGGCGTCTCACACACAATGTCTCCAGGCGTCTCACACACAAGGTCTCCAGGCGTCTCACACACAATGTCTCCAGGAGTCTCACACAAGGTCTCCAGGCGTCTCACACACAAGGTCTCCAGGCGTCTCACACACAAGGTCTCCAGGCGTCTCACACCCAAGGTCTCCAGGCGTCTCACACACAATGTCTCCAGGCGTCTCACACACAAGGTCTCCAGGCGTCTCACACACAAGGTCTCCAGGAGTCTCACACACAAGGTCTCCAGGCGTCTCACAACAATGTCTCCAGGCGTCTCACACACAAGGTCTCCAGGCGTCTCACACACAAGGTCTCCAGGAGTCTCACACACAAGGTCTCCAGGCGTCTCACACACAATGTCTCCAGGCGTCTCACACACAAGGTCTCCGGCGTCTCACACACAAGGTCTCCAGGCGTCTCACACACAAGGTCTCCAGGCGTCTCACACACAGGGTCTCCAGGCGTCTCACACACAAGGTCTCCAGGCGTCTCACACACAATGTCTCCAGGCGTCTCACACACAATGTCTCCAGGCGTCTCACACACAAGGTCTCCAGGCGTCTCACACACAAGGTCTCCAGGCGTCTCACACACAAGGTCTCCAGGCGTCTCACACACGCTTTGTGTACACCTACGTTATCAGACGGCCAAGGTGTCTGGGCTAGAGAAGGAGCAATCAATCAAGAGCAAGTCTATGGGGCAGCACTACACCGCCGCTATGCCTTACATTGTATCAAAAGACAACCTATGGCATGTATCCATCTGTCCATCCGTCCTGTATGACTGAGGAAGTCACCCCTACAAGTGGTGACTCTTGGGACACCATAACCATGATGAGGCATCTTCTGAAGGCCGTCTACGTAGACAGAACTTGGATCACTTGCCCCAAAGACTCTTACAGTAGTCCATGGCTTATCCGTCGGGCCATACTCTAGTCTAGAGACAGGGCTGTGGAGTCGGGAGTAGGGGCCCATTTTGGTGGAGTCGAAGTCAGGAAACTTGAGAATTCCGAGCCTGAGTCACATGTTTACCGACTCCACAGCCCGGTCCAGAGGTCCCCAACCTTTCTGACCTTGAGAGTCACATCCAGCTCCTGCCCCATTACAGTGACCCCATTACAGATATGACAGCCATAGTTGTTCATACAAATCACACCGAGGCAGTATATGAAGATCCAGGGATTCCTACCTTACCCCCATCCAGATCTTCTCTTCCGTGAGGGCTACTCACAAAAGTCACCATAGGTGTTTGATAGACCTGGTGCTGAAGAGAGTCACAAGCCACACATCATGGTCCTGTGAGTCACACAAGCTACAGGTTGGGGACTCATGCTCAAGTCCATGAGGCCATACTGACATCCTTTCTTGGAGACAATATACGGCTCATAATAAGATGGCATCTAGAGTAACAAGGAAGGCTCACGACCCATGTTCATCATTTCAATGATAGACCAAGTTTCTTGACTCTTTCTTACTAAATCTTTGTAGAATTTTACCAATGTCTATAACAGGGGTCTCAAACATGAGGGCCCGGGGGCCACATGCGGCCCGCGGCACCGTGGACAACATAACGACGCCGGGATCCACTGTGCAGGGGGCCGCCACGGTGCATAGTGCTGGGGACTGCGGCTTTATTATCACTTCCCACAGCCGCTACGACTAGCTCCGAGCCTCCTTCCCTCAGCTACAGGTGGCGGGCCAATCAGATCACAGACCCGCAAGTGACGTCGGCCAATCAGAAATCTCAAGTGATGTCATACACTGTCGTCACTTGCGGGTCTGTGATCTGATTGGCCCGCCACCTTCCATTGATGTAGCTGAGGGAAGGAGGCTCAGAGCTAGTCGTAGCGGCCGCAGGAAGTGATAATATAGCCGCAGTCCCCAGCACTATGCACCGTGGCGGCCCCTTACACAGCGCACCATGGCGGTCCCTTACACAGCGCACCATGGCGGCCCCTTACACAGCGCACCATGGCGGCCCCTTACACAGCGCACGATGGCGGCCCCTTACACAGCGCACCATGGCGGTCCCTTACACAGCGCACCATGGCGGCCCCTTACACAGCGCACCATGGCGGCCCCTTACACAGCGCACCATGGCGGTCCCTTACACAGCGCACCATGGCGGTCCCTTACACAGCGCACCATGGCGGTCCCTTACACAGCGCACCATGGCGGTCCCTTACACAGCGCACCATGGCGGTGCCTTACACAGCACACCGTGGCGGCCCCCTGCATAGTGGATCCCAGCATCGTTAAGGTGTGTGTGTGAGAGAGTGCGACTGTGTGTACGAGAGTGTGTGTGTGTATATGAGTGTGTATGTGAGTGTGTATGAGTGTGTATATGAGTGTGTGTGTATGAGAAAGTGTGTGTATGTGTGTATGAGTGTGTGTATGAGAATGTGTGTGTGTGTATGTGAGATTGTGAGTGTGTATGAGAAAGTGTCTGTGTGTGTGTATGAGTGTGTGTATGAGAATGTGTGTGTATGTGAGTGTGTATGAGAGCGTGTGTATATGAGTGTGTGTGTGTATGAGAGTGTGTATATGAGTGTGTGTATGAGAGTGTGTATATGAGTGTGTGTGTATGAGAAAGTGTGTGTGTATGAGTGTGTATGTAAGTGTGTATGAGAAAGTGTCTGTGTGTGTATGAGTATGTGTATGAGAATGTGTGTGTGTGTGTATGTGAGATTGTGCGTGTGTATGAGAAAGTGTCTCTGTGTGTGTATAAGTGTGTGTATGAGAATGTGTGTGTGTGTGTGTGTGTATGAGAGTGTGTGTGTATGTGAGTGTGTAAGAGTATGTAAGTGTGTATGAGAAAGTGTGTGTGTGTGTATGAGAGTGTATGTGTATATGAGTGTGTATGTATGAGTGTGTGTGGGTGTGTGTATGAGAGTGTGTGTATGTGAGTGTGTAAGAGTATATGAGTGTGTATGAGAAAGTGTGTGTGTGTGTATGAGAGTGTATGTGTATATGACTGTGTATGTATGAGTGTGTGTGTGTATGAGAGTGTGTGTGTATGTGAGTGTGTAAGAGTATGTGAGTGTGTTTGAGAAAGTGTGTGTATGAGTGTGTGTGTGTGTATGAGAGTGTGTATGAGGGTGTTTGTGTATGAGTGTGTTTGTGTATGAGAGTGTCTATGAGTGTGTGTGTGTGTGTGAGTTTGTGTGTGTGTATAAGACAGTGTGTGTGTATGAGAGAGTGAGTGGGTGTATAAGAATGGTTGTGTATGAGTGTGCGTGTGTGAGAGTGTGTATGACAGTGTGTGTCAGCGTGTATGTGTATGAGCGTGTGTGTGTGAGTGTGTATAAGAGACTGTGTGTATGAGTATGTGTATCAGAATGTGTATGAGCGTGTGTATCTGTGTGTGTGTGTATGAGAGTGTGCATGTGTGCATGTGTGTGTGTATTAGTGTGTATGTGCGTGTGCATGAGAGACTGTCTTTGTGTGTACGCAAAAAGAAGAGAGACCAGGTTGGGACATCACTACAAAGTGGCATCAGGATGGGGACATTACTACAAGAAGGGGATCAGGATGGGGACATTACTACAAGAAGGAGATCAGGATGGGGACATTACTACAAGATGAGGACCAGGATGGGACATTACTACAAGAAGAGGACCAGGATGGGGACATTACTACAAGATGAGGACCAGGATGGGGACATTACTACAAGATGAGGACCAGGATGGGACATTACTACAAGATGAGGACCAGGATGGGGACATTACTACAAGAAGAGGACCAGGATGGGGACATTACTACAAGAAGAGAACCAGGGTGGTGACATTACTACAAGAGGAGGACCAGGATGGGGACATTACTACAAGATGAGGTCCAGGATGGGACATTACTACAAGAAGAGGACCAGGATGGGGACATTACTACAAGAAGAGGACCAGGATGGGACATTACTACAAGATGAGGACCAGGATGTGACATTACTACAAGAAGAGGACCAGGATGGGACATTACTACAAGAAGAGGACCAGGATGGGACATTACTACATGAAGAGGACCAGGATGGGACATTACTACAAGATGAGGACCAGGATGGGGACATTACTACAAGATGAGGACCAGGATGGGACATTACTACAAGAAGAGGACCAGGATGGGACATTACTACAAGATGAGGACCAGGATGTGACATTACTACAAGAAGAGGACCAGGATGGGACATTACTACAAGAAGAGGACCAGGATGGGGACATTACTACAAGATGAGGACCAGGATGGGACATTACTACAAGATGAGGACCAGGATGGGACATTACTACAAGATGAGGACCAGGATGGGGACATTACTACAAGATGAGGACCAGGATGGGACATTACTACAAGATGAGGACTAGGATGGGACATTACTACAAGATGAGGACCAGGATGGGACATTACTACAAGATGAGGACCAGGATGGGGACATTACTACAAGATGAGGACCAGGATGGGACATTACTACAAGATGAGGACTAGGATGGGACATTACTACAAGATGAGGACCAGGATGGGACATTACTACAAGATGAGGACCAGGATGGGACATTACTACAAGATGAGGACCAGGATGGGGACATTACTACAAGAAGAGGACCAGGATGGGACATTACTACAAGATGAGGACCAGGATGGGACATTACTACAAGAAGGTGATCGGGATGGGACATTACTACAAGAAGGGGACCAGGATGGGGACATTACTACAAGAAGAGGATCAGGATGGGGACATTACTACAAGATGAGGACCAGGATGGGGCATTACTACAAGAGGATCAGGATGGGGACATTACTACAAGATGGGACCAGGATGGGACATTACTACAAGATGAGGACCAGGATGGGGACATTACTACAAGATGAGGACCAGGATGGGACATTATTACAAGAAGAGGACCAGGATGGAGACATTACTACAAGAGGACCAGGATGGGGACATTACTACAAGAGGAGGACCAGGATGGGACATTACTACAAGATGAGGACCAGGATGGGACATTACTACAAGAAGAGGACCAGGATGGGGACATTACTACAAGATGAGGATCAGGATGGGGACATTACTACAAGATGAGGATCAGGATGGGGACATTACTACAAGATGAGGACCAGGATGGGACATTACTACAAGATGAGGACCAGGATGGGGACATTACTACAAGATGAGGATCAGGATGGGGACATTACTACAAGATGAGGACCAGGATGGGGACATTACTACAAGAAGAGGATCAGGATGGGACATTACTACAAGAAGAGGACCAGGATGGGGACATTACTACAAGATGAGGATCAGGATGGGACATTACTACAAGATGAGGACCAGGATGGGGACATTACTACAAGAAGAGGATCAGGATGGGGACATTACTACAAGATGAGGACCAGGATGGGGACATTACTACAAGATGAGGACCAGGATGGGACATTACTACAAGATGAGGACTAGGATGGGACATTACTACAAGAGAGGACCAGGATGGGAATTACTACAGTAGGACAGGATGGGACATTACTACAAGATGAGGACCAGGATGGGGACATTACTACAAGAAGAGGATCCAGGATGGGACATTACTACAAGATGAGGACCAGGATGGGGCATTACTACAAGAGGATCGGGTGGGACATTACTACAAGAGGGACCAGGATGGGACATTACTACAAGAAGAGGATCAGGATGGGGACATTACTACAAGATGAGGACCAGGATGGGGACATTATTACAAGAGGATCCAGGATGGAGACATTACTACAAGAGGACCAGGATGGGACATTACTACAAGAGGAGGACCAGGATGGGACATTACTACAAGATGAGGACCAGGATGGGACATTATTACAAGAAGAGGACCAGGATGGGACATTACTACAAGGAGGACCAGGATGGGGACATTACTACAAGATGGAGGACCAGGATGGGACATTACTACAAGATGAGGACCAGGATGGGACATTACTACAAGAGAGGACCAGGATGGGGACATTACTACAAGATGAGGATCAGGATGGGGACATTACTACAAGATGAGGACAGGATGGGGACATTACTACAAGATGAGGACAGGATGGGACATTACTACAAGATGAGGACCAGGATGGGGACATTACTACAAGATGAGGATCAGGATGGGACATTACTACAAGATGAGGACCAGGATGGGGACATTACTACAAGAAGAGGATCAGGATGGGGACATTACTACAAGAAGAGGACCAGGATGGGGACATTACTACAAGATGAGGACCAGGATGGGACATTACTACAAGATGAGGACCAGGATGGGACATTACTACAAGAAGAGGACAGGATGGGACATTACTAAAGATAGGGACCAGGATGGGGACATTACTACAAGATGAGGACCAGGATGGGACATTACTACAAGATGAGGACCAGGATGGGACATTACTACAAGAAGAGGGACCAGGATGGGACGTTACTATAAGAAGGGACCAGGATGGGACATTACTACAAGATGAGGACCAGGATGGGGACATTACTACAAGATGAGGACCAGGATGGGGACATTACTACAAGATGAGGCGCAGGATGGGGACATTACTACAAGAAGGACCAGGATGGACATTACTACAAGATGAGGACCAGGATGGGACATTACTACAAGATGAGGACCAGGATGGGGACATTACTACAAGATGAGGACCAGGATGGGACATTACTACAAGATGAGGACCAGGATGAGGACATTACTACAAGATGGGACGAGGATGGGACATTACTACAAGATGAGGACCAGGATGGGGACATTACTACAAGATGAGGACCAGGATGGGACATTACTACAAGAGAGAGGACCAGGATGGGACATTACTATAAAGATGAGGACAGGATGGGGACATTACTACAAGATGAGGACCAGGATGGGACATTACTACAAGATGAGGACCAGGATGGGACATTACTACAAGAGAGGACCAGGATGGGACGATTACTACAAGATGAGGGACCAGGATGGGACATTACTACAAGATGAGGACCAGGATGGGACATTACTACAAGAAGAGGACCAGGATGGGGACATTACTACAAGATGAGGACCAGGATGGGGACATTACTACAAGATGAGGTCCAGGATGGGGACATTACTACAAGATGAGGACCAGGATGGGACATTACTACAAGATGAGGACCAGGATGGGACATTACTACAAGATGAGGACCAGGATGAGGACATTACTACAAGATGAGGACCAGGATGGGGACATTACTACAAGATGAGGACCAGGATGGGGACATTACTACAAGATGAGGACCAGGATGGGACATTACTACAAGATGAGGACCAGGATGAGGACATTACTACAAGATGAGGACAGGATGGGGACATTACTACAAGATGAGGACCAGGATGGGACATTACTACAAGATGAGGACCAGGATGGGACATTACTACAAGATGAGGACCAGGATGGGACATTACTACAAGATGGGACGAGGATGGGGACATTACTACAAGAATGGGACCAGGATGGGACATTACTACAAGATAGGGACCAGGATGGGACATTATTACAAGATGAGGACCAGGATGGGGACATTACTACAAGATGAGGACCAGGATGGGACATTACTACAAGAAGGGACCAGGATGGGGACATTACTACAAGAAGAGGACAGGATGGGGACATTACTTACAAGAAGAGGACCAGGATGGGGACATTACTACAAGATGAGGACCAGGATGGGACATTACTACAAGATGGGACCAGGATGGGGACATTACTACAAGATGAGGACCAGGATGGGACATTACTACAAGAAGAGGACCAGGATGGGGACATTACTACAAGATGAGGACCAGGATGGGACATTACTACAAGATGAGGACCAGGATGGGGACATTACTACAAGATGAGGACCAGGATGGGACATTACTACAAGATGAGGACCAGGATGGGACATTACTACAAGATGAGGAACAGGATGGGACATTACTACAAGATGAGGACCAGGATGGGACATTACTACAAGAACGGGATGGGACATTACTACAAGAGAGACCAGGATGGGGCATTTATACAGATGGGAACCAGGATGGGTAATTACTACAAGATGAGGATCAGGATGGGATATTACTACAAGATGGGTGACTCATAATGAGGACTTTATACTGAAAAGGGATGAGGACCAGGATGGGGACATTACTACAAGATGAGGACCAGGATGGGGACATTACTACAAGATGGGGACCAGGATGGGGACATTACTACAAGAAGGACAGGATGGGGACATTACTACAAGATGAGGACCAGGATGGGGACATTACTACAAGATGGGGACCAGGATGGGGACATTACTACAAGAAGAGGACCAGGATGGGGACATTACTACAAGAAGAGGACCAGGATGGGACATTACTACAAGATGAGGACCAGGATGGGACATTACTAACAAGAAGAGGACCAGGATGGGGACATTACTACAAGAAGAGGACCAGGATGGGACATTACTACAAGATGGGACCAGGATGGGGACATTACAACAAGATGAGGACCAGGATGGGGACATTACTACAAGATGAGGACCAGGATGGGACATTACTACAAGATGGGACCAGGATGGGACATTAAAAAGTGGACGGATGGGACATTACTACAAGATGGGATCAGGATGGGGACATTACTACAAGATGAGGACCAGGATGGGGACATTACTACAAGATGGGACAGGATGGGACATTACTACAAGAAGAGGACCAGGATGGGGACATTACTACAAGATGAGGACCAGGATGGGACATTACTACAAGATGAGGACCAGGATGGGACATTACTACAAGATGAGGACCAGGATGGGACATTACTACAAGATGAGGACAGGATGGGGACATTACTACAAGAAGAGGACCAGGATGGGACATTACTACAAGAGGATGGATGGGACTTACACAGATGAGGACAGATGGATTACTACAAGAATGAGGACCAGGATGGGGACATTACTACAAGAAGGACCAGGATGGGGACATTACTACAAGATGAGGACCAGGATGGGTATCACTACAAGAAGGGACCAGGATGGGACATTACTACAAGAGGAGGACAAGGATGGGAACATTACACAAGATGAGGACCAGGATGGGGACATTACTACAAGAAGAGGATCAGGATGGGGACATTACTACAAGATGAGGATCAGGATGGAGACATTACTACAAGATGAGGATCAGGATGGGACATTACTACAAGATGAGGACCAGGATGGGGACATTACTACAAGAAGAGGATCAGGATGGGACATTACTACAAGATGAGGACCAGGATGGGACATTACTACAAGAAGAGGATCAGGATAGGACATTACTACAAGAAGAGGATCAGGATGGGGACATTACTACAAGATGAGGACCAGGATGGGACATTACTACAAGAAGAGGATCAGGATAGGACATTACTACAAGAGGAGGACCTGGATGGGGACATTACTACAAGATGAGGACCAGGATGGGGACATTACTACAAGATGAGGACCAGGATGGGGACATTACTACAAGATGGGACCAGGATGGGGACATTACTACAAGATGAGGACCAGGATGGGACATTACTACAAGATGAGGACCAGGATGAGGACATTACTACAAGAAGGGACCAGGATGGGGACATTACTACAAGATGAGGACCAGGATGGGGACATTACTACAAGATGAGGTCCAGGATGGGACATTACTACAAGAAGAGGACCAGGATGGGGACATTACTACAAGATGAGGACCAGGATGGGACATTACTACAAGATGAGGACCAGGATGAGGACATTACTACAAGATGAGGACCAGGATGGGGACATTACTACAAGATGAGGACCAGGATGGGACATTACTACAAGATGAGGACCAGGATGAGGACATTACTACAAGATGAGGACCAGGATGGGGACATTACTACAAGATGAGGATCAGGATGGGACATTACTACAAGATGAGGACCAGGATGAGGACATTACTACAAGATGAGGACGAGGATGGGGACATTACTACAAGATGAGGACCAGGATGGGGACATTACTACAAGATGAGGACCAGGATGGGACATTACTACAAGATGAGGACCAGGATGAGGACATTACTACAAGATGAGGACCAGGATGGGACATTACTACAAGAAGGGACCAGGATGGGACATTACTACAAGATGGGGACCAGGATGGGGACATTACTACAAGAAGGGACCAGGATGGGGACATTACTACAAGAAGGGACCAGGATGGGGACATTACTACAAGATGAGGACCAGGATGGGGACATTACTACAAGAAGGGACCAGGATGGGGACATTACTACAAGAAGGGACCAGGATGCGGACATTACTACAAGAAGGGGATCAGGATGGGGACATTACTACAAGATGAGGACCAGGATGGGACATTACTACAAGAAGAGGACCAGGATGGGGACATTACTACAAGAAGAGGACCAGGATGGGACATTACTACAAGATGGGACCAGGATGGGGACATTACAACAAGATGAGGACCAGGATGGGGACATTACTACAAGATGGGACCAGGATGGGGACATTACAACAAGATGAGGACCAGGATGGGACATTACTACAAGAAGGGGATCAGGATGGGGACATTACTACAAGAAGAGGATCAGGATGGGGACATTACTACAAGATGAGGACCAGGATGGGACATTACTACAAGAAGAGGACCAGGATGGGACATTACTACAAGAAGAGGACCAGGATGGGACATTACTACAAGATGAGGACCAGGATGGACATTACTACAAGATGGGAATCAGGATGGGACATTACTACAAGATGAGGATCAGGATGGTGATATTACTACAAGATCGGGTTGGGACATTACTACAAGAAGAACCATAATAGGGGCATTGATATAGGATGAGGACCAGGATGGGACATTACTACAAGATGAGGACCAGGATGGGACATTACTACAAGAAGGGAATCACAGTGGGGACATTACTAAAAGGAGATCAGGATTTGAACATTACTACATTGAGCCAAAAAGCCGAGTTTGAGACCCCTGGTCTATAAGATTAATACAGCCCTGGATGTGCTAACACTGATCTGTAACACTTGGTAGGACATTCACCATCATCTGGACATTAACCATCATCTACAACAATCACCAAAAACATTACTAAGAGTCAACAATAACCAAAAACCAAGCCAAAACAAATCAATGAGCAGTAAGTATGAGTAAAAGTTAACAATGCCTTGTTACTCACCACGTTGGGCTTGTTCCTGTTACCGGACTCTTCGATGGCCTTGGGGACCTTCAGGGGTTTCGGCTCGGCTGTAGTTGGGGTGCTTGGTGCTGTTCTTGGCAAATCCATGGGGTTGAAGTTATTGGAGCTACTAGGGGTAGCTGGAGTTGTCTTGGACACATCCTCTAAGGGGGCTATTAAAACTGGATGGTGTTTGATTTGAGGCCTTGTAGACTCCACGTTCATCAAATGGGCACCACCATGGCCTAACACTTTGCATTCAGGAGGGGAGATTGGTATAAATGTCGCTGGTTCACTGGTGTGTCGGACATGTTTGCTTCCTTGCCTCAGTTTAGAGATTGCTTCCTTTGGTTCCTCGCCTTCTTTGTTGCTATCATGGCTACCGATTCTGTTGGAGCGCTTTTTAAAGCTACGTCTAACCACCCTTGGAGATAAGACGTTTACAAGATTTGGGTCAAAACTTAAACTTTGACTTCCTTCTAGGTGGGTTTCATCCAAATCAGCCGGTGATAGATGTCCCGGTTGGGTGTAATACTTGGCCTCCTCTTCTAGCTCATCCAGATCGTCTAACTCATCTCTTTGCTCCGATAGTATCGGTTCACTGGTAGACGCCAGGATGGATTGTTCCAACTCTTTGGAAGGCTCATTGGAGTCTTCCAGGCTAGCGGGAGACAATTCTCCACGACGGCTTGGATCGCTAAATGACTTCTTCTTGATGGTCTTCCCGTTGCCCTTCTCGTCAATGACTTTATCAAGGGCTCCCGGTTGACTAACGATATTTTGGATGACCGTGTTGTAATCCTTCACTCCATCACTACTAAAAGACAGTACACTGGCAGCGCTACCGGTGCATTCAGATAGAACCGTAGCGGAAGAATCAGAGATCCCAGACTTGGAATTTAACGATCCGAGGAGGTTACTATCCATAGAGAAATTTTTAGCATCTTCGGTGATAGAGTAACTCCGGTGAGGCATTGGATCACTCAAAGACCTATAGGCGTCACTTCCGGACTCACCATTACTCCCACTACTAGAGTCTGTACCGCTATTACCAAGTGAAGGAAACTTCCGTCTCCGTCTAACTGTTCCGGGTGTTGGTGGAGCATCCATTTGTGGAGCGTCAGAGCATTGGGTACTTTCTAAATTACCTGTATGGGATTGAACTGGGAAAAGTCTCCATTTTGGCCACTTTCTTCCTGGTACATCTCCGTTGATTTCCAAACTTTAAGTTTCTGACCAAGGTCTCGATACGAAGTACAAGGAGTAGGGTCCACCTCGGTAACAATCCCTTCATCAGTCAAGTTGGACTCATGTACAGATAAGTCAGACGTTCTCCTACTTGACCCAATGTCATTGGATGCACATTTCCCATCACCATTTTCGTGAGATACGTCGGGTATTTTACCACTTTTGAGATGTTCAATCACTTCTTGATCAAAGCTGTAGTCCTCCTGAGACCCTATCTGCTTGATCTTCTCAAATACTTGTCTGGCTTCTTGGATGTATTGGTCCTGCATTGCTTCATTGTAGTTTTCCTTTACGTTATTAATAGGTTGCATATGTGAGAATATGGCATCGCTGTTGGATGGGGTGGCAAGCATAAGTTCGGAAGAGCTCTGCTTCATGGAGCTGTGGGTGGTCACGACGTCGGGGACCCAGTTTTTCCGAATAGGTGAAGGACTTTGTGCGTCGTAACGTGGCCGTCAAGTCCTTCAATGTTGGACGGCCCCCTTGTTGTAATCGGTTCTGCCCTACGGGTCGGCCTTGGCCAACTAAACTTTGCTGACCGGAAGATTCCCGACAGGCCTCAAGCCTGGGGCAGGCTCCCTCCTTCTCACCAGTCCCTCTGTTTTTTAGTTTTAAGTCCGAAAAGTCTGATTTTAAGTAAGTCAGTAAGCTAAGGGTGTCCGATGTGATATCTGGGTTTGATCTAGACTTCTTCTGTTTAGAGTCATCACTTTCAAAGTCATCATTAACAACTTCATTTCTTAATTTGGCTACGCTACACGGTATTTTTCGACCTGGGACGGACTAAGGGTCGTGACGTACTTTCGTGTTGACCAAAACTTGGAGATCGGTGAACGTTGAACCCTCCCTGGAGGCTTCGCGATTGCCCAGTGTAATACGCATTGAAGTGGTCATCGTCTTTGAGGGTTTCGGTACTTGAATACCTACTGCTGCTTCTAGATCCGCAAGGACTCGGCATGAAGGGTGGAATGTTAACTTTCGCGACTCGAGACACGGTGGCCATCGGAGACACCGAGGCCAGTTGACCTTGCGCTAGTGCTTCGAGAGGAGTAGTGGTTGAGACGTTAGTACTTAGCTCTGGAACTAGACCACTTGGTACCAACTTTTGCACTGAGAAGTCCAACACACTTGTACCTTGGTCCAAGTCGCGTGGTGCGTTGACTGCAATGTGCCCGTCCCCATCAAAGTCTTTACTATCGCAGTCATTTTCCTTCCTAGTAGAGCGTTTCCTGAGACTTTCCCTGAGGACATCAAGCCCATCGTCCTCGTCACTTCCTGACGAGGCTTCTCGGGACCTGATTTTGGGCAGCACGGTGTTCCTCTGTAGCTCATCCATGCTGTAGCTGTCTTTGAGTCTGACATTATCAGGGGCTGTCTGTGGTTTGCCTGAACTATGCCAGGAATGTAAACTAAGTGATTGCTGCCTTGCCTCTTGTTTAGGTAGACCAGATGAAAGTGTGTGCGCTTTCAGGCCAAATGGGATACAGCTTCTTGGAGGAGGGGGAGGAGGCTGAGGTTTGGGACCAGTGTTAATATTTCGGTATTCTTTTGTATCCGAACACAGGGTATATTGTTCGCTTTTACTCTCCGACGACGGTGCCCTGCAATAGTTGGTTTCCGACTTTGACGAAGGGTTTTTGGGCAAGTGTGCCGATCCCGCGGGCTGGTCTTTGGTGTAGTGATTAACGTTTTTGGCAGTATCTACAGGGCAATGTCTTTGTGGTTCCATCTCCCTTACGTAAGACCCCGTCTTTGGTTCTTCACAGTCGGGCAGTGAAGAAGCCCTGGACGGAGCTTTCCTAGTGCCGTCCTCCAAAAAGTTTCCTCATCTCGGTGACGCTCGGCCAGTTACTCCCTTCCGTTACAAACAGTTCACGGTTATCTGGCTGGTGTAGAAAACTACAGAAGGCGTCCACTTCATCTAGTGAGATCCCTGAGCTCGGAGATTCCCACGGGCTATGAAAATCATGCGACTTACCTGGCAGCGCCAGGGTGAGGCCATCACTCCCGGTTGGGTTGATAAAGTCTTGTTGACCACCCGCTACACTGTTGACCTCCTCCGGAGAACGACGATGATCCGCACTCTCATCGTCGCTCAGAGTCGCCTCGTCCCTCCGGTGGGTGGAAAAGCGCTGAGAGAGCTGCCGGACAGACGGGATATTCTGGTCTTTGCCGGCTGAAGAGATCTTGGACACCTTCCTCGTTAAGCTGAGGGATCTGGCAGGGGGACGATGTGTTTTTTGACATGTGGGTTGGGTGACATCTCCTTTCCCGGCCAGTTCCGTGCCTCCCTCTTCACTAAAAGCTTTTGCATTCCAGTTTCCCAGTTTCTTAAAAGACACGCTCCGGTAGATCCGAACTTTTCTCTCCGCATCCCTCTCGGCCATTGTTTAAGACAATCCGACACCCCGAAAAAAAGAAGGCGGTCTAGACTTTGGGTCCACTTTGGATACAAGTTTCAAAGGTGAAAAGTCTTCAAAAAATAAATTAAAATACATTCATCCATGTAGGAACCGAGCCGGCGTCTCCGAGACTATGGTAGCCCGTAACGGTTTCCCGAGGAGCGAGCCGGCGTCTCCGAGACTATGGTAGCCCGTAACGGTTTCCCGAGGAGCGAGCCGGCGTCTCCGAGACTATGGTAGCCCGTAACGGTTTCCCGAGGAGCGAGCCGGCGTCTCCGAGACTATGGTAGCCCGTAACGGTTTCCCGAGGAGCGAGCCGGCGTCTCCGAGACTATGGTAGCCCGTAACGGTTTCCCAAGGATTGAGCCGGCGTCTCCGAGACTATGGTAGCCCGTAACGGCTTCCCGAGGAGTTGAGCCGGCGTCTCCGAGACTATGGTAGCCCGTAACGGTTTCCCGAGGAGCGAGCCGGACCGTCGATAAATCTTCATCTTTTAGCGATTAATTCCACTTTCTTTCCTGTTGGGTTTTCCAGCGGTAAGATAAAAAAAAAAAAGAAGTTTACGCAAAGTTTCCTTGACAACTGTTTAACCCGCTGTTGTCTCCGGCTCGGTTGTAGCCATCGCTAGAAAAATGCACATTCCGCCTGGCGTTCCATTGTGCTGACGCGCCCCCCCCCCTGCTGTTCTTCTTGTATCCCAGGATTGAACATAGCCCAAAAAAAAAAAAAAAAAAAAAAAACAACAATTTCTGTAAAGTAATCCTTTGGTCTTTCCAGTCTCTTGTGTGTTTTTTCACGTGGGAGAAAAACAAGCCTCAGCCTCCGGCTCACCATAGGTTAAAGGAGGGGAGAGTATGGGAACATTCTCTTTTCTTCATTGCTCCCTGGAAAAAGAAAAAAAAATGGAATCTTGTTACAAATAATATATGGAAATGACCGTCCTGGCCCCCCTTAGTGAGAGCGGGACATCCCCCCCCCCCCCGTCCTTTACTGCACTGCTGCGAAGACGAAAAAAGACCAAACTTAATGTTTTTTGTATTAGCGAATAGAAAATAGAGCTCATTTTTTTCAGGTTTTTTTCTTTGCAAAAAAAAGTAGCATTTTAGCGCCCCCCACTGGTCAACTGCTGAATTACACCTTAGTTTTTTCTATTTTTTTTTTGTTGACTTTTAAACACAATTAGTTTCAAAAGGAATAAAAGGGATCAATAACAAAACAATTCTTCAGTTTTGGATGATAAAATAATTGTGGTAAATGCACTGGTTTAACTTGAAGCTGTGAAAGCTCCAACGGGGCCCCCCAATTATTGCAAATCTTTAATAGCAATAGTCTTTTTCTATAGGCCAAAGAGACTTTTGGGGCCCCCTAAGCTCCAGGGCCCAAGTGGAAGCAACCCCTGCACCTGTTGTAGTTACTGGATACATGGAAGGTTAGATTATAGTCTGTGAGATATGGTAAGGGTTAATGAAAGATTCCTGAGACTTGTAGTCCCCATTGATCTATTAGGACAATATATATGTAATATAGCATAAAGCACATGTCATCTATAGAGTGCATGCTCTGCAGACAAGGTGGGTCTTTGTACCCCATCCCCGGGGACTACTGATGTCACAGCGCTGACTATGATGACATCATCACATGACAACTGTCAAAATAAAGACTGTGGCTTCCTCGCCTCCATAGTGGCCCCTCATCTCTATGGTGGCCCCTCATCTCTATGGTGGCCCCTCACCTCTATGGTGGCCCCTCACCTCTATAGTGGCCCCTCACCTCTATGGTGGCCCCTCAGCTCCATAGTGGCCCCTCAGCTCTATAGTGGCCCCTCAGCTCTATAGTGGCCCCTCACCTCTATGGGGGCCCCTCACCTCTATGGTGGCCCCTCACCTCCATAGTGGCCCCGGTCATTCACTATTAAAGGGATCTTTTCTTAAAGGCACAAAAATTGCAGCAGATTTTAAACATTTTGACGCAGTCCATCTGAAATACAGAGGGTAAGTTGTGGAAAACATAACACATAAATATCACTCCCAACCCCTATAAGTCATGATGGCGCCCCCCCACGACAAGGGGAAACCTGCATCCAAGAGGGAGGCTGCATATAGCAACCCAGAGCCTGAAAGAGGGGACAAGGGGGAAAAAGGGTCATGGGGTGAGCAGGGGAGAAAGGAGAAAAGAGAAGGAACAAGAGGAGAAAAGAGAAAGGAAGAAAAGGAAAGGAAAGAGGGAGAAAGGAAAAAAAGAAAAGGAAAGAAGGGGAAAGGAAAGGAGAGAAAAGGAAGAAAGGAAAGAAAAGGAGAGAAAAGGAAAGAAGGGAAAGGAAAGGAGAGAAAAGGGGAAAGGAAGGAGAGAAAAGGGAGAAAAAAGAGAAAGGAAAGGAGAAAAAGGGAGAAAAAAAGGAAAGAAAAAGGAGAGAAAAGGGGAAAGGAAAGGAGAGAAAAGGGAGAAAAAAGGAAAGGAAAGGAGAGAAAAGAAAAGGAAAGAAGGGGAAAGGAGAGAAAAGAAAAGGAAAGAAGAGGAAAGAAAGGAGAGAAAAGAGGAGAAAAGAGAAGGAAGAAAAGGAAAGGAAAGAAGGGGAAAGGAAAGGAGAGAACAAGGAAGAAAAGGAAAGAAAGGGAAGAAAAGGAGAGAAAGGAAAGAAGGGGAAAGGAAAGGAAAGAAAAGGGAAGAAAAGGAAAGAAAAGGAGAAAGAAAAGAAAAAAGGGGAAAGGAAAGAAGAGAACAGGTAAGAAAAGGAAAGAAGGGGAAAGGAAAGGGAAGAAAAGGAAAGAAAAGGAATAAAGGGGAAATTAAAGAAAAGAAAAAAAGGGGAAAGGAAATGAGAGAAAAGGAAAGAAATGAATGAGATGGAAAGGAAAGAACAGGGAAGAAAAGGAATGGAAAGAAATGGAAAGTCAAGGAGAGGAAAGGAGAGAAAATGGAAGGAAAGAAAAGGGAAGCAAAGGAAAGGAGAGAAAAGGAAGGAAATGGAAAGGAAAGAGAGAAAAGGAGAAGAAAAGGAAAAAAGCGTAAGAAAAGGGAAGAAAAGAAAGGGAAGAAAAGGAAAGGAAAGGAGAGACAGAGGATCCTCCTGAGACCTGCTATCGGCTGCGGAGCACAAAATCCAATCTCAAAAATAAAGTTTAAAAACTGCAACAAAAATGAGTAAAACATCAGATAGTGGTGCCCCTCCTCCAGAGACACAGGGGCTGATGATGGTGATGATAGTGGTGATGATGTTGATGTTGATGATGATGATGTTGATGTTGATGATGATGATGATGATGATGATGATGTTGTTCCTCAGGTTGATAGTTTGCATTGTCCCCTGTGTAGAGAATACAAAGGACAGAGGAGGAGGAGGAGGAGGAGGCTCTTACCCTTCACAGGTTTCCTCCAGTCTAAGTTTCAGAGTGTGCACAGAGTCCAGGAATTTGTGAGCTCCATTGTGTGTCTGGAGGGAGGGGGGACATGTGATCACAAAGTTTCAGGTCCCATAATAAAGTCCTCTGTGGGGCCCCTCCTGCCTCTTCTGGGCCCTGGGACACAATGTATCAGGATCCAGCACCAGATGGGACAGTTGTGTGACTCCAGAGCCTCCTGGATACAGGATGTTCCTCTTCCTCCCCTATTTCTGCTCTCAGATGGATTGTGCCAAACTCTTCTCCTACTCTGCACAGTTCAATAGCTTTAACCCCTTCATTGCCTCCCTGTAAATCCTAAGTACATCCTCCTGAGGGCCCTGAGCACAATCCTCCCGAGGGGCCCTGAGCACAATCCTCCTGAGGGGCCCTGAGTACAATCCTCCTGAGGGGCCCTGACCACAATCCTCCTGAGGGGCCCTGAGCACAATCCTCCTGAGGGGCCCTGAGCACAATCCTCCTGAGGGGCCCTGACCACAATCCTCCTGAGGGGCCCTGAGTACAATCCTCCTGAGGGGCCCTGACCACAATCCTCCTGAGGGGGCCCTGACCACAATCCTCCTGAGGGGCCCTGAGCACAATCCTCCTGAGGGGCCCTGAGCACAATCCTCTGAGGGGCCCTGAGCACAATCCTCCTGAGGGGCCCTGAGCACAATCCTCCTGAGGGGCCCTGAGCAACAATCCTCCTGAGGGGCCCTGAGCACAAATCCTCCTGAGGGGCCCTGAGTACAATCCTCCTGAGGGGCCCTGAGCACAATCCTCCTGAGGGAGCCCTGAGACAATCCTCCTGAGGGGCCCTGAGCACAATCCTCCTGAGGGGCCCTGAGCCACAATCCTCCTGAGGGGCCCCTGAGCACAATCCTCCTGAGGGGCCCTGAGCACAATCCTCCTGAGGGGCCCTGAGCACAATCCTCCTGAGGGGCCCTGAGCACAATCCTCCTGAGGGGCCCTGAGCACAATCCTCCTGAGGGGCCCTGAGCACAATCCTCCTGAGGGGCCCTGAGCACAATCCTCCTGAGGGGCCCTGAGCACAATCCTCCTGAGGGGCCCTGAGCACAATCCTCCTGAGGGGCCCTGAGCACAATCCTCCTGAGGGGCCCTGAGCACAATCCTCCTGAGGGGCCCTGACCACAATCCTCCTGAGGGGCCCTGAGCACAATCCTCCTGAGGGGCCCTGAGCACAATCCTCCTGAGGGGCCCTGACACAATCCTCCTGAGGGGCCCTGAGCACAATCCTCCTGAGGGGCCCTGAGCACAATCCTCCTGAGGGGCCCTGACACAATCCTCCTGAGGGGCCCTGAGCACAATCCTCCTGAGGGGCCCTGAGCACAATCCTCCTGAGGGGCCCTGAGCACAATCCTCCTGAGGGGCCCTGAGCACAATCCTCCTGAGGGCCCTGAGCACAATCCTCCTGAGGGGCCCTGAGCACAATCCTCCTGAGGGGCCACTCGCCTGAGCACAATCCTCCTGAGGGGAGCCTCTGAGGCACTGATCCAATCCGCTGAGGGGCCCTGAGCACAATCCTCCTGAGGGGCCCTGAGCACAATCCTCCTGAGGGGCCCTGAGCACAATCCTCCTGAGGGGCCCTGACCACAATCCTCCTGAGGGGCCCTGAGCACAATCCTCCTGAGGGGCCCTGAGCACAATCCTCTGAGGGGCCCTGAGTACACAATCCTCCTGAGGGGGCCCTGAGTACAATCCTCCTGAGGGGCCCTGACCACAATCCTCCTGAGGGGCCTGAGCACAATCCTCCTGAGGGGCCATGAGCACAATCCTCCTGAGGGGCCATGAGCACAATCCTCCTGAGGGGCCTGACCACAAATCCTCCTGAGGGGCCCTGACCACAATCCTCCTGAGGGGCCCTGAGCACAATCCTCCTGAGGGGCCCTGAGCACAATCCTCCTGAGGGACCCTGAACACAATCCTCCTGAGGGGCCCTGAGTACAATCCTCCTGAGGGGCCCTGAGTACAATCCTCCTGAGGGGCCCTGAGCACAATCCTCCTGAGGGGCCCTAGCACAATCCTCCTGAGGGGCCCTGACCACAATCCTCCTGAGGGGCCCTGAGTCACAATCCTCCTGAGGGGCCCTGAGCACAATCCTCCTGAGGGGCCCTGACCACAATCCTCCTGAGGGGCCCTGAGCACAACCTCCTGAGGGGCCTGATCACAATCCTCCTGAGGGGCCCTGAGTACAATCCTCCTGAGGGGCCCTGAGCACAATCCTCCTGAGGGGCCCTGAGCACAATCCTCCTGAGGGGCCCTGAGCACAATCCTCCTGAGGGGCCCTGACACAATCCTCCTGAGGGGCCCTGACCACAATCCTCCTGAGGGGCCCTGAGCACAATCCTCCTGAGGGGCCCTGAGCACAATCCTCCTGAGGGGCCCTGAGTACAATCCTCCTGAGGGGCCCTGAGCACAATCCTCCTGAGGGGCCCTGAGCACAATCCTCCTGAGGGGCCCTGACCACAATCCTCCTGAGGGGCCCTGAGCACAATCCTCCTGAGGGGCCCTGAGCACAATCCTCCTGAGGAGCCCTGAGCACAATCCTCCTGAGGGGCCCTGAGCACAATCCTCCTGAGGGGCCTGAGCACAATCCTCTGAGGGGCCCTGAGCACAATCCTCCTGAGGGGCCCTGAGCACAATCCTCCTGAGGGGCCCTGAGCACAATCCTCCTGAGGGGCCCTGAGCACAATCCTCCTGAGGGGCCCTGAGTACAATCCTCCTGAGGGGCCCTGAGCACAATCCTCCTGAGGGGCCTGAGCACAATCCTCCTGAGGGGCCCTGAGCACAATCCTCCTGAGGGGCCCTGACACAATCCTCCTGAGGGGCCCTGAGCACAATCCTCCTGAGGGGCCCTGACCACAATCCTCCTGAGGGGCCCTGACTACAATCCTCCTGAGGGGCCCTGAGCACAATCCTCCTGAGGGGCCCTGAGCACAATCCTCCTGAGGGGCCCTGAGCACAATCCTCCTGAGGGGCCTGAGCACAATCCTCCTGAGGGGCCCTGAGCACAATCCTCCTGAGGGGCCCTGACCACAATCCTCCTGAGGGGCCCTGAGCACAATCCTCCTGAGGGGCCCTGACCACAATCCTCCTGAGGGGCCCTGAGCTACAATCCTCCTGAGGGGCCCTGAGCACAATCCTCCTGAGGGGCCCGACACAATCCTCCTGAGGGGCCCTGAGCACAATCCTCCTGAGGGCCACTGGGGCACAATCCTCCGAGGGCCCTGAGACAATCCGCCTGAGGGCCTGACACAATCCTCCTGAGGGGCCCTGACACAATCCTCCTGAGGGGCCCTGAGCACAATCCTCCTGAGGGGCCCTGACCACAATCCTCTGAGGGGCCCTGAGCACAATCCTCCTGAGGGGCCCTGAGCACAATCCTCCTGAGGGGCCCTGAGACAATCCTCCTGAGGGGCCCTGAGACAATCCTCCTGAGGGGCCTGACACAATCCTCCTGAGGGGCCCTGAGCACAATCCTCCTGAGGGGCCTGACACAATCTCCTGAGGGGCCTGAGCACAATCCTCCTGAGGGGCCCTGACACAATCCTCTGAGGGGCCCTGACACAATCCTCCTGAGGGGCCCTGAGCACAATCCTCCTGAGGGGCCCTGAGCACAATCCTCCTGAGGGACCTGAGCACAATCCTCCTGAGGGGCCTGAGTACAATCCTCCTGAGGGGCCCTGAGACAATCCTCCTGAGGGCCCTGACACAATCCTCCTGAGGGGCCCTAGCACAATCCTCCTGAGGGGCCCTGACACAATCCTCCTGAGGGGCCCTGAGTACAATCCTCCTGAGGGGCCCTGAGCACAATCCTACCTGAGGGGCCCTGACCACAATCCTCCTGAGGGGCCTGAGCACAATCCCTGAGGGCTGAGCAATCCTGAGGCCTGACCAATCTCTGGGCCCGACACCCTATCCTCCTGAGGGCTGAGCACAATCTCCTGAGGGCCTGAGCACAATCCTCTGAGGGCCCTGACCAATCCTCCTGAGGGGCCTGAGCACAATCCTCCTGAGGGCCCTGACACAATCTCCTGAGGGCCCTGAGCAAACCTCTGGGGGCTGAGCACATCTCCGAGGGCCCTGAGCAATCCCTGAGGGGCCCTGAGACAATCTCTGAGGGCCTGAGACAATCTCCTGAGGGGCCCTGACACAATCTCTGAGGGGCCCTGACACAATCCTCCTGAGGGGGCCTGAGCACAATCCTGAGGGGCCTGAGCACAATCCTCTGAGGGCCTGACAATCCTCTGAGGGGCCTGACACCTTGAGGCCTGCCACAATCTCCTGAGGGGCCCTGACACAATCCTCTGAGGGGCCATGAGACAATCCTCCTGAGGGGCTGACACAATCTCTGAGGGGCCCTGACAATCTCCTGGGCCTGACACAATCCTCCTGAGGGGCCTGAGCACAATCCTCTGAGGGCCTGAGCCAATCCTCCTGAGGGCCTGAACAATCCTCTGGGGGCCCTGACAATCTCTGAGGGGCCTGACAATTCTGAGGGCCTACACAATCCTCCTGAGGGGAGCCATCTCTGAGGCCTGACACAATCTCTGAGGGGCCTGAGTACAATCCTCCTGAGGGCCGAGCACAATCCTCCTGAGGGGCCCTGACACATCCTCCTGGGGCCTGAGACAACCTCCTGAGGGCCTGAGACAATCCTCTGAGGCCTGATACAATCTCCTGAGGGCCGAGCACATCCTCCTGAGGGCCCTGAGCACAATCCTCCTGAGGGGCCCTGACACAATCCTCCTGAGGGGCCTGACCACATCCTCTGAGGGCCCTGACACAATCCTCCAGGGGCCCTCAGCACAATCCCGAGGGCCTGACACAATCCTCCTGAGGGCCCTGAGACAACTCCGAGGGCCTGAGCACAATCCTCTGAGGGGCCTGACCACAATCCTCCTGAGGGGCCCGCCACAATCCCCGAGGGGCCTGACACATCCCCTGAGGCCCTGACACAATCCTCTGAGGACCCTGAGCACAATCCTCCTGAGGGGCCCTGAGCACAATCCTCCTGAGGGGCCCTGACACAATCCTCTTGAGGCCTGACACAATCCTCTGAGGGGCCCTGAGCACAATCCTCCTGAGGGGCCTGAGCACAATCCTCCTGAGGGGCCCTGAGACAATCCTCCTGGGGGCCCTGAGACAATCCTCCTGAGGGCCCTGAGCACAATCTCCTGAGGGCCTGAGCACAACCTCCAGGCCTAGCACAATCCCTGAGGGGCCCTGACCACATCCTCCTGAGGGGCCCTGACACAATCCTCCTGAGGGGCCTGACCACAATCCTCCTGGGGCCCTGACACAATCCTCCTGAGGGGCCCTGAGCACAATCCTCCTGGGGCCCGAGCAATCCTGAGGGCCCTGAGACAATCCTCCTGA
The DNA here is from genome assembly GCA_033576535.1 of Allobates femoralis. NCBI lineage: Eukaryota > Metazoa > Chordata > Amphibia > Anura > Aromobatidae > Allobates > Allobates femoralis. The sequence goes on along the minus strand of JARQOC010000002.1, from coordinate 737,820,038 downwards.
GGGGCTGGACATCCCTAGGGCCCTGACACATCCTCCTGAGGGGCCCTGCCACATCCTCCTGAGGGGCCCTGAGCACAATCTCCTGAGGGGCCCTGACCATCTCCTGAGGGGCCTGACACAATCCTCTGAGGGGCCCGACACAATCCCCTGAGGCCCGACACAACCTCCTGGGGCCTGACACAATCTCTAGGGCCCGACAAATTCCGAGGGCCCTAGAACCCCTGAGGGCCCTGACATCTCCTGAGGGGCCGACACAATCCTCCTGAGGGGCCCTGAGCACAATCCTCTTGAGGGGCCCTGAGCACAATCCTCCTGAGGGGCCCTGAGCACAATCCTCCTGAGGGGCCCTGAGCACAATCCTCCTGAGGGGCCCTGAGTACAATCCTCCTGAGGGGCCCTGAGCACAATCCTCCTGAGGGGCCTTGAGCACAATCCTCCTGAGGGGCCCTGAGCACAATCCTCCTGAGGGGCCCTGACCACAATCCTCCTGAGGGGCCCTGAGCACAATCCTCCTGAGGGGCCCTGACCACAATCCTCCTGAGGGGCCCTGACTACAATCCTCCTGAGGGGCCCTGAGCACAATCCTCCTGAGGGGCCCTGAGTACAATCCTCCTGAGGGGCCCTGAGCACAATCCTCCTGAGGGGCCTTGAGCACAATCCTCCTGAGGGGCCCTGAGCACAATCCTCCTGAGGGGCCCTGACCACAATCCTCCTGAGGGGCCCTGAGCACAATCCTCCTGAGGGGCCCTGACCACAATCCTCCTGAGGGGCCCTGACTACAATCCTCCTGAGGGGCCCTGAGCACAATCCTCCTGAGGGGTTCCCTCAGGCAGCATGAGCATCCCCAGAACCATGAGAGCGTGTGCGTCCCCCTGAACCTTGGGAAGAGGGCGGCCCCCGAACATTGGGAGCAGGAGCATCCCCTAAACCTAGAAAGCAGAGGCATCCCCTGAACCTTGGGAGCAGGAGCATCCCTCAAGCCTTGGCAGTATGGATGTCCCCCCGACCCTTAGCAACAGGGGCATCCCCTCGAACCTTGGCAGCATTGATGCCCCTCCGAAATTTGGCAGCAGGGATGTCCCCCCGAACCTTGGCAGCAGGGGCGTCCCCCGAACCTTGGGAGCAGGGGTGTCCCCCGAACCTTTGGAGCAGGGGCGTCCCCCGAAACTTGGGAGCAGGGGCATACCCCTGAGCCTTGGGAGCAGGGGCGTCATTTGAACCTTGGGAGCAGAGGCATACCCTTGAACCTTGGGAGCAAGAGCGTCTCCAGGCCTTGGTAGCAGGAGTGTCCCCCAAACCTTGGGAGCAGGGGCGTCCCTCCAAACCTTGGGAGCAGGGGTGTCCCCCCAAACCTTGGGAGCAGGGGCTTCTCCCAAACCTTTGGAGCAGGGGCATCTCCCAAACCTTTGGAGCAGGGGCATACCCCTGAACCTTGGGTGCAGGGGTGTCATCTGAACCTTGGGAGGAGACTTGTACCCCTGAGCATTGGGAGCAACAGCGTTTCCCGGATCCTGGTAGCAGGAGTGTCCCCCAAACCTTGGGAGCAGGGGCGTCCCCCTAAACCTTGGGAGCAGGGGCGTCCCCCCAAACCTTGGGAGCAGGGGCGTCCCCCCAAACCTGGGGAGCAGGGGCGTCCCCCCAAACCTTTGGGAACAGGGGTGTCCCCCCCAAACTTTGGGAGCAGGGGCGTCCCACCAAACCTTGGCACCAGGGACTTCCCCCTGAACCTTGGGAGTATGAGTCTCACAAAACTTGGAAGCAGTGCATCCCTCCGAACGTTGGCATCAGGGGCCCCCCCCCGAACATTGGCAGCAGGAGCCTCTCCCCGAACCTTGGCAGTAGGGGCATCCCATCGAACCTTAGGAGCGGAGGCTTCCCTTCCAAACCCTGACAGTAGGGGTGTCCCATGAAACCTTTAACACCTCAGGGTCAGGTCACAAAGTGAAAATGACCACCCCTCACAGAAGATCAGAGAAGAGACCTCAGAACCCTCCTCAGGGAAACTCCGAGGCCAAACTTCAGCCCAAAGTGGAGGTTGTATATCCCCCTCACCCCTCCACAGCATCAGACAGGGGAGAGGGTGTGGACTGTATACAGATGGTAGAGGTATTTGAATTGTGAAGGCCTCAGGGGCGGACACATTGGTGCAGCCTGTACAGCCGCACAGGGGCCCAAAAGAGAACAGGGTCCATTTCTATCTCGAGTCAAAACCATATCAACATAGGTTCCACACTCCGCCACTTAGATGTGGGCGATGAACTGCACTCGGGGTTCCGTCAACCATAGGGATGAATTACCAGCAGACAGTCTATCCGGTAACACTGCATTAATGCTGAAAAATTCTATGTTCTAAACGGAACCCCCTGAATGCAGGACTAGCGACAGTGTGACCTTAGCCACAGACAGACAGACACACACACAGACACACACACAAGACACTTCTCACCCTCCGGCAATCCTGTGGTGACCGGTGATTTCTTACTTCCGGGTTCGGTACTTGCAGATCCTGCACACCATGTGACAGGCTGAGTCACATGGGGCGCAGGTCCTGGAAGATCGATAAACACAGCATCTACAATGCCCGGGGATGAAGTCATCACCGTAGCTAGCCTTGGGTTTATCGGAGAGGGTGAGAATTGCTGTGTTAAAGTCTCGTAGACTGTGCTGGACTGACAAATAGATCACTTTTTTGGGGCAAAAACGCAGCCCAAAAACCTGATCTAAAACGGCCAGTGTGCACATAACCATTGAGTCATCATAAACGAAGCCTAGAGACGCAAGAAAACCATCGACGGCCCATGAGACCAGTTATAACGCCATGTCATGGCGTATGGACGCCTAGCGGGAAAAGCAAGAATGTAATGGAAAGAAGACCCTGACAATAAGGAGAGGGAACAGAAGTCACCTCCTGACACAAGCCTGAGGCTGCACCATACACTCCCTAACAACCCTATACGGGTCCTACCCCCACTGTCACCATTACATGCCTTTGTACTACACTATGTGCAGACTATTGAGGACACAAAAGGAAAAACACTCCTAACTCCTCCAATGCAAGCAAAACACCGGAGATGCAATTGTCTCGACACTTCAGCCTCTTCCAGAGACAAACTCCTTCCATAGTGGTCAGCAAAGGAAGGTAATCTATAACCAGTGTCAGGTGGTAAGACACGTGACTACTTATAGTGGAGGGGAGTGGTCATAAAAGAGCTATATCTGAGATTATGGACCACACGAAACAACCAAAAAAGACAGACAAAGAAGAAAACGTGGGAGTCACTGTGTACATACATTACATTACTGACCCTTAGCTACATCCAGAGCTGCACTCACTATTCTGCTGGTGCAGTCACTTCAACGGTGACAACTGGAGTTAAGAAGGAGGCATTGACTAATGTTACGTTGTGTCAGTGTATTTTTGAATTCTGTACCTTTAATATAGGAAAACAATGTTCCTTTAGAACAGTGGACCTTGAAGGGTTCTTGTTCTGGCACTGCCAGGCGTTCTGCACACATTACCTGGGGTTGCGAGATAACAGGAGACTTGAACTCATTCCCAATTCCGTCTACACTGTTTGCTGTCCTTCAAGTTGAAGTTCATTTGCTCTCCAAAAGCTTTTCTTTAGTCACTTTGGTTGATTTGAGTCCACAGAAAGGGAACAACGTGGGTAAAAAATGTAAAAGGTGCAACAAACAACACGATGTGACCACGCTGTGTGAACACATCCTAAGAAGGTTTAGCAAAGGTGTCTCAATCTCCTGAAGTTCCAAAGTTCCGGAACCTTGTTAACACTTTTGTGTACATTTCAGGTTGATCTTCATAAAAAGGTAATTGGGTCAGAAATGAGAATCGAAAACATTGATCATGACGGGTGGTGTTACCTAGAATGAGGAGGAATGGTGCCAAATTCTGGTGAAAATGCACATCTGATCATGGAAGGATAGAACATATCATTTTCAGAAACCTATGAATTCATTTGTTTATTTTTATCAATGTTTTATTGGTCAAATTTGAATCTGGACAGAAAACTGGGCACGATGACGGGTGGTGTTACCTAGAAGGAGGAGGAATGGTGCCAAATTCTGGTGAAAATGCACATCTGCTCATGGAAGGATAGAACGTTCCCTTTTTAGCAGTCTATGAATAAATTGGATACCAATTTTTGGAAATTTCCTCTTTTACAGTCAGTTCATGTGGGTGAATTGGGAGGTTTTTAAAGAAAATGCGGCAAAATTTTGGAGCGATTTGAGTTACAAAAGTGGAGAATTTGCACCAATTTTGTCATTTATTTTTGTAGTTTTTCAAAAAGTGTCTTGATAATTGGGCCAAGAGGATTTGCAATATTTACCCAATGTCTTGATATAAGTATCATTATATTTTGGCATATGTAAATTAGACCGTAATGGGGAGATAATTCCCAGAATAATTGTCAACAACGGGTTAATCTGTGAACGTACATGAGAAGACATTGCTGACAGTCCAATGTTCCAAACTGGCCTGACCAACCCTCTATTGTGCGAGAGCTCGGAGTGTGCCTGGCCCTTTAAATGCTGACATTTTTTGATTTTCTGGCTCGTCAGACTCTAAAAGTGTTGGAATTCGTAAAAAAAATCTAGTTTTTGCCAAATTTGGTATTAAAAATTAGAAAGAGTGAAAAGGGTCTGAGGACAACCAATCAGGAGTAAGGAATATAGAAAAAAAGGCCATACAGTGGTAAACATGGCGTGAGCATCCTGCTCATCATAAAAGGAAGCACCGTCGCCTCCGCTGTCAGTGCCGCCCACAGGGACGGAGCCGCCCATAATACAAGGAAGCACCGCTGCCTCCGCTGTTAGTGCCGCCCACAGTGACGGAGCCGCCCATTATACAAGGAAGCACCGCCACCTCCGCTGTCAGTGCCACCCACAGGGACAAAGCCGCCCATCATACAAGGAAGCACCGCTGCCTCTGCGGTTAGTGCCGCCCACAGGGATGGAGCCGCCCATTATACAAGGAAGCACCACCACCTCCGCTGTTAGTGCCGCCCACAGGGACGGAGCCGCCCATTATACATGGAAGCACCGCCGCCTCCGCTGTCAGTGCTGGCCACAGGGACAAAGCCGCCCATCATACAGGGAAGCACCACCACCTCCGCTGTTAGTGCCGCCCACAGGGACAAAGCCGCCCATCATACAAGGAAACACCGCTGCCTCTGCGGTTAGTGCCGCCCACAGGGACGAAGCCGCCCATTATACAAGGAAGCACCACCACCTCCGCTGTTAGTGCCGCCCACAGGGACAAAGCCGCCCATCATACAAGGAAACACCGCTGCCTCTGCGGTTAGTGCCGCCCACAGGGATGGAGCCGCCCATTATACAAGGAAGCACCGCCACCTCCGCTGTTAGTGCCGCCCACAGGGACAGAGCCGCCCATTATACAAGGAAGCACCGCCGCCTCCGCTGTTAGTGCTGCCCACAGGGACAGAGCCGCCCATTATACAAGGAAGCACCACCACCTCCGCTGTTAGTGCCACCCACAGGGACAAAGCCGCCCATCATACAAGGAAGCACCGCTGCCTCTGCGGTTAGTGCCACCCACAGGGATGGAGCCGCCCATTATACAAGGAAGCACCACCACCTCCGCTGTTAGTGCCGCCCACAGGGACAGAGCCGCCCATTATACATGGAAGCACCGCCGCCTCCGCTGTCAGTGCTGGCCACAGGGACGAAGCCGCCCATCATACAGGGAAGCACCACCACCTCCGCTGTTAGTGCCGCCCATAGGGACAAAGCCGCCCATCATACAAGGAAACACTGCTGCACCGCTGCCTCTGCTGTTAGTGCCGCCCACAGGGACGGAGCCGCCCATTATACAAGGAAGCACCGCCGCCTCTGCTGTTAGTGCCGCCCGCAGGGACAGAGCCGCCCATTATACAAGGCAGCACTGCCACCTCCGCTGTTAGTGCCTCCCACAGGGACGGAGTCGCCCATCATACAAGGAAGCACCGCCACCTCCGCTGTTAGTGTCGCCACAGGGACGAAGCCGCCCATCATACAAGGAAGCACCACCACCTCCGCTGTTAGTGCCGCCCGTAGGGACAGAGCCGCCCATTATACAAGGCAGCACCGCCACCTCCGCTGTTAGTGCCGCCCACAGGGACAGAGCCGCCCATTATACAAGGTAGCACCGCCACCTCCGCTGTCAGTGCCGCCCACAGGGATGGAGCCGCCCATCATACAAGGAAGCACCGCTGCATCCGCTGTCAGTGCCGCCCACAGGGACAGAGCCGCCCATCATACAAGTAAGCACCGCTGACTTTGCTGTCAGTGCCGCCCACAGGGACCGAGCCGCTCGTCTGACGGTTGTTGGATCATTAGCACTGTATCTTGCCATTATTTATGCACTACACAATAGTATTATTTGTGAACTGTCTGGCAGTATTATTCAACCATTGTATGTTGTCATTATATGATTTCTGTAGGATAGGACAGTATAATATAGGCACTATATAGTGTTTTTATTTTAGCACTATTGAAGTGCTGTGTTTCAGTATTACTCGACCACTGTATGTTGATATTATTTGTGATCTGTATGGAGGTATTTTAAGCAATGTATTTCAGTGTTCTTTGTGCAATATTTTATGGTTTTTAACTTCTAGATAGTTGTATTGTATGAGCACTTTATGGTGGTATTATGTAAGCACTGTTCAGTGGTATTGTATGAGCACTTTATGATGGTATTATGTAAGCACTGTTCAGTGGTATTGTATGAGCACTTTATGGTGGTATTATGTAAGCACTGTTCAGTGGTATTGTATGAGCACTTTATGATGGTATTATGTAAGCACTGTTCAGTGGTATTGTATGAGCACCTTATGATGGTATTATGTAAGCACAGTTCAGTGGTATTGTATGAGCACTTTATGGTGGTATTATGTAAGCACTGTTCAGTGGTATTGTATGAGCACTTTATGGTGGTATTATGTAAGCACTGTTCAGTGGTATTGTATGAGCACTTTATGGTGGTATTATATAAGCACTGTTCAGTGGTATTGTATGAGCACTTTATGGTGGTATTATGTAAGCACTGTTCAGTGGTATTGTATGAGCACTTTATGTTGGTATTATGTAAGCATTGTTCAGTGGTATTGTATGAGCACTTTATGGTGGTATTATGTAAGCACTGTTCAGTGGTATTGTATGAGCACTTTATGGTGTTATTATGTAAGCACTGTTCAGTGGTATTGTATGAGTACTTTATGGTGGTAATATGTAAGCACAGTTCAGTGGTATTGTATGAGCACTTTATGGTGGTATTATGTAAGCACAGTTCAGTGGTATTGTATGAGTACTTTATGGTGGTATTATGTAAGCACTGTTCAGTGGTATTGTATGAGTACTTTATGGTGGTATTATGTAAGCACCGTTCATGGTATTGTATGAGCACTTTATGGTGGTATTATGTAAGCACGTTCAGTGGTATTGTATGAGCACTTTATGGTGGTATTATGTAAGCACTGTTCAGTGGTATTGTATGAGCACTTTATGGTGGTATTATGTAAGCACTGTTCAGTGGTATTGTATGAGTACATTTATGGTTGGTATTATGTAAGCACTGTTCAGTGGTATTGTATGAGCACTTTATGGTGGTATTATGTAAGCACGTTCAGTGGTATTGTATGAGCACTTTATGGTGGTATTATGTAAGCACTGTTCAGTGGTATTGTATGAGCACTTTATGGTGGTATTATGTAAGCACTGTTCAGTGGTATTGTATGAGCACTTTATGGTGGTATTATGTAAGCACTGTTCAGTGGTATTGTATGAGCACTTTATGGTGGTATTATGTAAGCACTGTTCAGTGGTATTGTATGAGCACTTTATGGTGGTATTATGTAAGCACTGTTCAGTGGTATTGTATGAGCACTTTATGGTGGTATTATGTAAGCACTGTTCAGTGGTATTGTATGAGCACTTTATGGTGGTATTATGTAAACACTGTTCAGTGGTTATTAGTATGAGCACTTTATGTTGGTATTATGTAAGCACTGTTTAGTGGTATTGTATGAGCACTTTATGTGGTATTATGTAAGCACTGTTCAGTGGTATTGTATGAGTACTTTATGGTGGTATTATGTAAGCACTGTTCAGTGGTATTGTATGAGCACTTTATGTGGTATTATGTAAGCACGTTCAGTGGTATTGTATGAGCACTTTATGGTGGTATTATGTAAGCACGTTCAGTGGTATTGTATGAGCACTTTATGTGGTATTATGTAAGCACTGTTCAGTGGTATTGTATGAGTACTTTATGGTGGTATTATGTAAGCACTGTTCAGTGGTATTGTATGAGCACTTTATGGTGGTATTATGTAAGCACTGTTCAGTGGTATTGTATGAGCACTTTATGTGGTATTATGTAAGCACATGTTCAGTGGTATTGTATGAGCACTTTATGGTGGTATTATGTAAGCACGTTCAGTGGTATTGTATGAGCACTTTATGGTGGTATTATGTAAGCACTGTTCAGTGGTTATTATATGAGCACTTTATGTGTGTATTATGTAAGCACTGTTCAGTGGTATTGTATGAGCACTTTATGGTGGTATTATGTAAGCACTGTTCAGTGGTATTGTATGAGCACTTTATGTGGTATTATGTAAGCACTGTTCAGTGGTATTGTATGAGCACTTTATGGTGGTATTATGTAAGCACCGTTCAGTGGTATTGTATGAGCACTTTACGGTGGTATTATGTAAGCACTGTTCAGTGGTATTGTATGAGCACTTTATGTTGGTATTATGTAAGCACTGTTCAGTGGTATTGTATGAGCACTTTATGGTGGTATTATGTAAGCACTGTTCAGTGGTATTGTATGAGCACTTTATGGTGGTATTATGTAACCATGGTTCAGTGGTATTGTTTGAGCATCTTATGGTGGTATTATGTAAGCACCGTTCAGTGGTATTGTATGAGCACTTTATGGTGGTATGTTGGAATTTTTTACACACTGTAGGTTTGTATTAAAGCACTATATTTTGGTATTATTTGATGACTGCATATTGGTACAACTTTAGCATTATATGGTGGTATTAGAAAAATGTATTTGGTCATTAAACACTAGATAGTGGTAATATTTGATTACTGTATGTTGGTATTATTTAAGCACTGTATAATGGTATTCTTTGAGCACTTTTTGGTGGCTTTATTTGAGCACTCTACTTCGGTATTATTTGAGTACTCTATGGGAATATTTGAACAATGCATTTGGGTATTATGTATAATGGTATTATTAGTGTATGGTGGTATTATTTCATAAATATATATTGGAATTATTTAGGCACTGTGCATAGAGGTATTATTTGATTACTGCATGGCAGTATTGTTTTGTCAATATGTGTTGGATTTATTTAGACACTCTATTGGTATTATTTGAGCACTCTACTTCGGTATTAGGTATTATTTTACTTTTCGGGAGTATTTGAACAATGTATTTGGATGTTATGTATAATGGTATTATTAGTGTATGGTGGTATTATTTTATAAATATATATTGGAATTATTTAGGCACTGTGTACAATATTATTTACACTTTATGATATTTAGACATCGTGCGGCACTGTTACTTATTGATTATGGTATGGCTAAGGTACTGTATATTGGTATATTACTGTATGAGCACTTTATGGTGGCATTATTTGAGCTCTCTATTTTGGTATTATTTGAGTACTCTATGGGAATATTTGAACAATGCATTTGGGTATTATGTAAGCGCTCTATAATGGTATTATTTGATTACTGTATGGCGGTATTATTTCATCAATATGTGTTGGATTTATTTAGACACTATATTGGTATTAGTATGATATTTAGACATTGTGCGGCACTGTTACTTAGTGACTAGGGTACAGTATAATATTTCGGATGTGATCTCTGGCTGTTACGTGTAGTTTTCGTGAAAATGTGTCATGTTCCGAGGTTCAAAAATGTAATGAGCTTAAAAAAAATTAAAAAAAATAAAAAAATGCAAGAATATGATGGAAAAAACAAACAAACCCAATTTTGCCCGAATTTCTCCTTTCCGGCTATGTGTGATGCTCCGCAGGCCGACACTTCCAGGAAAGCAGCTTGTTACCATTGAGCAGAGACTCTAAATTATGACCTTGTAAAAGAAATATGTCTGTTGCGACATCCGGGTCTTTCAGTGACAAATGGAGATAATTACAGTCAGTAAAACGTGCTAATCTGCAAAGAGCAGATGTGAATGATGACTACAGAGGATGGAGGATAGGGGCAATCCTCCTACTGACACATGACCTTGACCATAGGTTTAGGGGTTGCAATCTACCTGGGTCCCTAAGCTTCAGGGGCCCAAAAGTCTCTTTGGCCTATAGAAAAAGACTATTGCTATTAAGGATTTGCAATAATTGGGGGGCCCGTTGTAGCTTTTGCAGGGGGCCCATGAGCTTCAAGTTACCTCCCTGACCTTGACACTTTGTGGCTCAGCTCTGACTGAAACCAATTCCATCAATACCGGACTTCTTTGGGGTCCATCACTCTACGTATGCACAATGTCAGTGTGACGGCTGTGAGCTCGTATGCACAATGTCAGTGTGACGGCTGCGATCTCGTATGCACAATGTCAATGTGACGGCTGCGAGCTCGTATGCATAATGTCAGTGTGACGGCTGCGAGCTCGTATGCACAATGTCAGTGAGATGGCTGCGAGCTCGTATGCACAATGTCAGTGTGACGGCTGCGAGCTTGTATGCACAATGTCAGTGAGACGGCTGCGAGCTCGTATGCACAATGTCAGTGTGACGGCTGCGAGCTCGTATGCACAATGTCAGTGTGACGGCTGCGAGCTCGTATGCACAATGTCAGTGAGACGGCTGCGAGCTCGTATGCACAATGTCAGTGTGACGGCTGCGAGCTCGTATGCATAATGTCAATGTGACGGCTGCGAGCTCGTATGCATAATGTCAATGTGACGGCTGCGAACTCGTATGCACAATGTCAGTGTGACGGCTGCGAGCTCGTATGCACAATGTCATGTGTGACGGCAGCGAGCTCGTATGCACAATGTCAGTGTGACGCAGCGAGCTCGTATGCACAATGTCAGTGTGACGGCTGCGAGCTCGTATGCACAATGTCAATGTGACGGCTGCGAGCTCGTATGCACAATGTCAGTGTGACGGCTGCGAGCTCGTATGCACAATGTCAGTGTGATGGCTGCGAGCTCGTATGCACAATGTCAGTGTGACGCCTGCGAGCTCGTATGCACAATGTCAATGTGACGGCTGCGAGCTCGTATGCACAATGTCAGTGTGACGGCTGCGAGCTCGTATGCACATTGTCAATGTGACGGCTGCGAGCTCGTATGCACAATGTCAGTGTGACGGCTGCGAGCTCGTATGCACAATGTCAATGTGACGGCTGCGAGCTCGTATGCACAATGTCAGTGTGACGGCTGCGAGCTCGTATGCACAATGTCAGTGTGACGGCTGCGAGCTCGTATGCACAATGTCAATGGGACAACTGCGAGGTCGTATGCACAATGTCAATGTGACGGCTGCGAGCTCGTATGCACAATGTCAGTGTGACGGCTGCGAGTCGTATGCATAATGTCAGTGTGACGGCTGCGAGCTCGTATGCACAATGTCAATGTGACGGCTGCGAGCTCGTATGCACAATGTCAGTGTGACGGCTGCGAGCTCGTATGCACAATGTCAGTGTGACGGCTGCGAGCTCGTATGCACAATGTCAGTGTGACGGCTGCGAGCTCGTATGCACAATGTCAGTGTGACGGCTGCGAGCTCGTATGCACAATGTCAGAGTGACGGCTACGAGCTCGTATGCACAATGTCAATGTGACGGCTGCGAGCTCGTATGCACAATGTCAGTGTGACGGCTGCGAGCTCGTATGCACAATGTCAGTGTGACGGCTGCGAGCTCGTATGCACAATGTCAATGTGACGGCTGCGACGTCGTATGCACAATGTCAGTGTGACGGCTGCGAGCTCGTATGCACAATGTCAGTGTGACGGCTGCGAGCTCGTATGCACAATGTCAATGTGACGGCTGCGACGTCGTATGCACAATGTCAATGTGACGGCTGCGAGCTCGTATGCACAATGTCAGTGTGACGGCTGCGAGCTCGTATGCACAATGTCAGTGTGATGGCTGCGACGTCGTATGCACAATGTCAGTGTGACGGCTGCGAGCTCGTATGCACAATGTCAGTGTGACAGCTGCGAGCTGGCTCTTTGTTTTGGTATTTTTGCTTTGTCACGTCCCCGGCTTCTGCTTGCGATTCTCCACCTGTGAAAGTGAAATTCCTTCTCCTCTCCAATCCTGGTGTACGGTTTCTTAATAATCAGCAGAAACGAGGTTGATTACAGTACACGGTGATACTGCTGGGTAATTTATGCATACCTGAAGTTCTCTGCAAATGTACTGGAACTAATGAGGCCAAACCAGTTCCCACAACAAAGAGGGAAAGTTGTAAAAATCATTTTATGTTCCACTCACGGTGAAGGTTTCTTTGCAGACATATCAGAACATGCACAAGCACCAATGGCGGCCTGGGAGCTAGACAAAAAAGGACATACTATTATTAAAGGGCAGGATCTGCAGAGTCATCTCATTATCCATATTCACAGTGGATCCCGAGGGATCATATATTTATCTGGGTGGGAGGGTTTATGGTAATTTGTGTAGTTTGAATCAATGCAACAGGCTGTCATTTGTTTTTTTCTGTAGGTTAGTTGTCAGCTTTGCTGTATAGACTGAGTCTGACTAAGCAGAGCCTTCTCATTATCCATATTCACACTGGATCCCAAGCAATCATACATTTATCTGGGTGGGTGGATTCATGATTATTTTATGTGGGGGGTGTATGGGGGCCATCATACTGTACAAGAGTCTATGGGGTCCAGTATACTGTGTGTAGGGCTGTAGTTGTCATCATACTATGTGGAGGGTGTATAGGGGCCATCATACTGTACAAGGGTCTATGGGGTCCAGTATACTGTGTGTAGGGCTGTAGCAGTCATCATACTATGTGGGGGGTGTATGGGGGCCATCATACTGTACAAGGGTCTATGGGGTCCAGTATACTGTGTGTAGGGCTGTAGTTGTCATCATACTATGTGGGGGTGTATGGAGACCATCATACTGTACAAGGGTCTATGGGGTCCAGTATACTGTGTGTAGGGCTGTAGCAGTCATCATACTATGTGGGGGGTGTATGGGGCCATCATACTGTACAAGGGTCTATGGGGTCCAGTATACTGTGTGAGGGCTGTAGAAGTCATCTTACTATGTGGGGGGTGTATGGGGGCCATCATACTGTACAAGGGTCTATGGGGTCCAGTATACAGTGTGTGGGGCTGTAGTAGTCATCATACTATGTGGGGGGTGTATGGGGGCCATCATACTGTACAAGGGTCTATGGGGTCCAGTATACTGTGTGTAGGGCTATAGCAGTCATCATACTATGTGGGGGGTGTATGGGGGCCATCATACTGTACAAGGGTCTATGGGGTCCAGTATACTGTGTGTAGGGCTGTAGTTGTCATCATACTATGTGGGGGTGTATGGAGACCATCATACTGTACAGAGGTCTATGGGGTCCAGTATACTGTGTGTAGGGCTGTAGTAGTCATCGTACTATGTGGGGGTGTATGGGGGCCATCATACTGTACAGAGGTCTATGGGGTCCAGTATACTGTGTGTAGGGCTATAGTTGTCATCATACTATGTGGGGGGTGTATGGAGACCATCATACTGTACAAGGGTCTATGGGGTCCAGTATACTGTGTGTGGGGCTGTATTAATTATCATACTATGTGGGGGGTGTATGGGGGCCATCATACTGTACAAGGGTCTATGGGGGTCCAGTATACTGTGTGTAGGGCTGTAGTAGTCATCATACTATGTGGGGGGTGTATGGAGACCATCATACTGTACAAGGGTCTATGGGGTCCAGTATACTGTGTGTGGGGCTGTAGTTGTCATCATACTATGTGGGGGTGTATGGAGACCATCATAATGTACAAGGGTCTATAGGGGTCCAGTATACTGTGTGTAGGGCTATAGTTGTCATCATACTATGTGGGGGGTGTAGGGGGCCATCATACTGTACAAGGGTCTATGGGGTCCAGTATACTGTGTGTAGGGCTGTAGTTGTCATCATACTATGTGGGGGGTGTATGGGGGCCATCATACTGTACACGGGTCTATGGGGTCCAGTATACTGTGTGTAGGGCTGTAGTAGTCATCAAACTATGTGGGGGGTGTATGGGGGCCATCATACTGTACAAGGGTCTATGGGGTCCAGTATACAGTGTGTGGGGCTGTAGTAGTCATCATACTATGTGGGGGGTGTATGGGGGCCATCATACTGTACAAGGGTCTATGGGGTCCAGTATACTGTGTGTAGGGCTGTAATTGTCATCATACTATGTGGGGGGTGTAGGGAGACCATCATACTGTACACGGGTCTATGGGGTCCAGTATACTGTGTGTGGGGCTGTAGAAGTCATCATACTATGTGGGGGGTGTATGGAGACCATCATACTGTACAAGGGTCTATGGGGTCCAGTATACTGTGTGTGGGGCTGTAGAAGTCATCATACTATGTGGGGGGTGTATGGAGACCATCATACTGTACAAGGGTCTATGGGGTCCAGTATACTGTGTGTAGGGCTGTAATTGTCATCATACTATGTGGGGGGTGTATGGGGGCCATCATACTGTACAAGGGTCTATGGGGTCCAGTATACTGTGTGTGGGGCTGTAGAAGTCATCATACTATGTGGGGGGTGTATGGGGGCCATCATACTGTACAAGGGTCTATGGGGTCCAGTATACTGTGTGTAGGGCTGTAGTAGTCATCATACTATGTGGGGGGTGTATGGAGACCATCATACTGTACAGAGGTCTATGGGGTCCAGCAGAGGCGTAACTTCAGGCCTCGGGACCCCGATGCGAAAGCTCCAACGGGGTCCCCAATTATTGCAAATATTTAGTAGTATTAGTCTTTTTCTATGGGCCAAAGGGACTTTTGGGGCCCCCCTAGGCTGCAGGGCCCGAGTGCGATCGCAACCCCTGCACCTATTGTAGTTACACCCCTGGGGTCCAGTATACTGTGTGTAGGGCTGTAGTAGTCATCATACTATATGGAGGTTTATGGGGGGGCCATCATACTTTGTGTGGAGCCCATGGGGCCATCATACTTTGTGTAAGGCTGTGGTGACTATCATAT
Source organism: Allobates femoralis (assembly GCA_033576535.1). Classification (NCBI taxonomy): domain Eukaryota; kingdom Metazoa; phylum Chordata; class Amphibia; order Anura; family Aromobatidae; genus Allobates; species Allobates femoralis. The sequence continues at coordinate 737,804,791 of JARQOC010000002.1, read as the reverse complement.
TTATGGAGGCCTTGAGAGGCCATCATACTATGTGTAGAGCCTATAGGGTCATCATGCTATGTGTAGAGCCTATAAGGTCATCATGCTATGTGTAGAGCCTATAGGGTCATCATGCTATGTGTAGAGCCTATAAGGTCATCATGCTATGTGAGGGTCTATGGGGACATCATACTGTGTGTGAAGTCTGTGGGGAGATTATATTGTGTGGGGGGCTGTGGGGCAATCATACTGTGGGCTGTGTTGCGGACCAGGGACTTTAAAGGAATGAAATAAGGTATCCCTAACGCAGGATCAAAGGATCCAATTTATAGCATACAGGAGGACTGAAACACCGCAAAGGGCAATTATGCCCTCGTACATGAAGGAAGGCAACAAACATAGGCAACTACCTTCATCAAGGTCCAAGGTTGGACCGAAACGTTGGTTCCCTGTTGCTGCACTATATAAAAAAACACTGTTTTGCAAACAAAAACCAAAGAGTGCAATTGTTCATTTACCATATCTATATTGTCGATTCACCAGACCTTTCAATTGGCACCTCTATCTATGTAATAAAGCTCAGAGTGCACGCCTTTTTACCATATTACATACAGATTTATACAGCCACCACTAGAGGGACCTCACTATATACAGATTTATACAAGCCACCACTAGAGGGAGCTCACTGCATACAGATTTATACAGTCACCACTAGAGGGACCTCACTACATACAGATTTATACAGTCACCACTAGAGGGACCTCACTACATACAGATTTATACAGTCACCACTAGAGGGAGCTCACTGCATACAGATTTATACAGCCACCACTAGAGGGAGCTCACTACATACAGATTTATACAGCCACCACTAGAGGGAGCTCACTGCATACAGATTTACACAGACATCACTAGAGGGACCTCACTACATACAGAATTATACAGCCACCACTATAGGGAGCTCACTGCATCAAAATTTACACAGACATCACTAGGGGAGCTCACTGCATACAGATTTATACAGCCAACACTAGAGGGAGCTCACTGCATACAAATTTACACAGACATCACTAGGGGGAGCTCACTACATACAGATTTATACATCCACCATTAGGGCGAGCTCACTACATACAAATTTATACAGACATCACTATAGGGAGCTCACTGCATACAAATTTACACAGACATCACTAGGGGGAGCTCACTACATACAGATTTATACAGCCACCACCAGAGGGAGCTCACTACATACAGATTTATACAGCCACCACTAGAGGGAGCTCATTACAAACAGATTTATACAGCCACCACTAGAGGGAGCTCACTACATACAGATTTATACAGCCACCACTAGAGGGAGCTCACTACATACAGATTTATACAGACATCACTAGAGGGAGCTCACTACATACAGATTTATACAGTCATCACTAGAGGGAGCTCACTACATACAGATTTATACAGACATCACTAGAAGGAGCTCATTACATACAGATTTATACAGCCACCACTAGAGGGAGCTCACTGCTTAGGCCAGCTTCACACCACAATTTTGTGCTGTCAGGTTCTGTCCAGTGTTTTGCAGGATGCACTGGATACAACCTGACAGCTCCGGACAGAACAGAACTGGAGGGTTAATATGTCCTGTTTTCTGCCGGAATCATCAGCCGCTGTGCAGGTCCTGAAATTTCAAAATCGCGGCTAGTGGAGAGCTGGCCGTGGTTCTGAAATGTTAGCCATGAGCTTTCCAGGTGCTGAGGTTCAGCACCCGACATCCAGCAGCTGGAATTTTCTGTCGGATCCGGTGCGGTCTGGCACCCATAGCGTCCCATGTTAGGGGGGGGGGAGGCGTCGGATCGCACCGGATCCGGGAGGATCTGACTTTGTCAGATTTTTGCCCTGGACACAAAAATCCTGCAAGCTGCGATTTTGTGCCCTGGACAAAATCGAATGCAGCATGATGCTGCCGGACAGGGACAAAACTGGATCACAAATCACTGCCCTCCGGCCCCATCCAGCACCATAGGGCTGCAGTAGTACAAAATCAGGTTCGGGGCTGTCAGGTTCACACTGTGGTTTATACAGCGTCAATAAAGATCAGTAATAGCAGTGAGCTCCCCCTAGTGGTGGCACAGAGTTTTCATTCTTCTGCATTGCTCAGTTACTGGGATCTCTCCCCATAGTGGCCTCTGCATACTCCCATGTCTCTTCCACGTGGGGTCTGTGCCAGACTATTTCCATAACATTTTAGTAAACTTTGGTATTGTGTTTTCTGTTGTGAAGATTAAAGAATGTAATGCCAGTCTCGTAAATGCCATGTGATTTCTATATATGTATCCTTGCAGTGAGGTCGTTTGTGGTCACCGGCCGATCCTTTTTCCATCCTTTGTGTGGATCCTCCGCTTGTGGCTTTGCTTTGTGACTTTGGCTTGTAAACATTTAGCATACAACGATAAGCACCACGTACTACAAACCAGATGGTGAACTCCGGGCGTCCATAGAAGCGAGGCCAAAGAACGGATCCGAGGACGCACGCATTTATTTACTACTTCTCCAAATTTCCAAGTTCTCTGGAAGCCAAGACGTGTAGAGGAGCGAAGTTCACGAGGACAGAGCTGTGAGCAGAGGATGAGGACAGAGGTGTAAGCAAAGGATGAGGACAGAGCTGTGAGCAAAGGATGAGGACAGGGGTGTAAGCAGAGGACGAGGACAGAGCTGTGAGCAGAGGACGAGGACAGAGGTGTAAGCAGAGGATGAGGACAGAGCTGTAAGCAAGGGATGAGGACAGAGCTGTGAGCAGAGGACGAGGACAGAGGTGTAAGCAGAGGTCGAGGACAGAGCTGTAAGCAGAGGACAAGGACAGAGGTGTAAGCAGAGGACGAGGACAGAGCTGTGAGCAGAAGATGAGGACAGAGCTGTGAGCAGAGGACCAGGACAGAGCTGTAAGCAGAGGACGAGGACAGAGCTGTAAGCAAAGGATGAGGACAGAGCTGTGAGCAGAGGACAAGGACAGAGGTGTAAGCAGAGGTCGAGGACAGAGCTGTAAGCAGAGGACAAGGACAGAGGTGTAAGCAGAGGACGAGGACAGAGCTGTGAGCAGAAGATGAGGACAGAGCTGTGAGCAGAGGACCAGGACAGAGCTGTAAGCAGAGGACGAGGACAGAGCTGTGAGCAGAGGATGAGGACAGAGCTGTGAGCAGAGGATGAGGACAGAGCTGTGAGCAGAAAACGAGGACAGAGCTGTGAGCAGTGGACGAGGACAGAGGTGTAAGCAGAGGATGAGGACAGAGCTGTGAGCAAAGGAGGAGGGCAGGGGTGTAAGCAGAGGACGAGGACAGAGCTGTGAGCAGAGGACGAGGACAGAGGTGTAAGTAGAGGATGAGGACAGAGCTGTAAGCAAAGGATGAGGACAGAGCTGTGAGCAAAGGAGGAGGACAGGGGTGTAAGCAGAGGACGAGGACAGAGCTGTGAGCAGAGGACCAGGACAGAGCTGTAAGCAGAGGACGAGGACAGAGCTGTAAGCAAAGGATGAGGACAGAGCTGTGAGCAGAGGACAAGGACAGAGGTGTAAGCAGAGGTCGAGGACAGAGCTGTAAGCAGAGGACAAGGACAGAGGTGTAAGCAGAGGACGAGGACAGAGCTGTGAGCAGAAGATGAGGACAGAGCTGTGAGCAGAGGACCAGGACAGAGCTGTAAGCAGAGGACGAGGACAGAGCTGTGAGCAGAGGATGAGGACAGAGCTGTGAGCAGAGGATGAGGACAGAGCTGTGAGCAGAAAACGAGGACAGAGCTGTGAGCAGTGGACGAGGACAGAGGTGTAAGCAGAGGATGAGGACAGAGCTGTGAGCAAAGGAGGAGGGCAGGGGTGTAAGCAGAGGACGAGGACAGAGCTGTGAGCAGAGGACGAGGACAGAGGTGTAAGTAGAGGATGAGGACAGAGCTGTAAGCAAAGGATGAGGACAGAGCTGTGAGCAAAGGAGGAGGACAGGGGTGTAAGCAGAGGACGAGGACAGAGCTGTGAGCAGAGGACGAGGACAGAGGTGTAAGCAGAGGATGAGGACAGAGCTGTAACCAAAGGATGAGGACAGAGCTGTGAGCAGAGGACGAGGACAGAGGTGTAAGCAGAGGTCGAGGACAGAGCTGTAAGCAGAGGACGAGGACAGAGCTGTAAGCAGAGGACGAGGACAGAGCTGTGAGCAGAGGATGAGGACAGAGCTGTGAGCAGAGGACGAGGACAGAGCTGTAAGCAGAGGATGAGGACAGAGGTGTAAGCAGGGGATGAGGACAGAGCTGTAAGCAAAGAACGAGGACAGAGCTGTAAGCAGAGGACGAGAACAGAGCTGTAAGCAGAGGACGAGGACAGAGCTGTAAGCAGAGGATGAGGACAGAGTCATTTATAGAGGGTAGGTTCAACAGTCATCTCAGTATTAGTAGAGGACAGGGTAAGCAGAGCCATTCCATTATCACTAGAGGACCTGTGTTAGCAGAGTCATATCACTTCAATGGAGAGTACAGGGTGATCAGAGTTATCTCGTTATCAGAGGGCAGGGTCAGCAGAGACATCTTATTACCATTAGAGAGCAGGGTCAGCAGAGTTGTATCATTTTTCAATGGAGATTGAATGGTGAGCAGAGGCATTCTAGTATTATTAAAGAGCAGAGTCAACAGAGTCATCATATTTTTATAAGAGGGCTGAGTCAGCAGAGTCATCTCATTATAATTAGGGGCAGGGTCAGCAGAGTCATCTCATTACTATAAGAGGCCAGGGACATCAGAGTCATCTCATTATCATTAGAGGGCAGAGTCAGTAGAGTCATCTCATTATCATTAGAGGGCAGGGTCAGCAGAATCATCTCATTATCATTAGAGAGCAGGGTCAGGTGAGTCATCTAATTATCATTAGAGGGCAGGGTCAGCAGAGTCATCTCATTATCATTAGAGGACAGGGTCAGCAGAGTCATCTCATTATCATTAGTGGGCAAGGTCAGCAGAGTCATCTCATTATCATTAGAGGGCAGGGTCAGCAGAGTCATCTCAATATCATTACAGGGCAGGGTCAGCAGAGTCATCTCATTATCATTAGAGGGTAGGGTCAGCAGAGTCATCTCATCATTAGAGGGCAGAGTCAGTAGAGTCATCTCATTATCATTAGAGGGCAGGGTCAGCAGAATCATCTCATTATCATTAGAGAGCAGGGTCAGGTGAGTCATCTAATTATCATTAGAGGGCAGGGTCAGTAGAGTCATCTCATTATCATTAGAGGGCAGGGTCATCAGAGTCATCTCATTATCATTAGAGGGCAGTGTCAGCAGAGTCATCTCATTATCATTAGAGGGTAGGGTCAGCAGAGTTATCTCATTATCATTAGAGGGCAGTCAGCATTGTCCTCTCATCATTAGAGGGCATGGTCAGCAGAGTCATCTCATTATCATTAGAGGGTAGGGTCAGCAGAGTCATCTCATTATCATTAGCGGGCAGGGTCAGTAGAGTCATCTCATTATCATTAGAGGGCAGTGTCAGCAGAGTCATCTCATTATCATTATAGGGCAGGATCAGCAGAGTCATCTTATTATCATTAGAGGGCAGGGTCAGTAGAGTCATCTCATTATCATTAGAGGGCAGGGTCAGCAGAGTCATCTCATTTTCATTAGAGGGCAGGGTCAGCAGAGTCATCTCATTATCATTAGAGGGCAGGGTCAGCAGAGTCATCTCATTATCATTAGAGGGCAGGGTCAGTCAGCAGAGTCATCTCATTATCATTAGAGGGCAGGGTCAGTAGAGTCATCTCATTATCATTAGAGGGCAGGGTCAGCAGAGTCATCTCATTATCATTAGAGGGCAGGGTCAGCAGAGTCATCTCATTATCATTAGAGGGCAGGGTCAGTAGAGTCATCTCATTATCATTAGAGGGCAGGGTCAGCAGAGTCATCTCATTATCATTAGAGGGCAGGGTCAGCAGAGTCATCTCATTATCATTAGAGGGCAGGGTCAGCAGAGTCATCTCATTATCATTAGAGGGTAGGGTCAGCAGAGTCATCTCATTATCATTAGCGGGCAGGGTCAGTAGAGTCATCTCATTATCATTAGAGGGCAGGGTCAGCAGAGTCATCTCATTATCATTATAGGGCAGGATCAGCAGAGTCATCTTATTATCATTAGAGGGCAGGGTCAGTAGAGTCATCTCATTATCATTAGAGGACAGGGTAAGCAGAGCCATTCCATTATCACTAGAGGACCTGTGTTAGCAGAGTCATATCACTTCAATGGAGAGTACAGGGTGATCAGAGTTATCTCGTTATCAGAGGGCAGGGTCAGCAGAGACATCTTATTACCATTAGAGAGCAGGGTCAGCAGAGTTGTATCATTTTTCAATGGAGATTGAATGGTGAGCAGAGGCATTCTAGTATTATTAAAGAGCAGAGTCAACAGAGTCATCATATTTTTATAAGAGGGCTGAGTCAGCAGAGTCATCTCATTATAATTAGGGGCAGGGTCAGCAGAGTCATCTCATTACTATAAGAGGCCAGGGACATCAGAGTCATCTCATTATCATTAGAGGATAGGGTCAGCAGAGTCATCTCATTATCATTATAGGGCAGGATCAGCAGAGTCTTCTCATTATCATTAGAGGGCAGGGTCAGCAGAGTCATCTCATTATCATTAGAGGATAGGGTCAGCAGAGTCATCTCATTATCATTAGAGGACAGGGTCAGCAGAGTCATCTCATTATCATTAGTGGGCAAGGTCAGCAGAGTCATCTCATTATCATTAGAGGGCAGGGTCAGCAGAGTCATCTCAATATCATTACAGGGCAGGGTCAGCAGAGTCATCTCATTATCATTAGAGGGTAGGGTCAGCAGAGTCATCTCATCATTAGAGGGCAGAGTCAGTAGAGTCATCTCATTATCATTAGAGGGCAGGGTCAGCAGAATCATCTCATTATCATTAGAGAGCAGGGTCAGCAGAGTCATCTAATTATCATTAGAGGGCAGGGTCAGTAGAGTCATCTCATTATCATTAGAGGGCAGGGTCATCAGAGTCATCTCATTATCATTAGAGGGCAGTGTCAGCAGAGTCATCTCATTATCATTAGAGGGTAGGGTCAGCAGAGTTATCTCATTATCATTAGAGGGCAGTCAGCATTGTCATCTCATCATTAGAGGGCATGGTCAGCAGAGTCATCTCATTATCATTAGAGGGAAGGGTCAGCAGAGTCATCTCATTATCATTAGCGGGCAGGGTCAGTAGAGTCATCTCATTATCATGAGAGGGCAGGGTCAGCAGAGTCATCTCATTATCATTATAGGGCAGGGTCAGTAGAGTCATCTCATTATCATTAGAGGGCAGGGTCAGCAGAGTCATCTCATTATCATTAGAGGGCAGGGTCAGCAGAGTCATCTCATTATTGTTAGAGGGCAGGGTCAGCAGAGTCATCTCATTATCATTAGAGGGCAGGGTCAGCAGAGTCATCTCATTATCATTAGAGGGCAGGGTCAGTAGAGTCATCTCATTATCATTAGAGGGCAGGGTCAGCAGAGTCATCTCATTATCATTAGAGGGCAGGGTCAGCAGAGTCATCTCATTATCATTAGAGGGCAGGGTCAGCAGAGTCATCTCATTATCATTAGAGGGTAGGGTCAGCAGAGTCATCTCATTATCATTAGCGGGCAGGGTCAGTAGAGTCATCTCATTATCATTAGAGGGCAGGGTCAGCAGAGTCATCTCATTATCATTATAGGGCAGGATCAGCAGAGTCATCTTATTATCATTAGAGGGCAGGGTCAGTAGAGTCATCTCATTATCATTAGAGGGCAGGGTCAGCAGAGTCATCTCATTATCATTAGAGGGCAGGGTCAGCAGAGTCATCTCATTATCATTAGAGGGCAGGGTCAGCAGAGTCATCTCATTATCATTAAGAGGGCAGGGTCAGCAGAGTCATTCATTATCATTAGAGGGCAGGGTCAGTAGAGTCATCTCATTATCATTAGAGGGCAGGGTCAGCAGTCATCTCATTATCATTAGAGGGCAGGGTCAGCAGAGTCATCTCATTATCATTAGCGGGCAGGGTCAGCAGAGTCATCTCATTATCATTAGAGGGCAGGGTCAGCAGAGTCATCTCATTATCATTAGAGGGCAGGGTCAGCAGAGTCATCTCATTATCATTAGAGGGCAGGGTCAGTAGAGTCATCTCATTATCATTAGAGGGCAGGGTCAGAGCAGTCATCTCATTATCATTAGAGGGCAGGGTCAGCAGAGTCATCTCATTATCATTAGAGGGCAGGGTCAGCAGAGTCATCTCATTATCATTAGAGGGCAGGGTCAGCAGAGTCATCTCATTATCATTAGAGGGCAGGGTCAGCAGAGTCATCTCATTATCATTAGAGGGCAGGGTCAGCAGAGTCCTCTTAGTATTCATAGTCCCAATGAGCAGCTGATGATGATACATTTGGGATCCTGTTCGGAGGTAACAGTTCCAGTTGACTCAGACCCTGTTGCCTATTACCCCACTGAACACACCAGTAGTATAATGTTATTTGAGCTTAATGACATATTTGCCTCGGTGACCAATTAGCTGCCGCCGTACGGTGCCACAGTTTTCCACGTTATAAGGTCATACAATCTGAGGAGCAGTGAGATACAGGAAAGGTTCATTCTTCTGCTTGACACCTGAATGTATGGGCCTGTACAGATCTACTGCTTATTTTACAGCTGAGGGTTTGTTACAGTTGTATCCACAGCCCAGATGAATGTTACCACTCACACTCTGCTATTATAGTAATGGGGTGTACTTAGTTACTGTTTTGCAGTCAGTATGAGCGGTCTGTTTTTCCCAGAGATTGATGATTAACCCTGTCAGTAACGTCATTATGATCACGTATGTCTGGAATCTGATTCCTCGCAGGTCGCTGATGTCATCCACTTACTATTCAATGACAAAGTTTTATTTTTTTTTCACATTTTTCACATTTTTGTCAGTCATCTTTCTCGGTTTTGTTACCATTAAATAAGTGGAAAAGAAGTTTTAACATTTTTTAACTCTCTCATCACCATGATGTAAACATTGTGCAGAGCCCCATGTCTGTGTCCCCAACAATGGTGACTCTATGGCTGAGAATGGGGTCACCGGGAACACATCTGTGTACAGAAGGGGCATACTACTGTGTGTGGGGCTGTGGAGGCATACTACTGTGTGTGGGGCTGTGGAGGCATCATACTGTGTGTGGGGCTGTGGAGGCATCATACTGTGTGTGGGGCTGTGGAGGCATCATACTGTGTGTGGGGCTGTGGAGGCATCATACTGTGTGTGGGGCTGTGGAGGCATCATACTGTGTGTGGGGCTGTGGAGGCATACTACTGTGTGTGGGGCTGAGGAGGCATCATACTGTGTGTAAGGGGCTGTGGGGGCATTATTCTGTGTGTATGGGGCTGGGGAGCATGATACTGTGTGTGTGGGGCTGTGGGGGCATTATACTGTATGTGGGGGGCTGTGGGGGCATTGTACTGTGTGTGGAGGCATCATACCGTGGGTGGAGGCATTGTACTGTGTGTGTGGCTGTGGGGGCATTGCACTGTGTGTGTGGGGCTGTGGGGCATTATACTGTGTGTGTGGGGCTGTGGAGGCATTATACTGTGTGTGTGGGGCTGTGGGGCATTATACTGTGTGTGTGGGGCTGTGGAGGCATTGTACTGTGTGTGTGTGGGGCTGTGGAGGCATTGTACTGTGTGTGTGGGGCTGTGGAGGCATTGTACTGTGTGTGGAGGGTTGTGGGGACATTGTACTGTGTGTGTGTGGGGCTGTGGAGACATTGTACTGTTTGTGTGGGGCTGTGGGGGGCATTACACTGTGTGTGTGGGGCTGTGGAGGCATTGTACTGTGTGTAGGGCTGTGGAGGCATAATACTGTGTGTGGGGTTGTGGAGCATTTTACTGTGTGTGGAGTTGTGGGGCATTATACTGTGTGTGGGGCACTGTACTGTGTGTGGGGGGCTGTGGGGGCATTGTACTGTGTGTGGGGGGACTGAGGAGGCATTGTACTGTGTGTGGGGGGACTGAGGAGGCAATCTACTGTGTGTGGAGTTGTGGGGCATTATACTGTGTGTGGGGCACTGTACTGTGTGTAGCGGGCTGTGGAGGCATTGTACTGTGTGTGGGGGGACTGAGGAGGCATTGTACTGTGTGTGGGGGGACTGAGGAGGCAATCTACTGTGTGTGGGGGCTGTGGAGGCATTGTACTGTGTGTGTGTGGGGGACTGAGGAGGCAATCTACTGTGTGTGGAGGGTTGTGGGGGCATTGTATTGTGTGTGGGACATTGTACTGTGTGTGGGGTTGTGGGGCATTATACTGTGTGTAGGCATTGTACTGTGTGTGGGGGGACTGAGGAGGCATTGTACTGTGTGTGGAGGGTTGTGGGGGCATTGTACTGTGTGTGGGGCATTGTACTGTGTGTGTGTGTGGGGGCATTGTACTGTGTTTGGGGGGCTGTGGAGGCAATGTACTGTGTGTGGAGGGTTGTGGGGGCATTGTACTGTGTGTGGGGCATTGTACTGTGTGTGTGTGGGGGGGGGGGCATTGTACTGTGTTTGGGGGGCTGTGGAGGCAATGTACTGTGTGTGGAGGGTTTGTGGGGCATTGTACTGTGTGTGGAGGGCTGTGGGGGCATTGTACTGTGTGTGGAGGGTTGTGGGGGCATTGTACTGTGTGTCGGAGGCTGTGTGGGCATTATACTGTGTGTATGGGGCTGTGGAGGCATACTACTGTGTGTGGGGCTATGGAGGCATAATACTGGGTGTGGAGGCATCATACTATGTGTATGGGGCTGTGGGACATTATACTATGTGTATGGGGCTGTGGGGCATTATACTGTGTGTGTGGGGCTGTGGAGGCATAATACTGTGTGTGGGGCTGTGGAGGCATAATACTGTGTGTGGGGCTATGGAGGCATAATACTGGGTGTGGAGGTATCATACTATGTGTATGGGGCTGTGGGACATTATCCTAATGTGTATGGGGCTGTGGAGGCATAATACTGTGTGTGGGGCTATGGGGGTATAATACTGGGTGTGGAGGCATCATACTGTGTGTCGGAGCCAGTGGGGGCATTATTCTGTGTGTATGGGGCTGTGGGGCATTATAATGTATGTGTGAGGCTGGGGGGGCATTATACTGTATGTGGGGGGCTGTGGAGGCATTGTACTGTGTGTGGGGAGGCATCATACTGTGTGTGGAGGCATTGTACTGTGTATGTGGGGCTGTGGAGGGCATTGTACTGTGTGAGGGGCTGTGGGGGCATTGCACAGTGTGTGTGGGGTATTATACTGTGTGTGTGGGGTTGTGGGGCATTATACTGTGTGTGGGGCTGTGCGGCATTGTACTGTGTGCGGTTGTGGGGCATTATACTGTGTGTGGGGCTGTGGAGGCATTGTACTGTGTGTGGGGGGCTGTGGAGGCATTGTACTGTGTGTGTGGGGCTGTGGGGACGTTGTACTGTGTGTGGGGCTGTGGAGGCATAATGCTGTGTGTGGGGCATTATAATGTGTGTGGGGCTGTGGGGGCATAATGCTGTGTGTGGAGGCATCATACTGTGTGTCAGAGGCAGTGGGGGCATTATTCTGTGTGTGTGGGGCTGTGGAGCATTATACTGTCTGTGCGGCTGTGGGGCATTATACTGTGTGTATGGGGCTGTGGGGGCATTGTACTGTTGTGTGGAGGCATCATACTGTGGGTGGAGGCATTGTACTGTGTGTGTGGGGCTGTGGGGGGCATTGCACTGTGTGTTGGGGCTGTGGGGCATTATACTGTGTGTGTGGGGCTGTGGAGGCATTGTACTGTGTGTGGGGGGTTGTGGAGCATTATACTGTGTGTGGGGCATTGCACTGTGTGTGGGGGCTGTGGGGGCATTGTACTGTGTGTGGAGGGTTATGGGGGCATTGTACTGTGTGTGGAGGGCTGTGGGGCATTATATTGTGTGTGGAAGGTTGTGGGGGCATTGTACTGTGTGTGGAGGGCTGTGGAGGCATTGTGCTGGAAGTGGAGGGGTGGGGGCATTGTACTGTGTGTGGGGCTATGGAGGCATAATACTGGGTGTAGAGGCATCATACTATGTGTATGGGGCTGTGGGGCATTATACCGTGTATGGTGCTGTGGAGGCATAATACTGTGTGTGGGGCTGTGGAGGCATAATACTGTGTGTGGGGGCTATGGAGGCATAATACTGAGTGTAGAGGCATCATACTATGTGTATGGGGCTGTGGGGCATTATACTATGTGTATGGGGCAATGGAGGCATACTACTGTGTGTGGGACTGTGGAGGCATACTACTGTGTGTGGGGCTGTGGAGGCATAATACTGTGTGTGTGGGGCTTTGGAGGTATAATACTGGTGTGTGGAGGCATCATACTGTGTGTCGGAGGCAGTGGGGGCATTATCTGTGTGTATGGGGCTGTGGGGCATTATAATGTGTGTGTGGGGCTGGGGGGCATTCCACTGTAGTGTGGGGGACTGTGGAGGCATTGTACTGTGTGTGGAGGCATCATACTGTGTGTGGAGGCATTGTACCGTGTGTGTGGGGCTGTGGAGGCATTGTACTGGTGTGAGGGGCTGTGGGGGCATTGCACAGTGTGTGGGGGCATTATACTGTGTGTGTGGGTTGTGAGGCATTATACTGTGTGTGGGGCATTGTAGTGTGTGTGGGGCATTGTACTGTGTGTGGGGCTGTGGGACATTGTACTGTGTGTAGACGGCTGTAGAGGCATTGCAATGTGTGTGGAGGGCTGTGGGGGCATTATACTGTGTGTGGAAGGCTGTGGGAGCATTGTACTATGTGTGGAGGGCTGTGGGGCATTGTACTGTGTGTGGAGGGCTGTGGGGACATTGTACTGTGTGTGGAGGGCAGTGAGGGCATTGTACTGTGTGTGGAGGGTTGTACTGTGTATGAGGGCTGTGGGGACATTGTACTGTGTGTGTGGAGGGCTGTGGGGACATTGTACTGTATGTGGGGGGTTGTGGGGGCATTGTACTGTGTGTAGCGGGCTGTGGAGGCATTGTACTGTGTGTAGCGGCTGTGGAGGCATTGTACTGTGTGTGAGGGTTGTGGGGACATTGTACTGTGTGTGTGGGGCTGTGGAGGCATTGTACTGTGTGTGGAGGGTTGTGGGGACATTGTACTGTGTGTGGGGGCTGTGGAGGCATTGTACTGTGTGTGGAGGGTTGTGGGGGACATTGTACTGTGTGTGTGGGGGCTGTGGAGGCATTGTACTGTGTGTGGAGGGTTGTGGGGACATTGTACTGTGTGTGTGGGGCTGTGGAGGCATTGTACTGTGTGTGGAGGGTTGTGGGACATTGTACTGTGTGTAGCGGGCTGTGGAGGCATTGTACTGTGTGGTGGAGGGTTGTGGGGACATTGTACTGTGGTGTGGGGGCTGTGGAGGCATTGTAACTGTGTGTGGAGGTTGTGTGGACATTGTACTGTGTGTGGGGGCTGTGGGGGAATTATGCTGTATGTGGGGCTGTGGAGGTATTATACTGTGTGTCGGAGGCTGTGGAAATTATATTGTGTGGGGCTGTGGAGGCATTGTACTGTGTGTGTGGTTGTGGGGCATTATAATGTGTGTGAAGGCATTGTACTGTATGTGGGGCTGTGGAGGCATTATACTGTGTGTGGGGCTGTGGGGGCATTGTACTGTGTGTGGAGGGTTGTGGGGGAATTATGCTGTGTGTAGGGCTGTGGAGGTATTATACTGCGTGGTAAGCTGTGGGAATTATATTGTGTGTGGGGCTGTGGAGGCATTGCACAGTGTGTGGGGACATTGTACTCTGTGTGGAGGGCTGTGGGGGCATTGTACTGTGTGTGGAGGGTTGTGGGGGCATTGTACTGTGTGTGTGGGGCTGTGGGGGCATTGTACTGTGTATGGAGGGTTGTGGGGGCATTGTACTGTGTGTGGGGCTGTGGGGGCATTGTACTCTGTGTGTGTGGGGCTGTGGAGGCATTGTACTGTGTGTGGGGGGCTGTGGGAATTATATTGTATGTGGGGCTGTGGAGGCATTGTACTGTGTGTGGGGGGCTGTGGGGGAATTATGCTGTGTGTGGGGCTGTGGAGGTATTATACTGTGTGGGAAGCTGTGGGAATTATATTGTGTGTGGGGCTGTGGAGGCATTGTACTGTGTGTGGGGGCTGTGGAGGTGTGCCGCCCCTGCGGATTGGTCACCACTAGATGGCGCAGCAGCCAGGATTGGTAAGTCGGTCTCCCCAAACACACACCTGACACACTGTGTCCAGCAATGGGATAGCGGGAGGAGCCAGGTGGAGGGTGGAAAGTTAGAGAAGGACCCGGTTAAGGGACGTAACAACAAACAAAAAGGACACACACAACACCAAGTGCAGAGTGAAGTAGAGGAGAGAGTCAGCCAAGAGACCCCGGTAAGCTGTCGGCAGAAGGAGAGGCGAGAACACCACCAGACAGGACTGTGAGGACACGGACCCGGCGGCCTGTGCCACTATGAGGCTTACCCGGGTCCAATGCTGCAGACCAGAAAAAGGAGTCCAGGTGTGCTTGAGTTGGCGAGGACACTGGTGGACGTGGCTGGAACCAGAGTCCCGACTCTGCTGAAGTGGCCAGGACGCTGCATGCGCCAACCAGAAACCCCGGCGGGGTGCGGGGTCTTTATGTCCCGAGACCCAACCTCCGATGCAGTGAAGTGAAGGCCGTCATATTAGGGCTAGGGGCCCGGTAGGTCACCCACTGAAAGCCCGTGACCGCTGGATCGTAGCTAGCATGCGGAACAGACAGAAAAGGCCCAAAAGAGACATAAAAGGGGGTGACACAGACGAACCATCCTGCTTATACCACAACGGAGCCGCTGTTGAACTGTTGTAAACTATTTCATCTGCCGAGAAAAGACAGTAAACCCGGCTAAAGCTCTATACTGTCTGAGACTGTGATTCTAGTGCATGATTCTTGAGCCTGCATATTCCCAATCTTCACGGTTGCCCTGGGGACCAGCTCTACCCGTGGAGGGCTCAACATCCTCGCTGCTACCCCCATTATCCCCAGAGGTCCCGATAGCAGTGGCGGCTACCTATAGCTGCATACCATGGGTGGCATCACGTTTAATCCCTATTCCCCCTTTTATTGACCGCCCAAAGCCACGGAACTGGGTCTGCCGTTCAGTTCCGAATACCCCACGGCCCAGGTGGGCGAGTCAGAGGCATAATAGTGTGTATGGGGCTGTGGAGGCATTATACTATGTATGTGTGGGACTGTGGAGGCATTATATTGTGTGTAAGGGGCTGTGGAGGCATTGTACTGTGTGTGGGGTGCTGTGGATGCTTTATACTGTGCGCATAGGGCTGTGGAGGCATCATATTGTGTGTATGAGACTGTGGAGGCATTATACTGTGTGTGCGCAGGGCTGTGGAGGTATACTGAGTGGAGGGGGGGGGGGAAGCCGTGAAGGCATTGCACTGTGTGTGGAGAGCTGTGGAGGCATTATACTGTGTGTGTGGGGCTGTAGAGGCATGGTACAGTGTGAGGAGGGCCCGGTGACTGTAGAGACCCTGGTGGGCCCACTGAAACCCCTGATAGCTCTTAAATCCAGCCAGGTGTTTAGGAACCTAGCCTGGGACCGAACAGCAGACACAAGGGATAGGCTGATGGTGCCCCTACACAGGGCCGCCAATAGGGCCTTATAGGCCATACAGCTGTAAGGGGCCCGGTGATCAGTGGAGGGGGCGTGGCCATACAAACAGCAGGGGCGGGGCCCGGGCGCGCTGGCTGTGGTGGGTGGGGCATTTGGAGCAAGGGGGCCCGCCCCCTTTGGCCAGCACAGGTACTACCCTGTATACACACACTGTGCCCCCCCCCCCACCGCTCTCGGTGAACCATGCTGCTGTCCTCCCTCCTTCTCCATCTCTCCTCGGTGCACACCCATACAGCCTATACTCATGCCCCAGGGGGTCCCCAGTGAGCGGGTAGTGTACCACTGGAAGCATCAGGGGGAAGAGCTGATGGGATTCCAGGATGAGACCCTATCAGGAGACCCCAGGTGGAGACTTGTAACATGGGAGGGTATTGCCGTCAATGACAGGACAAATGGGCGTCAGAGGAGAAGGAGTTGCAAGCCCTATGAGATGCCATGGAGGAAAGGAACTTGCAGGCCCGCGCAGACATGCCACCATGGTCACTTTCGACCTAAATAGAGGGTAGGGATTAATAAAAGAGCCTGGGATGATACAAGAACTGTTTGTTACCCGAAAGGACATGGAGTCACATCTGTTAAAGGTGTGGCACCCCTGCGAGGGATTCCCACAGGACCCAGGGAGGGATGTACACCTTCCGCACAGCATCCAACACCTTCCAGCCCAGACCTGGAGGGGGAGCTGCACTGGCTTTCCTTAAAGCGAACCTGTCACCCCCCCCGGGCATCAAAAGCTATAATAGCCACCTTCTGCAGCACTAAGGCTGCATTCTGAGAAGGTGGCTATAGGCTTTTGATGCCCTTTATAGTATGAAATATTAAGTTAGGTAAATGCTCACTCTTCTGAAGACCGAAGCCCGGGAGGCGGGGTTTCACGCTCCTCCGGCCCGCCCCCTCTTGTCAATCATTGTGCGCGCCTGCTGCTGCCTCCCCTCAGTGTGGAAAATGAACGCGCGTCTCCATTCTCCTGTATGGAGCCGCGCATGCGCTGTGCGCCCGGTGTCCAGGAAGTCGACACCGGGCGCACAGCGCATGCGCGGCTCCGTGCATGAGAACGGAGACGCGCGTTCATTTTCCACACTGAGGGGAGGCAGCAGCAGGCGCGCACAATGATTGACAAGAGGGGGCGGGCCGGAGGAGCGCAAAACCCCGCCTCCCGGTCTTCGGTCTTCAGAAGAGTGAGCATTTACCTAACTTAATATTTCATACTATAAAGGGCATCAAAAGCCTATAGCCACCTTCTCAGAATGCAGCCTTAGTGCTGCAGAAGGTGGATATTATAGCTTTTGATGCCCGGGGGGGGTGACAGGTTCGCTTTAAGCCAGATCCCCTATAAAGATCCAGGCCTGAGGGGAGGAGTCCTTTAGTTCCAGAGAGACTGCAGAGGAAAGAGCAGTTAGTGAAGGAGCTGGTTGCTGGGACCAAGTCAGGCCCAGAACTAGGAAACCTGTCCCAGCTGTGCTGAGCCCTAGGGAGAGGGACGGAAGTCAGTGGGAGAAGTAGGAAAAAGGGAACAGATCTGGGAACTAGTAATGAGCGAGCATGCTAGGCTCTACTCATTACTCACACGAGTATTCCGGTACTCGGGATGCTCAGCGAGCACCGAGTACCGCCGAGATGCTCGGACTCCTCGCTATTCATTAACGATCTGACATAAATACACAGCTCCGTTCAGTGCACACAGTGAGCTGGCACCTCCCAGAGAGCAGATTGATTGTTAGGATCCCTCTGGGGGCACAGCAAGGTGTTGTATGCTGCAGCAATTTGAAAACGACCACCCTCCCGCCCCTTCCCAGAAACACTCGTTTTATAGCCGGAAGTCTGTGGGCGGAGCCTGTCACTAATTGACTTACATTGGACTCGGTGCTCTGGCCGAGTACACGAGTATCTTGGGATGCTCGACACGAGCATCGAGCACCCAAGCATTTTAGTACTCGCTCATCACTACTGGGAACCCTTCAGCTACCCGGACACCGGAGTCTGAAACTGCTATTAATCACAGCATGAAAGCCCTGACAGACCAGGAGGATCTATTTTCCCTGAAGTAAAGAATAGAAGACTCCAAACCTGACCAAGCATAGGACCAGTGACCTAAGCAGAGAATAGGGATCCCACAGAAAGGTCCTCATTTCGGTTATGGAATAGTACCATGAGAGGGAGAAACAGCGGCAGGTTCAGCTACAGGCAGGACTTACCCCAAACACCGCACACACTAATAGAGGAGGCCTCACAACTCTCCAAGGTGAACGTCCCAAGCTGCACCGAAACCTGGTTACCCTCCTGGGCCTTACCTGTTACCGGACATCAGTAAAAAGGTACCGAAACAAAGACTATTGTGTGTGTGTGTGCCTGATTCCCCGCCGCCGCCTGCAGCGTGCACAGCTGAACTGCTACTACTACTCCCCTCATCCACCCCGCTGCCCTGAGGTATAGCTCCACCTGTGGGGAGCTGTTCTATCCAACGCTTCCTTCCCATCACCTCAGCGGCCGGCCGCATCGCTGGTAACCCTGTTACCAGGTACCACAGGTGGCGTCACAATACCATTTCCCCCATCATCATCACCCCCATCCCTGCCACTGAGGGTCCAGGCACGGAACCGGGAATCGCCCAGATTACACTAGGAACGATTATAGCGGGGTTGGGTGGTGAAGGAAGTTAGTTAGAGGGAGCACTTGGGGAGGAGTGAGGTCAGGAAGAACACACGTAGATGATGTGGGACACGTGATAAGGGTTATAAAAAGAGCGAGAAACATCTAGAACGCAGGAGAAGAGACAGGTGAACAGAAGAAGAGAGTAACCAGCTGAGGAGAGGTGGTAGAACAGCTGAGGAGAGGCCATTGAACACCAAGGTCGAGTTGGAGGGAAGCTAGAGAACGTGTGCCAGAGAAGTGTCCAGAGGGCTGGAGCAAGTGGGAGCTCGTCCTGAGGCCGAACCCTAGAGCAGAACAGCACCCAATTGGCTCCAGGAGGAAGAGGGGGTCCCAGAGGCACGGGAAGTGAGCAATCCACCCATGGGTCTCGTATCCATTGTCAGACGCAGGAAAGTGGAGGGACTAGGCCGCAAGGGGCAATGGGAACCCAAAAGACTAGTGGAGAAGACCATGCTTAGCTAGCGACCCGGAGGCTGTGGCACTTTCATGGTGACACGGTCAACAACTGCGCACATCTGCTGAAAAGGTGGCCACTATAGGGCTAAGGGGAGACACTGCAGGGGAACCCCTAAGATATGCCCACAGTCACTGACTCAGAGCTCTGTGTGGCGAGGCGCAAGGCAGGACGGGTGAGGCAAGCGAAGGGGAAGAGAAGGGGTATTGGTTACGTACCATCCTACTACCAGGGAGTAAGTGGATCCCTGCCTCCGAGAACCCAGTGTTCAGTGGGCTGCTGCACAAGAAACTATCCCTACTACTAAATAAGTAGTTAGCAGGCTGAAAAAGTGTTATGTGAGACAATGTGTGTATGTTAGATAAGTGTGTGTAAACTTAGTTGGAAGGAAAAGACATTGAGATCATGGTGATCGGAACTCTTTGTAAATAGTTAGCACTCCGTGTGCTCCCTGTTGGTTTTAACGCCGACACATATCACCCGGAAACTTGTAACTGCACTTTTAAAATGTACACCACAGAAAAACCCGTTTGGCGTGGCTGAACCATGGTCCAGCGTGGAGACCAGCAATGCCCTGTAGCCCGCGCAGAGCCTACGTTGTGGGTTTTATTAGACGGGTCCCCCATGCAACACTATGGGACAGTGAGAAGGACATCCTGGTCAGGGACCTCATTGCACCATGTAAGCGTGAACTGGAAGCTTTGCTAAAAATTTTAATAGAACAATGTTGAAGTATTTTATTTTATTCTGCAACGTTAAAGAAAAATGTGCCTCCCATTAAGGAAAGAAAAAGTTAAAAGTTGAATGTTTTAAACCTGTTGAATGCATTCTAAAATGTTTGGATGTCTCCTCTGTTCTGTTTAACCAGGTCCAGCCCGCGGACGTGCTGGGTTTTACGAGGGGGTATATGGTGCCCCTGAGGCTCTAGTCGCCACAGAGGTACTGCACTTCAGCCAGACATCTGGTATCCCACTCTGGGTAAGAAGGGGACACTACCTGGCACCCACACACCCGCACCCAGCACTACACACTCCAGGTACGGGATTCGGGCGAACCCTGTTTAGAGAGGGCCCCATCCCAGGCTAGAGGGGAGACAGGTAGGCAGGTGTGGGAGGAGGAAGTGGGGCAGAAACACCAGAAAGTGGGAAGCAAACAAGAGGACGTAGAGGACGGACTGACGTAGTAGGACATAAGAGAGTTACAGAGACAACACGGAGATAGACGGGCATGTGAGAGAGATGTCCTGGCGGGACTGGAGCTGAAAGAGCTCGTCCCGAGATGGAGAGTGAACCGACGGAGGAGCCAGTGAAGGGCTCAAGCGAGGCAGAAGGAATCCCAGGGGCATGGGAAGTGAGCGATCCACCCGTGGCGCCCATAAGAGCTGACGAGAACCAAGGGTCAGCTAGAGGGACTAGGCCCGCAGAAAGGAGACCGGCCCCAGACTAGTGAAGTGCTTGAACGACTTAATTGGCGAACCAGGGGCCGAGGTGATTTCAAGTACCATGGTCCAAATCCACACCAATTCATTGAAAAGTTGGCTGCATAGGGTCAGGGGATCAAAACAAGGTTGCCTGACAGGACCCGAGGCTACTGGCTCAGGACACTGGGTGAGAGGTGCTGGGAAGGAGGGCGAGAATCCAGCGCAGGGAGACCACCAAGAAAGGAACACCAGAAGGGGGGGTCCTGGTAGATAGTCCCTAAATCATCTGAGAGTTGTCTGGAGCCTTGACTTGGAGAACACAGATCCCGTTGTAGGCTGGGACCACCTGAAGCTGCGTAACAACTGTGAATAAACTTTGAAGACTGCATCCTGCTGTGGCCTCACATTATTTACCTCGCCGTTGACCCTACAATAAACTCTACTTCTGTCCTGGGGCCAACAGCTCTACCGTGGAGAGCGGAACCACCTCAGCTGCATTACCATCAGCCCCAGAGGATCTGTGCGGCAGCGTCGGCTATCCGTTCCAATTGCCAAAACCCATGGGTGGCGTCACAAATTAATTTCCCATAAAATAATAATCCCTCATTGATTGACCCTGCAGGGGCCACATAGCTGGGAAAGCCAATGTGACATCCCCAAAAGAGAACTGTGTCTCACGGCCCTGGTGGGCACGTCACTTTGGTTGGCATAATTTTAGGCAGGGGACACAATTGGGCTTGCTATACTGTGTGTGGGGCTGTGGGGGCATCATTCTGTGTGTGTGAAGAGGAATTTGGGGGCAACATACTGTGTGCGTGTGGTGTGTGTGGGTAACTGTGGGGGCCCTGGAGCCTAGGGGGCCCCAACACTCCCTTTGGCCTATAGAAAAAGATTAACGCGATTAAAGATTTGCAATAATTGGGGGCCCCGTTGGAGCTTTTGTGTCGGGACCCGTGAGCTTCAAGTTACACCACATCATACTGTGTGTGTAAAGGGGACTTTAAAGGCATCTTATCATTCGTGGGGGCCCAGTGGCGGCCATGTAAGTGGTATTGTTCTGTGTAAGAACACTAATGGGTTATGGAGGTGAAATATAAAACACTGCACCATCTGTGCTCTTTTATTCCCCAAATTGGGACTTCCATTATTTGGTTCTCTTAAATTTCCTTTCTGGATCATTCAGCTTAATGAGAACGCTAGTGGAACCCATTTGGTTGCCATGGCAACTTGAGGCCTAACAAACACTCCCAGGCCTGCCTAGAGTAAAAGCTTATTAGGCCTTTCCCACCATACTTTCTGCCCACATGTGACTATAACTATATGTCTAGGTTATATATGGCGTACCCTCAGTATCTACACCTCCTCTATACCTGGCAGGCCCTGCTGCGCCATACAGCCACCATTTTCCTCTATCAGCAGCGACAGGAGCGAGGCGACAGCAGCTCTTCAATTCTATGGTGCCATTTACTGGTGATCATACCCCTCGCAACATGATTGCATGGAGCCGATGGGTAATGATGGCAGCCGGGGCTTACTGAATGCCCATGACTTCACCATCTTGGTCCTCCCATCAGTCAATGTCACTATATACTGCACAGGCGATCAAATGATCCCAGGTTCAAGGAACCAAAAGAGATTAGTAAAAACATATACCGTAATCAGTAAAATTATTCTAAGAGTGGAAACAAGTATGAGAGCTGTATGCATCTCACATGAGTCACCCAGCCGGCTGCCGGCTCTCTGGAATACAATCAGCTCCACTTTCCCGTTCAGAAAGGACAGGGTCGGGTGACTCATGAGAGATGCATGCGAAACACTCGCATAGTGCCTTTACATTTTGAATTGCTCTTTGCACAATTCAATGATGAAAAAAAAAGTAAAAAATAAATCGTCAAAAAAATACAACAAATTGTCAGTTTCTCAGTAGCGTCAACTAATCCCAAAAGTTTCCTAAAAAATAGTTAAAACGCCGCATTTACTCCTAAATATTATCAATAACATCCAGACAAAAGACAAATTCTCATATATTTCATGAATAAAAAAATTATTAAAAAATAACGACATAACCTAAAAAGTTTTTTTACAAACTTTTTTTTAACTTTCAAAAATTCAAGTTTTATAAAAAGAAAACCCAGAAATCAATGGAGGAATAGTGTTTTTTTTTTGCTATTTAATTTTTTTGAGGAAAATGAATGATATCATAAAAAATTACAAATTGTCCCGCAAAAAACAGCCTCATGCAGCTATAATGATGGAAAAGCAAAAGAACCAGAAAGAAAATCCCAGTTGGGAAGGGGTTAAGTAATTTCGCAATTCAACTTCATTTCTTAAACCATACCGCCCTTAGTGGTCAATTGCTGTGTTACTCCATAAGTATGTGCGCCAACATCAAAGTGTGCTCCCTTCTCCTTACACTGAGCTCCCACCAGGGGTGTAACTACAACAGGTGCAGGGGTTGCAATCACACCCTGGGCCCTGGAGCCTAGGGGGCCCCAAAAGTCCCTTTGGCCTATAGAGAAAAAGACTATTGCGGGCCTTTGGAGCTTTGGCATCCGAAGCATGAGCTTCAGGCTACACAAGGCTCCACACTTTTCCATAATGGCACTTAGCAGGTGTAAAATGGTAAGTCGCAAAACATTTTTTCACACAACTTTAGGAAAATGACTGATTGGAGGCCAAAAGCCAATAAAAAATTATACAGTGAGTACGGAAGTATCACACCCTTAATTTTCACTCTTGTTCATTGCAGCCATTTGTAATTCAAAGTTCATTTTTCCTCATTAATGTGCACTGGCTCCATCTGGACTGAAAAAAACTGAATGTAGAATATTGTGCAAATTTATTAAAAAGAAAAAGTGAAATCTCACATGGTTAAGTATTCAGCCCCTTTGCTCAAACACTCATATTAAAGTCACATCTGTCCATTTCTTGTGATCCTCCTTGAGATGGTTCTACTCCTTCATTGGAGTCCAGCTGTGTTTAATTAAACTGATAGGACTTGATTTGGAGAGGCAAACACCTGTCTATATAAGACCTTACAGCTCACAGTGCATGTCAGAGCAAATGAGAATCATGAGGTCAAAGGAACTGCCCAAGGAGCTCAGAGATAGAATTTTGGCAAGGTACAGATCTGGCCAAGGTTACAAACGAATGTCTGCAGTACTCAAGGCTCCTAAGAGCACAGTGTCCTCCATAATCCTTAAATGGCAGATGTTTGGGACCACCAGAAGTCTTCCTAGACCTGGCCGTCCAGCCAAACTGAGCAATCGTGAAACAGCCTTAGTGAGAGGTAAAGAAGCCCAAGATCACTGTGGCTGAGCTCCAGAGATGCAGAGGGAGATGGAGAAAGGTCCACAAAGTCAGCTATCACTGCAGCCTCCAGCAGTCGGCCTTTATGCAGAGTGGCCTGACAGAAGCTTCTCTCATAAGAAAACGGCATAGAGTTGCTGAAAAACACATGAAGACTCCAGACTATCTATTATATAATCACGAATGGATTTTTGCCTTTTGATCGCTCACTGCGAGTCAATGTCTCATGTGGAACGCCGAAGCATTGGCGCGCAGCGGCCATTGCGAGCAGTTCTAAGGCGATCGCTATGCCCAGCACGGGCATGGCGAGTGACTCAGCAGCGCGAAGCATTGGCGCGAAGCGGCCATTGCGAGTCAGAGACACGCTCTGCTAGAATCCAATGCATGTGCATCGGGCACCCAGCTAGTGAGAATAGATTCTCTGGTCTGATGAGATGAAGATAGAACTTTCTGATGATAAATCTAAGCGGTGGAGAAAACCAGGCCCTGCTCATCACCTGCCCAACACAATCCCAACAGTGAGACATGGTGGAGGCAGCATCATGCTATGGGGGGGTGTTCAGCTGCAGGGACAGGACGACTGGTTACAATTGAAGGAAACATAAATGCGGCCAAGTACAGAGATCTCCTGGATGAAAACCTCCTCCAGACTCTGGACCTCAGACTTGGCTGAAGCTTCACCTTCCAACAAGACAATGACCCTAAGCCACAGCTAAAATAACAAAGGAGCGGCTTCACCACAACTCTGTGACCATTCCTGACCGGAGCCAAGCCCGGACCTAAACCCAATGGAGCATCTCTGGAGAGACCTGAAGATGGCTCCACCAACGTTCACCATCCAACATGACGGGACTGGAGAGGATCTGCAAGGAAGAATGTGAGGATCCCCAAATCCAGGGGGAAACTGCATCATTCCCAAGAAGACTCATGGCTGTACGAGCTCCAAAGGTGCAAATACATCCCTGGCAATAATGATGGAGTCCCCGAGCTCGGAGGTGTTCATTCAGTTGTTTAATTTTGTAGAAAAAATCAATCACAGACATGGCACAAAACTAAAGTAATTTCACATGGGAACTCTCTGCCTTTAACAAATGTGGCGCCCCTGCGACTAGGTGCCACAGGGAAGTATTACACTGTGACTATAATGTGTTTTCTTTTCCCTGTAAAGTTGTCAGTTCAGGGTTAAACCTGTGGAGTCTGTAAGTGCACACACCTAGGATTAGACCACTAGAATAGGGGGGGACCGATAATTTAGTAGGTCCCAACAGGGGGTGGAGCAGGGAAGATCAGAAGAGAGTGATAGTTTGTAGTCAGACGGTGCTGGGAAGGCTAGTCAGTGAGGACGGGCCAGTTGACAGGAGGGAGCCCCATCTTAAGTGGACAGAAGGCAACGGGCCAGGACTGGTTGGAGCCAGCTGGTCGTGTTGAGGGAACACCGGCAACGCGGAAGCGGAGGCAGATAGCAGTTCAGCTCTATCTGCAGACTGACGAGCTGCGGGCCCATAGGAATCGGGATGCTGATAGCACCACGAGGTACCTCACCCCTCAGGACCGATAACCGGTTCAAGACACTACAGGAGAAGGGCCATAAATTGCGGTGCCGGAGGGAGGCTTACTAGCTCTCGGGCTTCCTATCCGGACCGGTGGGGCACAAATCTTGCATGATAGATACAGACCGTGGGACTGGCGAGAGAGCTCTGCGAGGGTGGTAGAAGTGAGGAAGAAAGGAGACCCTGAAAGACACAGAACATGAACATCTAGAGACTCCATAAGGGGGACCCTGAGCTGGCAACATCCACCCTGTAAACCAAACTGCACCGTGTCTCGTTTTGCCATCTGCCCGGTTAACCCAGTAAAGTGAAGTTAAACTTGAACTGGTTTCCGTTATTCTTCCAGCCGGTGCCCGGGAGGGCTCAGCACCCATCAGGGCTCATCAGAGGGGTAAGAACTGCAACACCAACTACTCCCCTCATCGACATTTTCTATCACCGCTGCCCTGAGGTAATAGCTCCACCTGTAGTGAGATGCTCCACACTCTGCTGCACCCACCATCACCTCGGTGGCCGGCTTGCAGCACCATATTACCGGAACTACAGGTGGCGTCACGATCCCCTGTAAAATACTCCCTTCTCCCCCCCACCACACATCACCTCGGTGGCCGGCTTGCAGCACCATTTTACCGGGAACTACAGGTGGCGTCACGATCCCCTGTAAATACTCCTTCTCCCCTCACCACCATCTACTTAAATGATAACCAGGGCACGGAATCGGGATCCCGACCACCCGTGATCTCCCAATACAGCTGCCATCAGTCCCGCTGTCCGAGTATCCCTAGCTCTGGGCTCATCACAAACACTAAAAGAAATCTTGAAAAAAGAATGATCTAGCCAGTAACAGTTACTATTTTAGACCAAGCAGAGGGAAAAATGATGGAATCACTCAATTCTGAGGAAAAAATTATGGAATAATGACAAACAAACAAACACAACCACACTCCAATACATCACTAGTATTTTGTGGCACCACCTCTGGCTTTATAACAGCTTGCAGTCTCTGAGGCAAGGACTTAAAGAGGACCTGTCACCAACCATCCATGGTGATCTAATTACAGCACTGAATGCAGCATGTCTGCTGCATGCAGGCAAGGAGTCCCCTATCCCTTGACCCCCTCTGTACCCCGAAATAATAGACTTTGAAAGCATACATATTGGAGCCAAATAGGAGGTGGCTAGTGGCTGGAGCCACTTCTCGCAAAGGGCAGTTTCACGCCCCCCGAATCTTTAATGCGTGAAACAACGAGAACTGTCTGTACCCTGTTACTTGTGGAACGTACGAGTAAAGTGCCCAGTCAAGCTTCAGGCTTATCTGAGACTGTCATTTCTGCATCTGCGACGAGGCTCACCTGTAGAGCCACACACTGACTGTCCTAGCTGCAAGTGAGATCGCCTGGAGAGACGGCGTGCGGCGTCCGGATACTACCCTTCTGCACCTGCCCTGAGGACAAAGCCCTACTCATGGAGGGCTCACCATCCTGGCTGTTGACCTTAACATCATCCCCAGAAGTCTGACCTGCAGTGGTGGCTATACTGCCCACAATCCACAGGTGGCATCACAAACTTCTTTTAAAACTTTATTTCCCTTTAATCCCCTTCTATTGCCGCACCTGGGCATACTAAGCCGGGTCTCGTCGCTGTGACATTCCCCCGCAGACTGAAGAGAGTGCCCAGTTCTGAGTACCCCCTGCCCCGGGGTGCGACATATTCAAGTCACCATCCACGTAATACGATTGAAGCCATTCCTTGTGGCCAATTTTTGAGGGCCAACACAATAGAGAGTGATGCAGTATGTCGCACCCCCAGGGGCCGGGGTACTCAGAGCTGGACCGTTCCATATCTGGGGTGCCACGTTGGCGTGGCCCGGCTCCGTGGTCCCAGGTGCAGCAATGAAAAAAGGAAAAAAGTGTTTAATAAAGTGTATGGCCTTTATTCGTGACGCCACCCATGGGTCGTGGCCACCACTTTGTAGCACGAAGCCCTCCAGGCCGACAGATCTACCCTTGCCGCAGCCTTGGCCTCAATAGTCCTTGCCACCGTCTCGCACTTCTGGACCCAGTTCTCGGCCTCCTCAGCTTCCCATCTGGCAATTCCCCGCCTCCTACACTCCTCCCGGGTGAGGATCTCCACTCACACCTTTCTGGTTCCTTCCTCCCTGGGGAAGTCCATCATCTTCCCCCCAGGGTTCTCTCACCAGCAGCGGAGGACCTCTCCTCGGACCTCCTGAGTCGGTGGTGCGGGATCAATGGTTCTGGTAGACCTGAGCTTTCCTCCTCCAGGTCTCCCCAGTTATCCTGTTCGTGAAGCCAATTTGTCACACCCCCAGGAGCCGGGATGTTCAAAGCCGAACTGTTCTGTCTCTTGGGTACCACGACGACGTGGCCCAGCTCTGTGGTCCCAGGTGCGGCAATGAAAGAAGGGATTTTAATAAAGTTTATGGGCTTTACTTGTGATGCCACCTGTGGGTTGTGGCCAATGTGGCCACCGCTGCCGAGGAATTCGCCGGGGACGGTGGTGGTGGCGGCAGCTAGAATGGTGAGCCCTCCACGGGTAATGCTTGGTCCCCGGGCAGATGTAGGGATGCTGCGTGCCCGGGATGCTGCACGTATCTTCTCTCCGGAGCTACTCCGGCCAGCATTTGCAGGGATCAGGGTACCTCTCAGCAGGCGCACCCTGCTTCCTACACAGCTGCTGAAACAGTCAGTAGCAGCTCCGCAGGTGAACACACTTCGAAAAAGTCTCACACGGATCTCGCCTGACATGAAGTGACTTAGGCTCAGGTTCAGAGTGTGTGTGTGTGGGGGTGTTTGTGTGGAGTGACTGTTCCACCTATCCCAGCTGCAGTTCACCCTGTGGCCTCCTGGTCGCAGGGGCGCCACACAGTACATCTTGAGAGGACCTTGTATGATATGTCTAAAAAATTCAAACGGCGAGGTTATCTGAGCAGACTTTTGAGACAACATAGAAATAGGGTTGATGAGGTAGAGCGTGATACTCTATTAACCCCTAAGGAGAAGACTGACTCCAAGAGAATACCATTTGTCTCTGTCTTTCGTCAAGAAAGCGGTGCTGTGGCTAAAATTATATGTAATCATTGGAAAACTCTCTCCAATGGCTTATCGGATAGCGCTGAATGTAATGATCTCCCTCTCTTCTCCTATCGTCGGGTGAGGATGTATGCTATTCCATCTTTCTAAGAGAATTAACTTCTTTTGTTTTTATTGTAGGGGGAACGCACGGTTGAATCCCTTTCCATTAGTTTTTTGACTCTATTGGCAAAAAGATTTCGTCTTATTAATCTTTTTAAGATGATAATGGATAAAAATGGCTCCATTTTCACGCACTTACTGTCTTTGACATCTTTTATCCTGGATGGACTCGGGCATGCGCAGTAGAACCTGGATAGACTCGGGCATGCGCAGTAGAACCTTTAAAGACTCGGGCATGCGCAGTAGAACCTGGATAGACTAGGGCATGCGCAGTAGAACCTGGATAGACTCGGGCATGTGCAGTAGAACCTGGATGGACTCGGGCATGCGCAGTAGAACCTGGAAAGACTCAGGCATGCGCAGTAGAACCTGGATAGACTCGGGCATGTGCAGTAGAACCTGGAAAGACTCGAGCATGCGCAGTAGAACCTGGAAAGACTCAGGCATGCGCAGTAGAACCTGGAAAGACTCGGGCATGCGCAGTAGAACCTGGATAGACTCGGGCATGCGCAGTAGAACCTGGAAAGACTCGGGCATGCACAGTAGAACCTGGAAAGACTTGGGCATGCACAGTTGAACCTGGAAAGACTTGGGCATGCACAGTAGAACCTGGAAAGATTTGGGCATGCGCAGTAGAACCTGGATGAACTCGGGCATGCGCAGTAGAACCTGGATGGACTCGGGCATGCGCAGTAGAACCTGGATAGACTCGGGCATGCGCAGTAGAACCTTTAAAGACTCGGGCATGCGCAGTAGAACCTGGATAGACTAGGGCATGTGCAGTAGAACCTGGATAGACTCGGGCATGTGCAGTAGAACCTGGATAGACTCGGGCATGTGCAGTAGAACCTGGATGGACTCGGGCATGCGCAGTAGAACCTGGAAAGACTCAGGCATGCGCAGTAGAACCTGGATAGACTCGGGCATGTGCAGTAGAACCTGGAAAGACTCGAGCATGCGCAGTAGAACCTGGATAGACTCGGGCATGCGCAGTAGAACTCGGAAAGATGCCATTGATAGCAGCGGTCACGGAGCCATACAGTGAATAGAATGGGCAGACACCAGGCGTCCCTGTATGTGAAATTTTGAAAGGTACACAGATGCTTTTAATAATTCATCATCACTAATCAGCATTTATTAAGCTGTATAAATATGGCACTGTATAAAATTTAACACTATATTAAGCACTTATTAAATTGTAACACAATGTCACTCAATGAAAAAAAATTTGATGACTTTATAATAAGACTATTTAATATAACTGTATTCATTGTTGATTGGGGTAACTCAGCATATAAACTGCACTATTTGTGAACTTACACTGTGCTTGATAAAGACATTGTTGGGTTGAAACGTTGTGCCACCAAGGGCTGTATTAAACCTGTCCTTTTTCACCCATCACTGGAGGGCTGCCTGTTTCTGGGAAGTATTTGTTGTGCAGGTGAACACTGCATTAACCTGGAAGTATTGCACAGATAGATAGATAGAAGATAGATAGATAGATAGATAGATAGATAGATAGATAGATAGATAGATAGATAAGAAACAAAAGATTCACTGCTGCACTCAATCTAACCAAAAAGTGTATGCTAACAAGCAAATGGTTTGAGAAAAAAATTAAAACATCCGTTTCTTTCTAAAAAACTCAATACTCACTTTTTTATTAAAAACCGGGGCTCTTGGTACACCCATTGGCCAATGTATGCCTGCCCTCCGGCCACTTCTCGGCGGCCCCGGGGTCCGGAGGGTCCTGCGCTGACATCCCTGCCAGATCCTTGTCCGTGGACTCCCTGGTCCTTCTGACCTCATCCTGATCCCTGAGCACCTGGGCTCGGTGGGGGTGCTATCTGCAGCTGGGTGGAGCCAGCCACTCCACCTTGTCTGATATATATACTAGAAAAAAACTGGCTCCACCCAGCTGCAGATAGCACCCCCACCGAGCCCAGGTGCTCAGGGATCAGGATGAGGTCAGAAGGACCAGGGAGTCCACGGACAAGGATCTGGCAGGGATGTCAGCGCAGGACCCTCCGGACCCCGGGGCCGCCGAGAAGTGGCCGGAGGGCAGGCATACATTGGCCAATGGGTGTACCAAGAGCCCCGGTTTTTAATAAAAAAGTGAGTATTGAGTTTTTTAGAAAGAAACGGATGTTTTAATTTTTTTCTCAAACCATTTGCTTGTTAGCATACACTTTTTGGTTAGATTGAGTGCAGCAGTGAATCTTTTGTTTCTTGTTGATCCAGCGACACAGCTTGCACCTCTCGCACAGTGTAGCGAGTGCTTTGCAGTTTTTTTCTAGTATATTTTTCTAGTAGATAGATAGATAGATAGATAGATAGATAGAAACATACATAGATATGGATAGATATATACATAGATAGATAGATAGATAGATAGATAGATAGATAGATAGATAGATAGAGAGATAGTGAAGTAGGAACTGAAAAGGTGACTTTATTCATTATACAGTAATGTCATTTGGCCAGCCTTCCTCCAGTTACTGTGTGGTGATGCTGTGCTGCACTGCTGCTTCATCAGATCACAATGACGTATAGCGCTGGGGATAAAACAGGTGGAGGAGAGGTTTCCCTGCTCAGAGATTCCTCACTGCTCAGGCCGAGGGCTGAATGAAAACCACAGAGGCCGGAGGGGAGGCCTGGAACAAGGAGGAGGATGATGGACAGCACAAAGGCAGCTGAGAATTGGGAAGAGCACATGTGGCGCCCCGCTACAAGTGCGTCACAGGAGGGTATTGCAGCCATAAATGCAGCAGCAATATTCTCTGACCCAGCAGTCATCTGGTTAACTTAGAGATCCAAACCCTGCATGCAACACTAGTAGAGGGGACCAACCAGGGTCCTGGTGGGCGGAGTGCAAGGGTAGAGTGTAGAAGAAGTCAGAAAGACACAGACTAGAACTTGGAGAAGAAGTAACGTAGGAGCGGGGGCCCTGCACCTCGTGCAACCCCCGGGCCGTCACCGGTCGGGTGTTAGCACCTGAGGCCTGAACAACCGGGATCGGGCATCACTAACCACGGGTTCCAAAAGACTCCCGTGCCCAAATTACAGCCGGTTCACTGGTACCGAAGCTGGCAGCAGTTCACCTCTGCTACGCGAACCAGAAGAGTTGAGGACCAGCTTCACAGGAGCACCCCACCACCAGCCAACTTCCAGTCGTCTAACCAGCGGTGTACCCACTGAGGGATCCAAGGCTCCCCAAAACATCCAGAACGTATATCTTGGATAGGGATTGAAGCAGCCTCCCCGTACCCGATCTGGTATTCCTGGGCGACAAAAGGCAAACACTTAGCTAGAATGGAGGAACACTGCGGATCTCTGAGGGACACCTATCACTGCTGAGTCCACCCGGTCTACTACCCGTTAACTGTATACCATGTACTGCCTGCTGGTTACAGTAAAGACCCGTTACAGAGACTTTCTGTGTCCGTGCTTCCTTATGAACTGTCCGTCCGCACTACAAGGTAACCGCAGCTGCCGCACAACATCTTAAGCAGCTCCAGCCTCCGGGGATCACCGCTCAGCCTGTGGGGAACGTTCCATCTTGCTGCTATCCATCCCCCGGAGGCCTCGCAGCGTCGGTAGGACTTACCGAACTACTCATAGGTGGCGTCACGAATAAATTAACCCCTTAATCTGTTCCCACAAGACGTCTTCAACTTTTGATCTGCACTCAACCGGGCCCCACTACCGGCAGGCGCGGTCCACCCGTGACAAGGAGGAAGGAGCTACAGCCTGTCTAAACCGGAGTCCCCGGTCGCGGTGAGTCACACACACCCCCAGTACAAGTCCAGGGATGGGGTCAGATTCATAAATGTCATTATTTCAAATTTCCTGGGGACATTACACATAAGAGCCGCCCTCAACGAATGCAGCCTTAGTGCTGCTGAAGGGGGATCTCTTACCTCCATAGGCCCTGGGGGGGGGGGTGACAGGTTCCCTTTAAAACATGAGTATTGTTGTTTCTAAATTAATAAGAACTTGTTTTCTTTGGATTATTATATACCTATAACAAGAAAGATGAGAGAAACTGAAAATCTTGCAGTGGTCTCTTCATTTTTTCCGGAGCTGTATATACCAGGAGGACCATGTATACCAGGAGTGGGGAATATATATACCAGGAGTGGGGAACATATATGCCAGGATAGGGGACCAATATACTATGACCAGGATAATCCAAACTGGGCTTCCAATCTTATTGTAACAGTGCATGTTACATCTACCTGTGCTTGCTGCAATGACCTCCATTGTCATATCAGCCTGACTCATATGGTAAATCTGCCTCTGTATTTATTGTAAACTCTCCTATATCATCTGTATGCATTATATTCTTTACGCACCAGTACATGACTATTTCCCACATTGTAAATGTTATCTTCCTGGAGGTGTGATAGTGTGGAGGCAGTTTTGCCTAATGTCTGATCTGTGGCCTTTCATCATCTATTTATCCCCTGTTGTGAGGAGCAGCTGCTAATTACCTGATACCATGTGACTTCCCACAATCCCCCTCACCTGATTCCTTTACTTCAATATCTATGTTCCTATGTGTCTTTGCCATTCACCTTTCCCACCCCATTCCACCTCCATCCCCCCTCATCCACATAAGCCCCTCTCTCCTTCCCTCTACTTTATTGAGCTCCCATACTCTCTATAACGTGCTGATTAATCTCAGACTATCATATTCCAGGGTATTGCATCAGAAACAAAGTCACAATTACAAAAACTATTTGCCTTTCCTCTTTTTGCTGCTGCGCCTGTCAGCAGGTGATATCTCTCCAAATCCTGGTCCACCCTCCACCAACTTCAACCCCTCTCCCACCTCACACAGAAACCATTCTAACCTTATTATCATTACATGCACACCTTCATCTATCTATTTTAATTGTGCTTTCTGGAATCCACAGTCTGTATGTAACAAGCTTCCCTTCATCCACAACTACTTTCTTACTAGCTTTCTTAACCTCCTGGCCCTAACTGAAACCTGGGTCCAGGTTTCAGACACAGTGTCCCCTGCCACTATTTCTTATGGCGGCCTACATTTCTCTTATTCCCCGAGATCTGGGAACAGACATGGTGGTGGAGTTGGTTTACTCCTGTCCCCACAATGTACTTTCCAGGTCATCCATTCAGCCCCATCACTCTCATTCCCTTCTTTTGAGGTTCACACCATTAGGCTCTTCCGTCCCCTCCCCCTTAGAGTAGCGGTGGTATACCACCCTGCAGGGTCACCCACCCAGTTCCTCGACCATTTCTCCGCATGGCTACCTCATTTCATGTCCTCAAAATTACTAACCCTTATTCTGGGAGACTTCAACATCCTCATAAACAGCCCCATCTCCCCATCTGCATCCAAGCTCCTATCTCTAACCACATCTCTTGGCCTCTCACAGCTCTCAACCTCAGAGACACTTCAAGGATGGTAACACCCTTGAACTGATCTTTGTCCGGATCTGCTCAACCTCCTGCTTAAATAATTCACCTCTTCCCCTCTCTAACCACAACATTCTCTCATTCACGCCCACCCCAGCACAGACCGACCTATCACACATTCAGAAATCTACATGCCATTAACCCTCATACACTCACAGACGCTCTACTTTCATCACTGTCCCCAATCTCCTCATTCTCCTGTCCCGATCTGGCAATCACTTAAATGACTCTCTCAGAAGCACCCTGGACCAAGTAGTGCCCCTCACCCTCAGAAACTCCAAACACAGCCTTGGCTCACATCACAAACTCGATTCCTCCAGCGATGCTCTAGGAGTGCTGAAAACCTATGGAGGAAAACTTGCAGTCCAGAAACTTCATTCACTATAAATTTATGCTGAGAACTTACAACTCTGCCCTTCACCTCGCCAAACAGACCTACTTCACCGCCCTGGTCTCCTCACTATCCAACAATCCAAAAAACTCTTTGACACCTTTCACTCTCTCCTCAATCCTAAAATGCAGGCCCCCATCACTGACCTCTGTGCTGATGATCTGGTCTCTTACTTCACAGAGAAAATAGAAAACATCCG
Source organism: Allobates femoralis (assembly GCA_033576535.1). NCBI lineage: Eukaryota > Metazoa > Chordata > Amphibia > Anura > Aromobatidae > Allobates > Allobates femoralis. Next base: position 737,770,484 of record JARQOC010000002.1, on the reverse strand, counting down.
TCAGGAAATCACCTTCCAACCTCAAATTGCTGTAACCCCTACCTCTCCCCACATTTCCTCCGGCTCACTCTCCACTTTTGACCCAGTCACAGAAGAAGTCTCTAGGCTCCTCTCTTCCTCTCGTCCTACCACATGCACCACTGACCCCATTCCCTCACACTTACTCCAGTCTCTCTGTCCGGTCGTCAACACTCACCTAACCAAAATCTTCAATCTCTCCCTCTCTTCTGGCATCTTCCCCTCCTCCTTGAAACACTCGATCATTACTCCATTATTACAGAAATCTTCTCTTGACCCATCCTACACAAATAACTACAGACCAGTCTCCAATCTCCCCTTCATCTCTAAACCCTTGGAGCGCCTGGTCTACTCCCGCCTCATCCGTTACCTCTCCGCTCACTCTCTTCTAGATCCATTACAGTCTGGTTTCCACCCCCTACACTCTACAGAAACTGCCCTCATCAAAGTGTCCAACGACCTTCTGACAGCAAAACGTAAAGGTGACCGCTCTCTGCTTATTCTTCTTGATCTCTCCACAACTTTTGACACTGTTGACCACCATCTCCTACTCTCTATGCTGCTCTCCATTAGCATCAAGGACACTGCTCTCTCCTGGCTCTCCTCCTATCTCTCTGACCGCTCTTTCAGTGTATCATTCGCTGGCTCCACTTCCTCCCCTCTTCCTCTCACTATTGGGTCCCTCAGGGTTCAGTCCTTGGACCTCTCCTCTTCTCTCTCTACACGGCCCCGATTGGACAGACCATCAGCAGATTTGGCTTTCTGTACCATCTTTATGTTGATGACACACAACTATACACTTCAGCCCCTGACCTTACCCCTGCAGTATTAAAGAACACCAATGACTGTCTAGCTGCAGTTTTCAATATCATGTCCACTCTCTATCTGAAACTAAACCTTTCCAAAACTGAACTACTCCTGGTCCCGCCCTCCACTAACCTCTCTAAATCTGACATCTCTCTCAGTGTGCGACACCACGATAATGCCTAATCTTGCCGCTTGCATGTGAAGAACACTTCTAGAATTCGCCCCTTTCTCACCTTGGAAACCACAAAAAACCCTTACTGTGGCCCTGATCACTCCCGCCTTGACTATTGTAATTATATTTTAATTAACCTCCCCCGCACTAGACTTTCCCCTCTCCAGTCCATCCTTAATTCAGCAGTCAGGATCACCTATCTAGCTAACCGTTACTCAGACGCTTCTGCTCTGTGCCAATCACTGCACTGGCTGCCCATATACTATAGGATCCAATTCAAACTGCTTGTTCTCACCCACAAAGCTCTTCACAATGTAGTCCCTCCCTACATCTCCTCCCTCTTCTCTGTCTATCACCCCACCCGTTCTCTTCATTCTGGAAGTGACTTTAGACTCACTTCTGCATTAATCCGAACCTCCCACTCCCGGGCTCCAAGACTTCTCCCGAGCTGCACCAATCCTCTGGAATGCTCTACCCCAAGAAATTAGGTGTATCCACAACTTACATAATTTCAGGCGATCCCTAAAAACACATCTTTTTAGGGCGGCCTATCATGATCCCTAGTCAAAGTCACTTAGACATAGCCTATCCACTCCACCAGTCTCAATTGGACCACAAATAATGGTTGGTGGACACTTATACTGCTCCTATCTGTTCCCCATCTCCTCAAGTTGACTATACTATCATTGTAAATAAGCCCCTGTACTTTGTGTCCCCCCACCTCATTGTTAGATGCTTTGTATTGTATTTTAATGTATTGTTTTTTGTATTGTATTGTATTTTCTGATAACTGTTTCTTATGATTGTTTAAATATGAACCTCTGAATTGTGAAGCGCTGCGGAATATGTTGGCGCTATATAAATAAAAATTATTATTATTACAATGACCATATACACCTGCATGGAGGACATTTATACCTGGATGGAAACATATATAACAGGATGGGAAACATTAATACATAATAAAGGGGGAGGAGGTGCAATTCACAAGTCTTCATAGCATTTAGAATGCTACAAGGGCCCATACTTATGTGTGTGAGGGGCCCAGGTCCACATTTTGCACCAGGGCCCGTCGGACTGGAGGTTGCTGCTCAATGTTCCCGGTTGTTTAGAACTTTGTGACTCCTCTTTCTTCTCTAGTATTAGTGATCCCTCAGAGCTTTGTGTCATCAGCAAATTTAATCAGTTTACCCTCAATTCCTTCATCTAGATCATTGATAAAGACGTATGGGAAATCTTCACAAAACACAACAGGTCATTCATCAATAGTGGACTTTGTTTTGAAGGATCACACGGAACTTCTGATCTCCACCAGTTTCCAATAGAACCAACAATAATAGTATTTTACTGATTGTACTCGATGCTACAATTCACATTACAACCTATGATATTATTCAATATAATACTGCACATTATTGTCATACAGTTCACATTCTTAGATTGTATTTACATTTTTGACTATATACAATGTATACAGAAGCCAGCAGTTCCAGGATGGGTCCAATCAGTGTCTTTGAACCTCTGTTGTGACACTGAGAAAGTATAAAGTATCTTTTTCTTTATCTCTTGTATTATATCCGCATGCAATGCTGTTCCATGGTCTCTAGTTCTGGCTGTACAGAAACAACATGGGATGAAGTTTTCCATCATGTAATACACATAAAGGACCTCAGGAGACAGCAATGGTGGTGATAGATTTTGTTCAGTTGTCAGGGGTGAGGTTTGACCCCATCGCGGTCCCCTTTTTCCAGATTTGCTTGTGTTCATTCTTCTTTGAATATAGAAGACTAATAGAGGTTTGCTTCCATTTTCTACAGTGGTTTCTATAGTGTTGCATTTAGTGGCTATTATGTGAAATATTTAACAAGTCAAGGAAACATTTGTCCAGCTCCACCTTTTAAAGGGAACCTGTCATGTCATTTTATGATATTAAACTGCCCCCAATTTGTTTTAAATGATGCAATGTGCGTCATTAACATGATTTGCTAAAACCAAAATTCCAAATATTTATCTTAAAAAGGCCTTTATATGCTGAGTTGACTGCACACACATACCAGGCTTTAGTCATGCGGGAGGTGACTACACACACATACCTGGCTTCAGTCATGGGGGAGGTGACTGCACACACATACCTGGCTTCAGTCATGGGGGAGGTGACTGCACACGCATACCAGGCTTCAGTCATGGGGGAGGTGACTACACACATATACCAGGCTTTAGTCATGTGGGAGGTGACAGCACACACATACCAGGCTTCAGTCATGGGGAGTTGACTGCACACACACATACCTGGCTTTAGTCATGGGAGAGGTGACAGCACATACATACCAGGCTTCAGTCATGGGGGAGGTGACAGCACACACATACCAGGCTTCAGTCATGGGGGAGGTGACTGCACACACATACCTGGCTTCAGTCATGGGGGAGGTGACTGCACACACATAACTGGCTTCAGTCATGGGGGAGGTGACTGCACACACATACCAGGCTTCAATCATGGGGGAAGTGACTGCACACACATACCTGGATTAAGTCATGGGGGAGGTGACTGCACACACATAACTGGCTTCAGTCATGGGGGAGGTGACTGCACACACATACCTGGCTTCAGTCATGGGGGAGGTGACTGCACACACATACCTGGCTTCAGTCACGGGAAGGTGACTGCACACATACCTGGCTTCAGTCATAGGGGAGGCACTTTTGTTTGCTTCAGTCACTGTCACTCAAATTCAGCCACAATATTTTTTGAACTTTGTCATGCCCCTACACCCCCACATTGTAATTGATTGATATCACTGCAGGTGCTCAGTATAGCAGAACTGGGTTCAGGACCTGTGGTGATGTCACAATCATGTAACAGTAATAGGGGGAGCTGAAAAGGCCTGAAGTAAAGGACCTGTGGGCTTAGCTCTGCTCATTATGGTCACATGGTCATGACATCACCACAGGTCCTTCCGGAATTCAGTCATGCTGAACTCCTCCCATTAGTCACATGATCATGACATCACTACAGGTCCTTCACCACCACTTCTCCAATGATGACTTCACCCATTAGGGTCCCATTCTCACAGAACTTGTGCTGATGTCATAACTATGTGACCGTAATGGGCAGAGCTCAGTATAGCAAAACTGTAGAAGGACCTGTGGTGATGTCACGACTATGTGACCTTAATGGGCAGAGCACAGCATGAGTGAATTTCTGCAGGACATGTGGTGTTGTCACAACCATGTTACCGCAATGGGCAGAGCTAAGCCCCCAGTTCCTTCACTTCAGGCCTTCTAAGCTCCACCCATTATGGTTACATGGTCGTGACATCACCACAGGTCTTTAACCCAGTTGTGTGGTGGTGTCAATATATTACAATGTGGAAGCTCCGGTACGTGTGTCAAGTCACTTCAGCATATATAAATACTAGTAATTTTGTTTTTAGAAAATGCACATTGCATCATTTAAAACACATTGGGGGCAGTTTTACATGACAGGTTCCCTTTAATTTCATCCTGTTCTGTCATGTGTTAATGGTTATGGCACCAGGGAAAGTTGGAAATGTTGGAGATGTTATCTAATAACCTACAAACATATCTTATGGCAAATATCCCTCCCCATAGAGATTCTTACAGGGAACAGATTCCATTTGTTAGTTCTACATGTTCGTGGCTTCGGTCCTCCATTTGGTGGTGACCCTCTTTACTAACAATTTGGTACTTTGCCTAAATTTCTGCTGTGTGAAATAGAACAAGATGGGGTCGAGGACACTGTTCATGCTGGCGAAGGGCCTTGTGCATTTATACACGATGGCAAACGTCTGCAGCTCCAAACACGGGACCCCGGACTTGGAACGTACAACCAAGTAGATGGTTTTGGTGAGGTGGAACGGAAAGAAGCTTATGGCAAAGACGATGACCACAATGATGATCATCCGAACGGCTTTGTCCTTCCTTCGACGGCCAACAACGTCGGAAATGTCATCCTTCTGGCAGAGGATTTTGGTCATGGCGCAATAACAAGCTAAAATGGCAATGAAAGGGATCAAGAAGCCGGTAAAAGTCAACGTGATGCCGTATGGGAAATACCGAGAGGACAAAGCTGGAGGACTCAAGTCGTAGCAGACCGTCCGGTTCCTCTGGGTTCCCGTAGAGGCGAACATGAAGGTGGGAATACTCTGGACGATGACGATGAACCAGACAATCCCGCACACCACCCAGGTAAACTTCTTGCCCCTCTTTTTATGCCAAACAGATAAGGGGTGGCAGATGCCCATGTATCTCTGAAAGCTCATGCAGGTGAGGAACATGATGCTTCCATGGAGGTTGGTGTAGAATTGGAAGCGGACAAAGCGGCAAGTGAAGTCTCCAAATGGCCAGTAGTCATGATGGATGTAATTATATATGAGAAGCGGGAGGGAGCACACGTAGAGGAAGTCAGCCACCGCTAGATTCAGGGTGTAGATGGCCGTGCGGCTGAGCGCCTTCTTGGAAAGACACACTTGAAGGATCACGATGAAGTTGAGTGGGAAGCCGAAGACAAGGACCACAGAGTAGACCACGGGCAGGAGGATCTGCTTAAACTCTTCATGGAACGTGCATGAATTCTTCCCGATGGGGACTGACGTAAAGTTGTCCATGTCGCTCGAGGTGGAGGGGATCACATGGTTATGTCAGAATCTGGAAGAAAAGAGAAGACAAGACTTAAAGGGGAGATCTGGCAGATCTGGCAGATGTTCAATAAACCTCATCAAGCTCAATAAGAGTCATGGATGAACATTTTAACCAATTGGGTCATGTGAGCATGAAGAAGACTTGGACCTGATATATTAAGTCATGTCTGACCTTAAAGAGAACCAACCAGCAGGATTAAGGTCTATAACGTGAAGCCAGTGCCTTACAATCAGTGCAATCAGACCTTTACTTGAATAATTCCATGTTTGATTGCAGAATAAAGTATAAAACTACTGGAAAACAGAACGGCAGATGATTGATATGTGCATCACTGTGTCACTATTTGGGTTGTTTTGTTTTTTTGTTTTTTCCTCCCCTGTTGGCATGCTTTTCGGCTGTAAGCCAAAAACTATCTCTACTTTCAGTTTTGTCAGGAGTCCTGTAGCTGGAGTATAGTAATAATTTTATGACTGATTGCAGAGAAAAGTGTCATAAAATTCCTGGAAAACAGGGCAGCCGATGGTTGATGTGTGCAGCACTGCATTACAATTTGGGGTTGCTTTTTTTTTTCCTCCCCTGTGGGCATGCCTTTAATCTGTAAGTTGAACCCTCCCCTCTCCCTCTCATCTCTACTTTCTGTTTCTGGCTCCTGCACCCTGTCACTATAATCCAGCTACAGGACTCCTGACAAAACTGAAAGTAGAGATGGTTTTTGGCTTACAGCCAAAAAGGCATGCCCACAGGGGAGGAAAAAAAAAACAAGCAAAACAACCCCAAATAGTGACACAGTGCTGCACACATCAATCATCTGCTTCCCTGTTTTCCAGGAGTTTTATGACACTTTTCTCTGCAATCAAACATGGAATTATTCAAGTAGACATATGATTGCACTCAAGAGTCCCAGAACCTGTAAGGCACCGGCTTCACTTTAGAGGCCTAAAATCTGCTGGTTGGTTCCCTTTAGGTGCAGATTGCATCTAGCCTATTGAATAGCAGAGTAGACATAAATTCCAAAAATTAGGTTATACCCCAGGTATTCTTAGACACCAGAAAGGGAGATAGACACAGTTCTACTTATTTGTAAATTTAGTAGGTACACGTGGATGAAAGAGTTAAAACACTGCGCTGCCATTGCTCTAAGTCTAGTACAGGAACGTGATGTTTAATGTCAACGCGTTTCAGACTTACAATCACACCTTCATCAGGACAAAAATCACTCCCGCCAACATGTTCTTTAATGTCAACGCGTTTATTTCTCCTTCCTCAGGACAAAAATCCTGGAGCCATTGTAACTCTGAAACGCGTTTACATTAACCATCACGTTCCTGTACTGGACTTGGACCTGGTTTTATTCAGTGTCACGTGTTAACTGCTTTGCAGTCCATGAATGCTGCTGCTGTGATTTAAACTGAGCTTTTTTGCCTTTTAGTCTATGATGTGGCTCTAAATGTGGAGTTGGAAGTGAAGGGGAGTGTCTGAGCTTCCTCAGCCTTAAGTAGTTCTGCTTCCCTCCACCAGATGTCGCATATAGAGCTCATTTCTACTTGGACCCCATGATGTGAAGTCGTGCTGTGCTGAGCTGTATTTTTGCTGCTGTTGAAGCTGCTGGATTTTCCTGGTCTGTGGGTGGAGGAAGGGACTCTTAGTCTAAGGCTCATCAGGAGCGAAGGGCCAAGGTGGCAGCCTGAACCTCCTCACCTTCAGAGGTACAGGGCTAGCCTAGCTCCCCTGAATGCCCTTGCCTATCTTACCATCTTGCCTCCTAATTTCCTATCCATTATACCACCCCGTGACAGTGGTGTTTTAACCCTTTCATCCACGTGTACCTACTATGTTCAGAGGGTGACTATGGCAGCCGGGATATACACGCTGATTTAGTGGTTGTGCCTCCCTGATTTTGGTTCACCTTATTCCTCGGATCAGACCCCCTCTGTGCTTCTTCTCTCCCTTTCTTGGTTTTAGTATCTGTAAACTTAATAAGGCTACATTCACACTGTGCGTTTTGGATCCGTTCTTTCTGATCCTTTTTCTGGATCAGCTTTTCATAAAAACACATCAGAAACAGATCATCCATTTTGGATCCGTTTTCGATCTATTTTGGCAGCATTAGCCCATACACAATGGTTTCAATGGGAAAAGTGGATCTGAAAAAAGGATCCAGAACGCACAGTGTGAATGTAGCCTAAGCAGCTCCAGTGCAAAATAAGCAGCGCGGATTAACATTGGTAAACGGGACTTATAATAAAAACATGAAGGATAAGGTAAAGTGGATACATTGATTAGATGGCGCCAAAGTCTACTTATCCAACACCTAGGTCATATTCCTGAGGTCGGGAACTGTACAAAATGGCAAATATAGGCAAAAGGTGCAATTAACTGAAGTTGTCTGGTCGCTACAAATCCCTATGTACCCCCACCCCAAAACTACAAAAATCTATCACTTGTCATTTTTGCTGTTCACCACCAGGTGGCGCATGTGATTCACTTATTGGACAGATTTAGGCAAAGCAGCAAAATATCTCAAATTGAACATTCATCATTCATTTCCTTCAGTTAATAAGAGTTATGTAACCCAGCAGTTCTCACTTCTCTTTGGCCAACATGTGAGAACATAAGTATAGATAATAGCATACTATAAATATGACATAAAGGTCGTCCCTATAGTAATCCCTATCGGTTGTGCACATGTTACATATTTATCGCGTTTTTTTAATACATTTTTTGGTACAAATACCAGCAAAGTCTCCATCAAAAAAGCAGTATATCACACATACATATCACCATCAATCCATAGCTAACCTGCTGAAATGAGTCAGGACCTGATACCACAACATATAACTGCAGGCACATTACATACATGAAGCATACAAGTGGCTTCATTTACTAATTACAGCAAATATGAATAGAATTGTTCTGCACAGGACGTCCCCTCTAAGGAGGTTACAGGAGAGGCAGTGAGTGCCACCTACCAACAATATCTACAATAATGAGATACCTGTACAGACTGCAGCTCCAGAGTCAGTGTGCACCGTCAGACAGACAATATCTACAATTAGATGAGATACCTGTACAGACTGTAGCTCCAGAGTCAGTGTACACATCAGCTAGACAATATCTACAATAGATGAGATACCTGTACAGACTGTAGCTCCAGAGTCAGTGTACACCATCAGACAAACAATATCTACAATAGCTGAGATACCTGTACAGACTGCAACTCCAGAGTCAGTGTACACCATCAGACAAACAATATCTACAATAGATGAGATACCTGTACAGATTGCAGCTCCAGAGTCAGTGTCACCCATCAGACAAACAATATCTACAATAGTGAGATACCTGTACAGACTGCAGCTCCAGAGTCAGTGTACACCATCAGACAAACAATATCTACAATAGCTGAGATACCTGTACAGACTGCAGCTCCAGAGTCAGTGTACCCCATCAGACAAACAATATCTACAATAGATGAGATACCTGTACAGATTGCAGCTCCAGAGTCAGTGTACACCATCAGACAAACAATATCTACATAGATGAGATACCTGTACAGACTGCAGCTCCAGAGTCAGTGTACACCGTCAGACAGACAATATCTACAATAGATGAGATACCTGTACAGACTGTAGCTCCAGAGTCAGTGTACACCATCAGACAAACAATATCTACAATAGATGAGATCCTGTACAGACTGCAGCTCCAGAGTCAGTGTACACCATCAGACTAACAATATCTACAATAGATGAATACCTGTACAGACTGCAGCTCCAGAGTCAGTGTACACATAGACAAAACTATCTACATTAGATGAGTACCTGTACAGACTGCAAACTCCAGAGCAGTGTACACCATCAGACAACAATATCTACAATAGATGAGATACCTGTACAGACTGCAGCTCAGAGTCAGTGTACATACAGACAACAATATCTACAATAGATGAGATACGTACAGACTATCAACTTAGAGATTGTCCCACAAACAACAATACAATAGATGAGTACCTGTACAGAGGCAGCTCGAGTATGAACACCATCAGACCAAACAATATCTACAATAGATGAGATACCTGTACAGACTGCAGCTCCAGAGTCAGTGTACACCGTCAGACAAACAATACCTACAATAGATGAGATACCTGTACAGACTGCAGCTCCAGAGTCAGTGTACACCATCAGACAAACAATATCTACATAGATGAGATACCTGTACAGACTGCAGCTCCAGAGTCAGTGTACACCATCAGACCAAACAATATCTACATTAGATGAGATACCTGTACAGACTGCAGCTCCAGAGTCAGTGTGCATCGTCAGCCAACAATAGCTACAATAGATGAGATACCTGTACAGACTACAGCTCCAGAGTCAGTGTACACCGTCAGACAAACAATATCTACAATAGATGAGATACCTGTACAGACTGCAGCTCCAGAGTGTGCACCATCAGACAAACAATATCTACAATAGATGAGATACCTGTACAGACTGCAGCTCCAGATGTCAGTGTACACCATCAGACTAACAATATCTACAATAGATGAAATACCTGTACAGACTGCAGCTCCAGAGTCAGTTACACCATCAGACAAACAATATCTACATTAGATGAGATACCTGTACAGACTGCAGCTCCAGAGTCAGTGTACACATCAGACAAACATATCTACAATAGATGAGATACCTGTACAGACTGCAGCTCCAGAGTCAGTGTACACCATCAGACAAACAATATCTACAATAGATGAGATACCTGTACAGACTGCAACTCTAGAGAGTGTGACCATCAAACAAACAATAACAATAGATGAGATACCTGTACAGACGCAGCTCCAGAGTCAGTGAACACATCAGACAAACAATATCTACAATAGAGAGATACCTGTACAGACTGCAGCTCCAGAGTCAGTGTACACCATCAGACAAACAATATCTACAATAGATGAGATACCTGTACAGACTGCAGCTCCAGAGTCAGTGTACACCATCAGACAAACAATATCTACATTAGATGAGATACCTGTACAGACTGCAGCTCCAGAGTCAGTGTGCATATCAGACAAACAATATCTACAATAGATGAGATACCTGTACAGACTGCAGCTCCAGCTCCAAAGCCAGTTTGTGCCACTCCGGACTCCACGGGACCCAGAATGTGAATAGTCCAGACGCCAGACCTTAAATAGTGGAGGAAACTTCCCTTTTCTAAGGATCAAGAGAAATGGGGAAACCACAGACTTTACATTACTAAATGAAAGTGCACAGATGAAAGTGACAATATATCTGTCTATCATCTATCCCTATATTTATCAGTTCCTCTGTATATCTATTTATTCATCTATCTATCTATCTATCTATCTATCTATCTATCTATCTATCTATCTACCTATCTATCTATCTACCTATCTATCCCTCTGTTTATCTATCCCTCTATTAATCTATCCCTCTATTAATCTATCCCTCTATTAATCTATCCCTCTATTAATCTATCCCTCGATCTATCCATCTATCAAATTGCATAGCTGAAAATCACTATTATCTATTATATATCGCTATATTTATCTATCATTATTTGGCCCCTTTAACTTTTCAACCTTTTGCCACATTTCAGGCTTCAAACATAAAGATATAAATTCTAATATTTTTATGAAGAATCAACAAGTGGGACACAATCGTGAGGTGGAACCAAATTTATTGGATATTTTAAACTTTTTTAACAAATAAACTGAGGCGTGGGGCGTGCAATATTATTCCCCCCTTTACTTTCAGTGCAGCAAACTCCCTCCAGAAGTTCAGTGAGGATCTCTGAATGATCCATTGTTGTCCTGAATGAATGGTAATGATCAATAGAATCCACCTGTGTGTAATCAAGTCTCTGTATAAATGCTCCTGCTCTGTGATAGGCTCAGGGATCTGTTTCAAGTGCAGAGAGCATCATGAAGACCAAGGAACACACCAGGCAGGTCCGAGATACTGTTGTCATGAAGACCAAGGAACACACCAGGCAGGTCCGAGATACTGTTGTCATGAAGACCAAGGAATACACCAGGCAGGTCCGAGATACTGTTGTCATGAAGACCAAGGAACACACCAGGCAGGTCCGAGATACTGTTGTGGCGAAGTTTAAAGCCGGATTTGGATACAAAAAGATTTCCCAAGTTTTACACATCTCAAGGAGCCACTGTGCAAGCGATCATATTGAAATGGAAGGAGGATCAGACCACTGCAAATCTACCAAGACCCGGACGTCCCTCTAAACTGTCATCTGGAACAAGGAGAAGACTGATCAGAGATGAGGCCAAAAGGCCCATGATCCCTCTGGATGAACTGCAGAGATCTACAGCTGAGGTGGGAGAGTCTGTCCATAGGACAACAATCAGTCATACACTGCACAAATCTGGCCTTTATGGAAGAGTGGCAAGAAGAAGCCATTTCTCAAAGATATCCATAAAAAGTCTGGTGTGAAGTTTGCCACAAGCCGCCTGGGAGACACCAAACATGTGGAATAAGGGGCTCTGGTCAGAGGAAACCAAAAGAGAACTTTTTGGCCACAATTCAAAACAATATGTTTGGCGTAAAAGCAACAAAGCTCATCACCCTGAAAACACCATCCCCACTGTCACACATGGTGGAGGCCTGAAAACATCATCCCCACTGTCACACATGGTGGAGGCCTCAGAACACCATCCCCACTGTCACACATGGTGGAGGCCTCAGAACACCATCCCCACTGTCACACATGGTGGTGGCAGCATCATGGTTTGGGCTTTTCTTCAGCAGGGACAGGGAAGATGGTTAACATTGATGGGAAGATGGACGGAGCCAAATACAGGACCAATCTGGAAGAAAACCTGCCGGAGTCTGCAAAAGACCTGAGACCGGGACAGAGACAAGACAATGATCCCAAACATAAAGCAAAATCTACAGTGGAAAGGTTAAAAAATCACCGTCTCCAGGTGTTAGAATGGCCGAGTCACATCCAGACCTGAATCCAATGGAGAATCTGTGGAAAGAGCTGAAAACTGCTGATCACAAACGCCTCAATCCAACCTCACTGAGCTCCAGCTGTTCTGCAAGGAAGAATGAGAGAAACCCCAAGAGACTGCAGCTGTAATCACAGCACAAGGGGGCGCTACAGATGATTAACTCAAGGGGACAAATAATATTGCACGCCCCACTTTTCAGCTGTTTATTTGTTTAAAAAGTTTAAAATATCCAATAAATTTTGTTCCACCTTACGATTGTATCCCACTTGTTGATACTTTCCCAAAATTCTTCCCCTTGTTCTTATAGCCCTCACCCTGGATCTGCCCCATCCATTGTTCTTATAGCCCCCACCCTGGATCTGCCCCATCCATTGTTCTTATAGCCCCCACCCTGGATCTGCCCCATCCATTGTTCTTATAGCCCCCACCCTGGATCTGCCCCATCTATTGTTCTTATAGCCCCCACCCTGGATCTGTCCCCCTCCATTGTTCTTATAGCCTCCACCCTGGATCTGCCCCCTCCATTGTTCTTATAGTCTCCACCCTGGATCTGCCCCATCCATTGTTCTTATAGCCTCACCCTGGATCTGCCCCATCCATTGTTCTTATAGCCTCACCCTGGATCTGCCCCATCTATTGTTCTTATAGCCCCCACCCTGGATCTGCCCCCTCCATTGTTCTTATAACGCTCACCCTGGATCTGCCCCATCCATTGTTCTTATAGTCTCCACCCTGGATCTGCCCCATCCATTCTTCTTATAGCCCCCACCCTGGATCTGCCCCATCTATTGTTCTTATAGCCCCCACCCTGGATCTGTCCCCCTCCATTGTTCTTATAGCCCCCACCCTGGATCTGCCCCATCCATTGTTCTTATAGCCCCCACCCTGGATCTGCCCCATCTATTGTTCTTATAGTCCCCACCCTGGATCTGCCCCCTCCATTGTTCTTATAGCCCCCACTCTGGATCTGCCCCATCCATTGTTCTTATAGCCCTCACCCTGGATCTGCCCCATCCATTGTTCTTATAGCCTCCACCCTGGATCTGCCCCCTCCATTGTTCTTATAGCCCCCACCCTGGATCTGCCCCATCTATTGTTCTTATAGTCCCCACCCTGGATCTGCCCCCTCCATTGTTCTTATAGCCCTCACCCTGGATCTGCCCCCTCCATTGTTCTTATAGCCTCCACCCTGGATCTGCCCCCTCCATTGTTCTTATAGCCCCCACTCTGGATCTGCCCCCTCCATTGTTCTTATAGCCCCCACCCTGGATCTGCCCCCATCCATTGTTCTTATAGCCCTCACCCTGGATCTGCCCCCATCCATTGTTCTTATAGCCCCCACCCTGGATCTGCCCCATCCATTGTTCTTATAGCCTCCACCCTGGATCTACCCCATCCATTGTTCTTATAGCCTCCACCCTGGATCTGCCCCATCCATTGTTCTTATAGCCTCCACCCTGGATCTGCCCCATCCATTGTTCTTATAGCCTCCACCCTGGATCTGCCCCCTCCATTGTTCTTATAGCCCCCACTCTGGATCTGCCCCCTCCATTGTTCTTATAGCCCCCACCCTGGATCTGCCCCCATCCATTGTTCTTATAGCCCTCACCCTGGATCTGCCCCCATCCATTGTTCTTATAGCCCCCACCCTGGATCTGCCCCATCCATTGTTCTTATAGCCTCCACCCTGGATCTACCCCATCCATTGTTCTTATAGCCCCCACCCTGGATCTGCCCCATCCATTGTTCTTATAGCCCCCACCCTGGATCTGCCCCATCCATTGTTCTTATAGCACCCCCCTGGATCTACAAACCTGATGTGTATTTAGTCCTGCCAATAAAGCTTCTTTGAATTTGATAGATAGACAGATAGATAGATAGATAGATAGATAGATAGATAGATAGATAGATTAGATAGATAGATAGCCCAAATACCCAGTCAGGGTCCTATCCTAGTGAACGCCTCGCAGTGATGCATGTTCACACTCTTGTGTTTACATCCTTCAGCCTTGTGATGTTCAGCTCCTGTTCACACCTTCAGGTTGGTTCGTGCCATCAGTTTATCTGTTTGTCTCTGAGATCCCCCTTGGATCCACTGTAGTGAGTTCACAGGAGACACAGGTTGTTCATGTCTTTGTCAGTTGGCAAAGTACAAAATCAGCAAGGGGTCAAATACTTATTTCCTCCTACAACAGGTGCAGGGGTTGCAGTCACACCCAGCCCCAAAAGTCCCTCTGACCTATAGAAAAAGACTATTGCTATTAAAGATTTGCAATCATTAGGGGCCCTGTTGGAGCGTTTGCATCGGGGCCCCTGAGCTTCAATTTACGCCATTGGTTGTGACCGTATTAGACGGAGGAGTGATGAAACGCTGCTGCTTCGGGGGCTCCATCACACCCATGGGTGGAAAGAAAAATGTCCTAAATGAAGATATTGTGAGCGATGAGGCCCGGAAACCACCGGAGAGGAGCAGAGAATCAGGTAACCTCATCAATGGGTTATTCCGAAGATAGAAAAGCAACGCGTTCCCGATGTGGTACAAATCCTTCTTCAGGATCATTACAATGGGGCAAGATCTTATATAGGAAGAGAGAGCGGCGTTTACCACTAACTGCAATACTAGCTTCAACTGTCCATAAAAAATGCTAACAATAGATTGAAATTAAAATAAATAATTAAATCAAACTTCTACAAAAATATAACAATTTACATAAATTAAAATAATTACATAAATATAATCTATAAAAATACTAACAATTTATATAAATTAAAATAAATGATTGAATCAAACCTCTATAAAAATACTAACAATTTATATAAATTAAAATAAATAAATATAACTTTCACAAAAAGGCTAATACATTGAAAAAATTAAAATAATTAATTAAGTCTAACCTCTGTAAAAATGCTAACAATAGATATAAATTAAAGTAAATAAATAAATATAACTTCTATAAAAATTCTAACGATTAATATCAATTAAAGTAATTAAATATAACTTCTGCAAAATTGCTAATTGATATAAATTAAAATAAACACATAAAGATGATCTATAAAAAGTGCTGACAATTGATATAAATTAAAATGCTAATAATTGAAAAAAAAAAAAAAAAAAGTTAAATAAATAATTAATTAAATTCAACTTCTATAAAAAATGCTAACAATTGATATAAATTAAAATAATATAACTTGTACAAAAATGCTAATAATTGAAAAAAAAGTTAAATAAATAATTAATTAAATAATTTGATATACATTAAAGAAATATAACTTCTATAAAAATGCTAACAATTGATATAAGTAATTAAATAAATCAAACCTGTATGAAAATGTTAAGAATTCATATATATATATAAAAATTAAATCATTCAAACCTCTATAAAAATGCTAATAATTGACATAAATAAAAATAAATAATGAAATCTATCAAACCTCTATAAAAATGTTAATTTATATCAAATAAATAAATAAATAATAAAAAAGGAAACCGGTATTCTTATGAATGTTGCGCCATACATAAGATCTAACAATATTGTGATATATTGCACCGTTATTTCTAATCTTCCATTGTGAAATGTAACGTATGTTCTCAATAGTCTCATGTGGCGCCCAGATCTGATTGCTTCATTCAGGACAGATCCTCTGATCTTGTAATTCCAGATCCCTGTCCTGGAGATCTCTGGGATCCCGGTGAGCCCCCAGCCATATGGATATAGGATCATTTGCTTTTTGGGAATACCCTTCCCCAGCTTTACCCCACCACTGATATCATTGATTCCATGGTCTGTACATGAGAAAGGGTTACATATAAACAAGTTATAAATGTGGCTCTTCCGCTCCACCTGAGATTCTACTTTCATTAACTCCTTCAAGCCAAATTTTAGGGAAATTTTGGGGCACAACGACACATGGAGGGGTTACACTTTATACATTGTGGTGCAGCGGTTGACTGCCCCACAAGTGTTGGTGCTGGGACTTGCGGTTCCAGGGCTCTGGTACAGCATTAGATGTGTTGGGGCTGCAGGTTGGAAGCCAGGGGAGTGGCTGTCTAACCTGGATCCTCCTGTGGGTGTGACAGAACACAGATATGCAGACTTCCTCTTAGTCACATGGGCTGTGAGGTGATGAAAGGTCCTCTCACCACAGGAGAGGAAAGATCCTGGGAATAGGGTGGTGTTTTCCCAGCATTCGCAATAACTGAGGAGGCATTTCCCAGTTAAAGACTGTAGCCAGCAATCCCTTTGATGGACTAAAGGTCAGTGTTTGCTGTTATGGACTAATTAGGTGTCTGTTCCAGTCAGAGGGGACAGCCTGACATAGTGTACCTGTCCTGTGCTTGGATGCCCTGTATACTGTGAGCAGTTTATGAGGATATATAATAAACTGCTGGACTTTGTTTTACTTGAAGACCCAGTTGTTGCACTGTTTTCTGCGACAAAGCAGTTCTCTGGGAGGTTTCATGAGCCTAATGAGCGGCCGAGCAGTCCCCTAGGTGTGTGTGTATACCACATGTGGTGGAGAATGCGGGCACTGTAGCAGCCTTGTTGCTGGGAGCAACGGATGAGGCCTACAAGCTCGGTTGCTGGGGGCAAAAACACAGGTGAACGTGTCTGGATTGTGGCAGCAGTGCAGCCTGGTTGCTAGAGGCAACCACACAACAAGTTGGGATACAAGCATCTGGCTGGTGGCTCGGCGGGGTCACGAAGTTTGTCACCGCTCTCTACCCAGGTGCACGTGCGAAGAGTCAAGCGACTGGCTGTGAGACGTGGGCTATGCTTGGTGAGCAGTAACACACCACAGGCTGGAGATCCTGGTTGTACGGGCGGTACAACCAGGAAAGGTTAGTGTAAACCTAACCCCCCTTCCTCCCCTTTGACCATCGGGTATTACCCATTGGAGGGTCCTCCTGTTTTTGTCTCGTTGCAGCTAGAGATGCCTGACAGCATGGAGGAGCTCCTGGAACACTTGCTGCAGAGCCAGCAGCGCCAACAGCCTGTTTTAGGGTGTCCTCAGAAAGGATCCCCTATAGACTGGGTTGCCCAAAGGGGGGTGGTGTCCCAAAAGGGGGAGGTATCCCTGAAGGGGGTAATGGCCCAAAAGGGGGCGGGGTCCCAAAAAGCTGTAGTTGCCCAAAAGCGGACGGAGCATCCCGAATCCCAAGGAGAGGCGCAGACAGGTTGTTCCCAGGAACATATGTACTATAAGTGTCCAGTCTGCCTTATGGACTACCCACCTGGAGAGGGTCCACGCAGATGTTCCGTGGAAGTGAATGCGGAAGTTGTGACTGGTCTTGTAGACTCTGGGAGCCCAGTGACCCTAGTGAGGGCAATGCCTGATATCTACCTGATGCCCGGAAGGAAGATCAAAGTCACCTGCATTCATGGGGACACTAAAGACTATCCGGTGTCCAGGGTGGTGCTTGAGACAACCAAGGTCATGGCCAGCCATGATGTGGGTGTAGTCCCAGGCTTAGTGTGTCCCATCATAATAGGCCGGGACTCCAAATTGTTTTCTGGTTTGTGGGAACAAGGGTCCGGGTCTGGCTGTTACGGCCAGAACCCGAACAGTCCAGAGGTAGGGGCGACCAACCCACCCTGTGGGAAACCCCAATGTAGAGACATGACAGACCCAGAAAGACACGACCCGGTGACTGTTACGGTGGGAGTAACCCCGGAAAAGAGAGCTGGTCCCAAGTTAGCTAGTGACGTGTTGTTCTACGATACCTGTGAGAGTGCCTATGACTCCCAGGGCGAATGTAACTCAGGGATGACGGACAAAGAATGCAGTAAGGAGGGGCCAAGCCAGGGCCCAAGACCCTCCCGTCACCGCAAAAATAAAGGGAAAAACAAAGCTGTACCTGTTGCTCCGTCTGAAAGCGTGATGACAGTAGAGAACACATCTTGTGCATCTGTTACCGGACTGCATTCTCTCTCAGATTTGGAGGACATCCAGAAGGAAGCGGGGGGTGATGTTACCTGTGGGGGTCTCTGGTGTAGTGACAGCCTGCACAAAGGACGAGAAGAAGGAACCAGCCAAAACGATGGAAGGGGCGTGGTCTCAAGGACCTGAACAGGTAACCGGTGGTCAGTCTGCAGGTCGCCTCACAGAAATGGACAGTGATAGGTCCAAGAGAGTAGACGACTCCCAAAACCTGGGGAGTGAAGAGGGGGTAGATCCAGAGACCTCTGACAGTATTGTTGAGGCACAGGAGAGGGCGGAAGATGGGGCTGCCAATGCCCATGAACTGTATGATGTGGCAGAGGTCACAAGTGAAGAATCGGAGACCCCAGGACGGGCCCGAGAAGATGTGGCCGAGGGTACCAGGGGTACTACCAGACCCCAAGAGGGGGTTAGAAGAGGAAGAGGCGAAGTGAATATATCCTCGGATGTCGTGGGCTTGCTTGGTCCGGTGGATATTGGAGCCAAGATGAGGGATCTCCAGGAGATGCTCCAGACCCACTTAAAGGAAGAGAAGCTGTGGAGACAAGCTGTCGAGTCTCGAGTGGGTGCTCTGGAGACGGAGAAGAGTACGAGAAGTCTCGTAGAAGGGGAGCAGTTAATGCAGGAAGAGCTGCGAAGGCGAGCTGCTGAAAGGCGAGTAGCGGAGCTAGAGGACGAAGTCGCAGAGCTCAAAGGTCGTCTGGCAGTATACCAGACGAGGAACGTGGTCACCTTGGAGAAGGTAGAGCGTCCAGTGTTCCTCGCGGGTGAACGCACTGAAGAAGCCGTAAACCAGTCGGGCCTTAGTTTTAAGCCGGGTGAGCCTGTAAGAACTTGCAGTAAGACCGAATCGTCTCTCTACAAGTGTTTCGTGGAGGTACCCGAAGACCTGAGAGAAGAATGCTCCAGGGAAGGCGTGCACCAAGACTTTAAGAAGGCCGTGGGAGCCTGTACAGTGTACGTGGCCCCAGAAGCTAAACAGCTGGTGGTCCTATCCACAACAGAGGGCACAGCAAAGAAGGTGGCACTTCTGAGCGACATCCACTGGCGATGTATTCGCACTAAGCGGAGTGTGCGGGAGAAGACAGAAGAAACTGTCAGAACACTGCAGCTGGTGAGGAACGCTCAAAGTCTGCGGGAAGAGATCATCCGGGTGCCATATGCTCTGATACAAAAGCTAATTGGGAGAAAAGGCAAGGTCATGCAAACCATGGTGAAGAAGTCTGGGGTAATGAAAGTCAGTTGTCCACGTAATCACCAGGACTGGATACCCGAAGCAGATGGCACGGTGTCGCTCTTTGCTAGAGGTGCGGAAGACAATCTGGGAAATCTACAGATGCTGATAGAGTACCGTTTGGCTCACCTGCGAGAAGTGGAAAGGCTGAAGCTTGCAAAACAGAGAGCTGAGAGTCAGCGACATGTGCGCCCCAAAAAGTGGCAGCTATCTGGGAATGGTGGAGCTCGGCCACGGAAGAGACCTCCGAACACCAGAGTAGCCAAGACAGAAGCTAGAGCCAGAAGCCTTACAGGGAGTAATAGGTCTCCAGTGGTGACGGATGATGTAGATAATCGCCAGTGGGGAGACCTCCATAGACATCCTAAGAGTAGTGGATGTAGTCAGGGTAGGGGAATTCCATCCTCCGGTGTCTCTAGTCTGACAGGCCCACTCAAACGACCTGATAGGGTACGTGGTAGGACAGTCAGGCCTGACCGTGGATGCCGACGCACATGACTCTCCCTACAATATTGACTGCTGGAGGCGGGGTGGGCCTGACGTACAGTCAACTCTGACGAGTGACATGTCCATGCCCGATGGTGACGACCGCACCAAGACACAGTCAGTGACGCTGACGGGTGGTCGGTCCCGGAGGGAGGGGCTACGGTGGCTATCTCCTGTTCCAGGAACTGAGAGGTACGCCCAACAGATGATGGGCTCCTGTGTGGCTGTGGCTCGTGCTGCCCCTGGGTTTCGTTTGTTCAATCCTGCTGGTTTGAACATGAGGGGGGGAATATGTGGTGCAGCGGTTGACTGCCCCACAAGTGTTGGTGCTGGGACTTGCGGTTCCAGGGCTCTGGTACAGCATTAGATGTGTTGGGGCTGCAGGTTGGAAGCCAGGGGAGTGGCTGTCTAACCTGGATCCTCCTGTGGGTGTGACAGAACACAGATATGCAGACTTCCTCTTAGTCACATGGGCTGTGAGGTGATGAAAGGTCCTCTCACCACAGGAGAGGAAAGATCCTGGGAATAGGGTGGTGTTTTCCCAGCATTCGCAATAACTGAGGAGGCATTTCCCAGTTAAAGACTGTAGCCAGCAATCCCTTTGATGGACTAAAGGTCAGTGTTTGCTGTTATGGACTAATCAGGTGTCTGTTCCAGTCAGAGGGGACAGCCTGACATAGTGTACCTGTCCTGTGCTTGGATGCCCTGTATACTGTGAGCAGTTTATGAGGATATATAATAAACTGCTGGACTTTGTTTTACTTGAAGACCCAGTTGTTGCACTGTTTTCTGCGACAAAGCAGTTCTCTGGGAGGTTTCATGAGCCTAATGAGCGGCCGAGCAGTCCCCTAGGTGTGTGTGTATACCACAACATTTTAGCTCCCCAAACTGTCCATGCTCCGCAAACATAAATTCCCTGGAACTATTCAACTTCTAGAGTTCACAAAATCTGATACATTGTTGACATAAGACTTTAAAGGGAATCTGTCATCAGGTTGTTGCTACCTAATCTGAGATTCCTGATCCTGATTCCAGCGATGTGTCACTTACTGAGCTGCTCACTGTAGTATTGAAAAAAACACTGTTTTATCAGCTGGAAATTATCATTAGAGGACTACTTGGCTGACAGATAGTCCAGAATATTCATTAACTGCTAAATCTGTAGCAAAGAAAATATTTATGTTATCACGATTCATCACCGGAATCAGGATCTCTATCTCTGCATTATGCTGCTATCAGATGGGATGACAAAAATCTGGTGACAAATTCTCTTTAAATGTAGCAAACACACTCCATGATTACCTCTGTCTACTCCCTGAATACTACAAGCTTCACTGGGACCTGACCATGGATTGTTGCATTACTACATCTCTATCTACTCCCTGAATACTATGAGATCTCCTGGAGCCTGTCGCTGGATTGTTGAATGCCTACGTCTCTGTCTACTCCCTGAATACTATGAGCTCTCCTGGAACCTGTCACTATATTGTTGAATGCCTACGTGTCTGTCTACTCCCTGAATACTATGAGCTCTCCTGGAGCCTGTCGCTGGATTGTTGAATGCCTACGTCTCTGTCTACTCCCTGAATACTATGAGCTCTCCTGGAACCTGTCACTGGATTGTTGAATGCCTATGTCTCTGTCTACTCCCTGAATACTATGAGCTCTCCTGGAGCCTGTCGCTGGATTGTTGAATGCCTACGTCTCTGTCTACTCCCTGAATACTATGAGCTCTCCTGGAACCTGTCACTGGATTGTTGAATGCCTACGTCTCTGTCTACTCCCTGAGTACTATGAGCTCTCCTGGAGCCTGTCACTGGATTGTTGAATGCCTACATCTCTGTCTACTCCCTGAGTACTATGAGCTCTCCTGGAACCTGACCCTGGATTATTGAGCTAGTGGTAGTGACTAGCGTCAGAAAAGCTAAATCCATATCACACTACAAGACCACAGAACAATAACCCCTAGAATTACTAGGTCATCATTTCTAATCTTCAGTCCTCAAGTATCTCCAGCAGGTCCTGATGCGAGTGTTGAAATGCATATTTTAGATTTTGGCATTTTTGCACCCTGGTGAGGTGCACCATATCCTCTTCAGTTGGTATTCTACCCTGTATTAAATTATTCATATAGATTAGCATGTACTGAGCAGAATACAGGAAACTTTCCTTTGGACGTAGAGAGAGAACTCAGAAATCTATAAAATATTGTTAAGATTAACAGCTCCATTAGCAGAAATGGATTCCATCCAGATTCTCTCTTAGAAGTGGGTGATTGAGTGGAATATCACCATATAATATGATAGTAAGGCAGTGGTGACCGTCACAGGGTAAGACCAGAGGGAATGCTTATTACATAGGCGTCACACAGGGTGGTATAACGTTAAAGGGAATCAGGATGGTAAGATGGGCAAAAGGCGATCCGATCAGGGAAGCTAGTCTGACCCTTAGACTGAGTTCCCTCATTCACCCTGTCCCCAGAATTAATTCTGATGGTGAGGACATCTGGGCCACCACCCTTGCCCTTTGCTCCTGATCAGCCCTAGGCTAAAACCCCCTCACCTCCACCCATGGACCGAGAAACACAGCAACTCCCATCCAAGAAGGAAAACACCAAGGCTTCAGCACAAAACACACACGTCTTCTCTGCTCCAGATCTTGCAGAAGCTAAACTCTATCAGCGACATCTGCTGGTGGAAAAGGTTACTATTTAAAGGCTGGGGGAGAGGACAACTACATCAAGTGACACACCCAGCAGCAGCTGCAGCTCACCCATAGACAGCAACACAGCAGCATCTACTCATTAACTCTGAATGTGCCAAACAAAATTAACTCCCATTAAAGCTTTACAAATAGACGGCAGCAGTCAACATGTGACAATAGGTCTCCTCATATTTAGTATTATAATGTCATGCTGGACAAAGAAGGTGTCCGGCCACCATGCGTCACAGTTTTATGCCTGCTGCCACTCTCCTAGGCAGAAGACGGTGTAGCAATGGTCAGGTTCTCCAGAGTCCTTTCTTCACTTCAGGTAGTCAGGCCAAGAAAGAAGTTCAATCACCAGCAAAGGCAGCAAAGGATGCTGGAACCATGTGACTTTATAAAGGGGATGGAGTGATCATAAAATAGCCACATCTGGACAAAGAACTAGCTAGCTTGCTAGCAAACAGAAACTGACATTAACTCCTAAACTGCCAAAGAAAACAAACATGTTTAATGTGAAGTCCCAATAGAGGAGTGAGACACCGGTCCCAAAACTGTTACAAGTCTCCAAAGTAAGAGAGACCATCGTGATGTAAAAGCTGCAATGATTTTTGACTACATAGAAAATAGTTGAGGTTCTGTTATGAGATATGAAGTGATGAGATGAGAATCTGCATAAGTAATCATAAGCTAAACAGCTGCAAGTCACATTTATGTATGAGATAGGCAAGATGATTGTCTATAAAATGAATGTAGTCTCACATTCAAGATGATTGCATATAAAATGAAGGTAGTCTCACCCTCAAGATGATTGTCTATAAAATGAAGGTAGTCTCACCCTCAAGATGATTGTCTTTAAAATGAAGGTAGTCTCAGGTTCAAAGCTGTAGAGGATGGGAGATATAAAGCCTGAAAGGCAAAAGTGCAAAATATTGTTACCCTTTTGCTTGAAAGTTGTCCTTAGCTTTGGCGCATCCATTGCTTAATCTTGGGTAGGTCTCTGACCAGGACCACGTCAGTAATATAGGATTACACCCAATTATGTAGAACATAAAGAGGAACTTCCATATATTCTGAAGATAATGTGACAGAACAATTCCTATTTCCTCTTAATTTTCTTAATTGTTACAATGAATATTTTATTTCCTTCAAAAGCAATTTCCTAATTTTATTACACTGAACCATTACCCTCAGTTCACTGACATCACGGCATCACTGATGAGTCTCAGAATGGAGATATCAATGCTGTTCACAAGGGTTGGGCAATCTGGTTCTCCATGTTTGAGGAGAGATTCATCCTCGAGTCATTTCCCGCAGTAATCGGAAAGCAGCTGAATGAGCATTAATGTGATCTGGAACTTAATAAACAAGAGATATTGTCCTGAAACCCCAAGACTCATAAGTTCGAAGGCAACCTAATTCTTCAAGACCCCTCCTAAATTGTCTTCTGACTGCATGTGTCACCTGGTCATTGTCTTGATTCCTCCATGCAGCAATAAGAGCTTGGTATCTGGTGTCCTCAGCTGTCAGGAGTTGATTGACAGCACAGGCTTCCATGCTGGTTCTGGGAGGTGCTGGGTGGCTCAGGTGTTCCATCTTTCCTGTGATTGTTCTTCAACTTTACTGAACAGCCTCTCCCACAGATTCCTGCCAGTCGTACATTCTATGTGAAGTTCTGTTTGGCCTGCACTCCTGTGTCTGTCTTGTTCTAATCTTTGTTATCTGACCCCAGACTGTTGCTCAATTTCCCCTTTGTCTGCTCCCTGTACTCATTGTGATCTCCTGGTATTTTAACCCATGAATATGCCTCAGTTGGCTCCTTGAATTCTCTTCATGCTCTAATCAAAACCTGACCCTGGACTGTTGCATGATTATGTCTGTCTACTCCCTGAACACAACAAGTTCTCTTGGAATCCTGACCCTGGACCGTTGCATGACGATTTCTCTGTCTACTCCCTGAACACAAGTTCTCTTGGAATCCTGACCCTGGACCGTTGCATAACGATTTCTCTGTCTACTCCCTGAACACAAGTTCTCTTGGAATCCTGACCCTGGACCGTTGCATGACGATTTCTCTGTTTACTCCCTGAACACAAGTTCTCTTGTAATCCTGGCCCTGGACAGTTGCATGACGATTTCTCTGTCTACTCCCTCAATACAACAAGCTGTCTTGGAAACCTGACCATGAATCGTTGCATGACTATGTTTCTGTCTACTCCCTGAATATTATAATCTTTCCTGTAAGATGACCCCAGATTACCTGACTTCCTTACACCCTGGCTATTAGTAATGACTAATGTCACAGTCATTTTATTGTCACCTCCAGGTTTTTTGGTATATCTGCTTCTCTTAAAGTTTTTCACGTTATGACCTCACTCTCTGTCTGATGGCCCTGGCTTTACTTCCATTCTGATTCTAATGGTTTCAGACATCTATACAGCCATAAAGCTGCCAAATGTTTTCTCCTTTGATGAACTGGATCTGGGAATCTGACCAAAAAACTTCATACGTCAGACCAGCAATCTGATGGCTTGATACAACCAAAATAATGGCGGAGAAGACCCTGGTGGGCATATCTAGGTTTGCAGAAGACTGTGGTGGACCCATCTAGGCTTGGAGAAGACCCTAGTAGACCTATCTAGGCTTGGAGAAGAGCTTGACTGATCTATCTAGGCTTAGAGAAGACCCTGGTAGACCTATCTAGGCTTTAAAAAGGGCCTTGTGGGCCTACCTAGGCTTGGAGAAGATCCTGGTAGACCTATCTAGACTTGGAGAAGATCCTGGTGGACCTACCTAGGCTTGGAGAAGATCCTGGTGGACCTAGCTAGGCTTGAGGAAGTCCCTTGTGGGCCTATCAAGGATTGGTGAAGATCTTTGGTGCATCTATTTAGGCTTGGAGAAGACCCTGGTGGGCATAGCTAGGCTTGCAAAGGACCCTTGTTGGCCTATCTAGGCTTGGAGAAGACCATGGCGGTCCAATCTAGGCTTGAGGAAGATGCTGGTGATCCTATCTAGGTTTGGAGAAAACCCTGTCGGCCTATCTGGGCTTGGAGAAGACCGTTGGTGGAGCAATCTAGGCTTGGAGAAAACCCTGGTGGGCATCGCTAGGCTTGGAAAAGACCCTTGTGGGCCTATCTAGGCTTGGAGAGAACCCTGGTGGGCATAGCTAGGCTTGGAAAAGACCCTGGTGGACCTGTCTAGGCTTGGGGAAGACCCTGGTGGACCTATTTAGGCTTGGGGAAGACCCTGGTGGACCTATCTAGGCTTGGGAAGACCCTGGTGGACCTATCTAGGCTTGGAGAAGACCCTGGTGGACCTATCTAGGCTTGGAAAAGACCCTGGTGGACCTATCCAGGCTTAGAGAAGACCCTGGTGGACCTATCTAGGCTTGGGGAAGACCCTGGTGGACCTATCTAGGCTTAGAGAAGACCCTGGTGGACCTATCTAGGCTTAGAGAAGACCCTGGTGGACCTATCTAGGCTGCACAACATCAGTCTTCTTACAGAACGTTCATCCATCAAGTCACCATGGCTCGAGATTGAGCTGAAGGCCAGTAATTAATAACACATATCCTCAGAGGATAAGTGCATGGAAAATATTACAACCAGCCATCGGGGTTATGGAGGGGAAATATATTCAACCTCATTTTGCTCAGTTGATTTCAGTAGATAAAGAAAGTCCGACCTTCAATTCACAACGCTAAAGACAATGAATCAGAGAAAGAATAGACCACAACTTCTATCGTATTTCTGAGGAAATTCATTGTACGATGATGAGGTGAAGTCTGAGATTCTGCTGCAAACTGACACAATGTTATTTGTTCTAAAGTAAAAAATAAACAAGATAAAAGAGCAAATCTGTGACTTTAATATAAAACGGAACATAGAGATAAGACAGGAGGCGTCTGATTATATAGAGAATGATGTATGGAGTGAGAAGAGGCAAACGTGGTGTATCCCATAAACACAGAGCACAGAAATAGACTAAGACAATGAGTCCACGAGGAATAGTCCGGAAGGTCGGGAAGAGGTGAGAAATCCGGACAACAACAAGATCCAACACCAACAACATTGTAGAGAATTCCAGAAACTCTATACATTAACTGAACAGGTGAGAAATCTATCCAAAATAATCAACCAAGAATATAACTACTATAATACTGCCCCTATATACAAGAATATAACTACTATAATACTGCCCCTATATACAAGAATATAACTACTATAATACTGCCCCTATATACAAGAATATAACTACTATAATACTGCTCCTATATACAAGAATATAACTACTATAATACTGCTGCTATATACAAGAATATAACTACTATAATACTGCCCCTATATACAAGAATATAACTACTATAATACTGCTCCTATATACAAGAATATAACTACTATAATACTGCTGCTATGTACAAGAATATAACTGCTATAATACTGACCCTATATACAAGAATATAACTACTATAATACTGCTCCTATATACAAGATTATAACTACTATAATACTGCTCCTATGTACAAGAATATAACTACTATAATACTGCTCCTATATACAAGAATATAACTACTATAATACTGCTGCTATGTACAAGAATATAACTACTATAATACTGCTCCTATATACAAGAATATAATTACTATAATACTGTCCCTATATACAAGAATATAACTGCTATAATACTGCTCCTATGTACAAGAATATAACTACTATAATACTGCTCCTATATACAAGAATATAACTACTATAATACTGCCCCTATGTACAAGAATATAACTACTATAATACTGTCCCTATATACAAGAATATATCTACTATAATACTGCTCCTATGTACAAGAATATAACTACTATAATACTGCCCCTATATACAAGAATATAACTACAATAATACTGCCCCCTATATACAAGAATATAACTACTATAATACTGCTCCGATGTACAAGAATATAACTACTATAATACTGCCCCTACATACAAGAATATAACTACTATAATACTGCTCCTATGTACAAGAATATAACTACTATAATACTGCTCCTATATACAAGAATATAACTACTATAATACTGCCCCCTATATACAAGAATATAACTACTATAATACTGCCCCTATGTACAAGAATATAACTACTAGAATACTGCCCCATTGTACAAGAATATAACTACTATAATACTGCTCCTATGTACAAGAATATAACTACTATAATACTGCTCCTATGTACAAGAATATAACTACTATAATACTGCTCCTATGTACAAGAATATATCTACTATAATACTGCCCCCTATATACAAGAATATAACTACTATAATACTGCTCCTATGTACAAGAATATAACTACTATAATACTGCTCCTATATACAAGAATATAACTACTATAATACTGCCCCTATATACAAGAATATAACTACTATAATACTGCTCCTATGTCCAAGAATATAACTACTATAATACTGCTCCTATGTACAAGAATATAACTACTATAATACTGCTCCTATATACAAGAATATAACTACTATAATACTGTCCCCTATATACAAGAATATAACTACTATAATACTGCTCCTATGTCCAAGAATATAACTACTATAATACTGCTCCTATGTCCAAGAATATAACTACTATAATACTGCTCCTATGTCCAAGAATATAACTACTATAATAATGCCCCTATATACAAGAATATAACTACTATTATACTGCTCCTATATACAAGAATATAACTACTGTAATACTGCTCCTATGTCCAAGAATATAACTACTATAATACTGCCCCTATGTAAAAGAATATAACTACTATAATACTGCTCCTATGTACAAGAATATAACTACTATAATACTGCTCCTATGTCCAAGAATATAACTACTATAATACTGCCCCTATATACAAGAATATAACCACTATAATACTACCCCTATATACAAGAATATAACTACTATAATACTGCCCCTATATACAAGAATATAACTACTATAATACTGCTCCTATATACAAGAATATAACTACTATAATACTGCTCCTATGTACAAGAATATAACTACTATAATACTGCTCCTATGTACAAGAATATAACTACTATAATACTGCCCCTATGTACAAGAATATAACTACTATAATACTGCTCCTATGTCCAAGAATATAACTACTATAATACTGCTCCTATGTCCAAGAATATAACTACTATAATACTGCCCCTATGTACAAGAATATAACTACTATAATACTGCTCCTATGTCCAAGAATATAACTACTATAATACTGCTCCTATGTCCAAGAATATAACTACTATAATACTGCTCCTATGTACAAGAATATAACTACTATAATACTGCTCCTATATACAAGAATATAACTACTATAATACTGCTCCTATATACAAGAATATAACTACTATAATACTGCTCCTATATACAAGAATATAACTACTATAATACTGCTCCTATATACAAGAATATAACTACTATAATACTGCCCCTATATACAAGAATATAACTACTATAATACTGCCCCTATATACAAGAATATAACTACTATAATACTGCTCCTATATACAAGAATATAACTACTATAATACTGCTCCTATATACAAGAATATAACTACTATAATACTGCCCCTATGTACAAGAATATAACTACTATAATACTGTGATAAGCCTATGTATAGTTCTGATCATCTGTTTTCTCTGATCTCGCTGCTCAGGTTCTTTCTCTTTTAAAACTAAATACAGTAAATATTGTTTTTTCTAGAACAATGACAATGTGAACCTTTATCTACCAGTACACACTGGTGACTTCATGGTAACTGATTCTTTTACCAAGGGCACTCAAAATATCCGGGATGTTTAGGATAAGATAATTACCGTAATAATCTCTTTTTAACCGTCCTGACACCCTGAGATAACAGGAGAGTGCAGATACTACAAGAATATTCAGAATACTCCCATCTATTGTTGTGTAACGTTTCTTATGTTTTGTCCCCCCATTATATAAGATCACCAAGCTTGGAAGTAAAATGGTCCCATCCAATCCACGGATGGCCACTTTACACGTCCCGATATCGGCGTCCAACTCCGACCAAAAGTCACGTGGTTCGTGCGTTGTACGGTTTAAACATCAAATACGATGCACGAACGATATCGGCGATCGAATGAGCGTGCTCTCCAACTGCGCGATATTGGTTGGAGTTTGGAGCTGGATCGGGCTGTGTAAAAGCCCAACTACGATGTCAAGTACAACATCCCCTATTCTCTCCCATGTTAAATGGTCGTTCCTGGGTCGGCCGTACAAGGGGGGAGTAGACATCGTTGGAGCATTGCCTGCCGATATCGTGCTGTGTAAATCTCCGATGCGATCTTTAAAATCTGGGCAGAAAATGCGCGCTCCAATATCAGACCGACGTTGGGACGTGTAAAGTGACCAAAACGAATCAACCCTATATGTCCATAAATTATGTATGGGGCAGTATTATAGTAGTTATATTCTTGTATATAGGAGCAGTATTATAATAGTTATATTCTTGTATATAGGGGCAGTATTATAGTAGTTATATTCTTGTACATAGGAGCAGTATTATAGTAGTTATATTCTTGTATATAGGGCAGTATTATAGTAGTTATATTCTTGTACATAGGAGCAGTATTATAGTAGTTATATTCTTGTACATAGGAGCAGTATTATAGTAGTTATATTCTTGTATATAGGGGCAGTATTATAGTAGTTATATTCTTGTATATAGGAGCAGTATTATAGTAGTTATATTCTTGTATATAGGGGCAGTATTATAGTAGTTATATCCTTGTACATAGGAGGCAGTATTATAGTAGTTATATCCTTGTACATAGGAGCAGTATATAGTAGTTATATTCTTGTATATAGGAGCAGTATTATAGTAGTTATATCTTGTACATAGGAGAAAGTATTTATAGAGTTATATTCTGTATATAGGGGCAGTATTATAGTAGTTATATTCTTGTACATAGGAGCAGTATTATAGTAGTTATATTCTTGTATAATAGAGGCAGTATTATAATAGTTATATTCTTGTACATAGTAGCAGTATTATAGTAGTTATATTCTTGTATATAGGGCAGTATTATAGTAGTTATATTCTTGTATATAGGGGCGATATCGCGTATAGTTCTACTAGCGTATGTTTATATTTTGTACTATAGGGCAGTATTATAGTCAGTATATTCTTGTATATAGGGCAGTATTATAGTAGTTTATATCCTTGTATATAGGGGCAGTATTATAGTAGTTATATTCTTGTATATAGGGCAGTAATTATAGATGTTATATTCTTGTAATAGGGCAGTATTATAGTAGTTATAAATCCTTGTATAATAGGAGCAGTATTATAGTAGTTATATTCTTGTATATAGGAGCAGTATTATAGTAGTTATATTCTTGTATATAGGAGCAGTATTATAGTAGTTATATTCTTGTACATAGGAGCAGTATTATAGTAGTTATATTCTTGTATATAGGGGCAGTATTATAGTAGTTATATTCTTGTACATAGGAGCAGTATTATAGTAGTTATATTCTTGTATATAGGAGCAGTATTATAGTAGTTATATTCTTGTACATAGGGGCAGTATTATAGTAGTTATATTCTTGTATATAGGAGCAGTATTATAGTAGTTATATTCTTGTATATAGGGCATATTATAGTAGTTATATTCTTGTATATAGGGCAGTATTATAGTAGTTATATTCTTGTAATAGGAGCAGTATTATAGTAGTTATATTCTTGTATATAGGAGCAGTATTATAGTAGTTATATTCTTGTACATAGGGCAGTATTATAGTAGTTATATTCTTGTATATAGGGGCAGTATTATAGTAGTTATATTCTTGTATATAGGGGCAGTATTATAGTAGTTATATTCTTGTATATAGGAGCAGTATTATAGTAGTTATATTCTTGTATATAGGAGCAGTATTATAGTAGTTATATTCTTGTACATAGTAGCAGTATTATAGTAGTTATATTCTTGTATATAGGGCAGTATTATAGTAGTATATTTTGTATATAGGGGCAGTATTATAGTAGTTATATTCTTGTATATAGGAGCAGTATTATAGTAGTTATATTCTTGTATATAGGAGCAGTATTAAGTAGTTATATTCTTGTACATAGAGCAGTATTATAGTAGTTATATTCTTGTATATAGGGGCAGTATTATAGTAGTTTATTCTTGTATATAGGGCAGTATTATAGTAGTTATATTCTTGTATATAGGGGCACTATTATAGTAGTTATATTGTTGTACTAGGAGCAGTATTATAGTAGATATATTCTTGTATATAGGGCAGTATTATAGTAGTTATATTCTTGTACATAGGGGCAGTATTAAGTAGTTATATTCTTGTATATAGGAGCAGTATTATAGTAGTTATATTCTTGTACATAGGGGCAGTATTATAGTAGTTATATTCTTGTATATAGGGGCAGTATTATGTATATATCTGTATATAGGAGCAGTATATAGAGTTTATATTCTGTGTAATGGGCGTAAGATAGTAGTTATATTCTTGTAATGGGTCGTAAGGGGAGTAAATCTTGAATTGCGCATATTTGTGTAATCTCGATCATCTAAAATGAGAAAATCCTTTACAGTTGGCGTATAAAAGATAACCTTTGTTAAATAGAGCAGTATTATAGTAGTTATATTCTTGTAATAGGAGCAGTATTATATAGTTATATTCTTGTATATAGGGGCAGTATTATAGTAGTTATATCTTGTACATAGGAGCAGTATTATAGTAGTTATATTCTTGTATATAGGGCATATTATAGTAGTTATATTCTTGTACATAGGGCAGTATTATAGTAGTTATATTCTTGTAATAGGAGCAGTATTATAGTAGTTATATTCTTGTATATAGGGCAGTATTATAGTAGTTATATTCTTGTATATAGGGCAGTATTATAGTAGTTATATCTTGTAATAGGGCATATTATAGTAGTTATATTCTTGTATATAGGAGCAGTATTAAGTAGTTATATTCTTGTAATAGGCAGTATTATAGTAGTTTTATTCTTGATATAGGAGCAGTATATAGTAGTTATATTCTTGTAATAGGCAGTATTATAGTAGTTTATTCTTGTATATAGGGCAGTATTATAGTAGTTATATTCTTGTATATAGGGGCAGTATTATAGTAGTATATTCTTGTATAGGAGCAGATTATAGTATTATATCTTGTATTAGGGCGTATTATAGTAGTTATATTCTTGTACATATGCAGTATTATAGTGTTATATTCTTGTAATAGCAGTATTATAGTATTATATTCTTGTATATAGGCAGTATTATAGTAGTTATATTCTTGTATATAGAGCAGTATTATAGTAGTTATATTCTTGTATATAGGAGCGTATTATAGTAGTTATATTCTGTAATAGGAGCATATATATAGTTATATTCTTGTATATAGGGGCATATTATAGTAGTTATATCTTGTATATAGGCATATTATATAGTTATATTCTTGATATAGGGGCATATTATATAGTTATATTTGTACATAGAGCATATATATATATATTCTTTAATAGGCAGAGAGTATTATGGGGTTATTATTACTTGTATATAGGACATATTATAGTATTATATTCTTGTACATAGGGGCAGTATATAGTAGTTTATTCTTGTATATAGGGGCAGTATATAGTAGTTATATTCTTGTAATAGAGCAGTATTATAGTAGTTATATTCTGTATATAGGGCAGTATTATAGTAGTTATATTCTTGTATATAGAGCAGTATATAGTTATATTCTTGTATATAGGGCAGTATATAGTAGTTATATCTTGTATAGGGCATATATAGTAGTTATATCTTGTACATAGGAGCATATTATAGTATATATCTGTATAGGGCAGTATTATAGTAGTTATATTCTTGTAATAGGCATATTATAGTAGTTATATCTTGTATATAGGGCAGTATTATAGTAGTTATATCCTTGTAATAGGAGCATATTATAGTAGTTATATCTTGTAATAGGAGCAGTATTATAGTAGTTATATCTTGTACATAGGGCAGTTTATAGTAGTTATATTCTTGTATATAGGAGCAGTATTATAGTAGTTATATTCTTGTAATAGGAGCAGTATTATAGTAGTTATATTCTTGTATATAGGGGCAGTATTATAGTCGTTATATTCTTGTATATAGGAGCAGTATTATAGTAGTTATGTTCTTGTATATAGGAGCAGTATTATAGTAGTTATATTCTTGTATATAGGCGCAGTATTATAGTAGTTATATTCTTGTATATAGAGGCAGTATTATAGTAGTTATATTCTTGTACATAGGAGCAGTATTATAGTAGTTATATTCTTGTATATAGGAGCAGTATTATAGTAGTTATATTCTTGTACATAGGAGCAGTATTATAGTAGTTATATTCTTGTACATAGGAGCAGTATTATAGTAGTTATATTCTTGTACATAGGAGCAGTATTATAGTAGATATATTCTTGTATATAGGAGCAGTATTATAGTGGTTATTTTCTTGTACATAGTGGCAGTATTATAGTAGTTATATTCTTGTATATAGGAGCAGTATTATAGTAGTTATATTCTTGTATATAGGGGCCGTATTATATGCGTGAGGGTAGATATCGGGAGACCAGGTCGGAGATGTATGGACAGGACATGTTCTTAATGGCTTTGTATGTCAGGGTTAGGGTTTTGAACCGTCATCTCTGGGAAGTGGACAGCCAGTGAAGGGCTCAACAGAGGGGGGAGACAGGGAAGTAGCGGGGAGACAGGTGGATTAGTCGGGCAGCGGATTTGAGGATGGTTCGGACAGGTGTTAGGGAGGTAGCAGGGGGGCGGATGAGCAGGAGGTTGAATAGTTGAGGCGGGAGATGATAAGGGCAAGTGTTTAAGCAGTGTCTTGGTCAAGTAAAGAGCAGAATGTAATGATTTTGAGCTGGAGTCGTCAGGAGGTGACGAGGGCCTGGATGTGGGGCTTTAAGGAGAGGGAGGAGTCAAGTATTACTCCGAGGCACTTGACGTGGGGGACGAGTAATAGCGAGAAGTCGGTGACAGATATGGATAGGTCGGGTGGGGGGGAGAGCGATTAGGCGGAAAGACGATGAACTCGGTTTTGTCCATGTTCAGTTTTAGGAAGCAGCAGAGAAGAAGGATGAGATGGCGGACAGGCAGTGTGGAATTTTGGATAGTAGGGCAGTGATGTTGGGGCTGGGCAGGTAGAGCTGGGTGTCGTCGGCGTAGAGGTGGTATTGAAGACTGTGGGACTCAATGAGTTGCCCTAGGCTGAGGGTGTAAATTGAAAAGAGTAGTGGTCCCAGGACTGAATGTCAAGCCCCAGGCCCTGGGGTACTTAGGTATTAGGCTCGGAAGGGTTCTCGGGGATGTCACAGGTGGCGGTGCCTGAGCCCGTGGCCTGGGTGACACTTCAATAGAGGGGTTATGTACAGGGGATAAGAGTTATTGTCACGTGACGCCACCTGTAGTATTTGGTGATGAGTCACCAGCGCCACCACAGTCCTCCAGAGGGCAATGGTATTGCGGCAAGGATGGTAAAGCTCCCTACAGGTGGAGCTGGTCCTCCGGGGCAGCGTTCCTGTAAGCAAACAGGTTGAATTCTGTAGCACAAAGACACGAAGGCAAAGTCACTCTTCCGGGTACTTTACTGTAAATAGTCATCAGCATACAAGTCCACAGTTCAGCAGAAGTTGTTCGAGAGACAGGTAGCTCTATGGGTGGCTTCAAGTGGATGCCAGGTTGTATGGTGGTACCCGTGGTATGCCTTAGTTGATGAACCCGTGTCCTTTCTTCCCCACCTAGGATGAGTCTATACCCAATTACTCCTTGAAGGTAGACTTGGGGCTCCCCTCCCTCGAAGTGAAGAAGCAGGCAGACCGCTCCGTCTGGCAGGGTGCACCCGAGCATTTTAGTACTCGCTCATCTCTACTTGCTTAAAGGCCAAAAAACGTTGCAGACCCTATTAAAACCTGACTTCTCAAAAACTGGATCCAGTAGACGGATTGCACTTTGGCAAACAATTGTTAACATTGGAGTCTATGGGTCAGGTACCTGATCATGTTTTCAGGATGAAATACTGGATCCAGTAACTGGATTGCAAACGCAATTGTGACCCTAGCCTTAATGCGACCCTAGCCTTAATGCGACCCTAGCCTTAATGTGGCTCTAGCCTTAATGTGACCCTAGCCTTAATGTGACCCTAGCCTTAATGTGACCCTAGCCTTAATGTGGCCCGCGGTTGCCGGATGCAGTAGACGTTGTGGTAATACAAACGTTCCCCGGCTTCCCAGTATGGTTTTTTGTTGTCCGGGAATTAAATCGGTTGAAGTCGGATTGTCCCGGATTGTCCTGGACTGGGCGAATCCGGGAAAATCCGGTTTTGTCCGATTTTTGCAAGGTACTACAGGAATCATCCCTGATCCTTTTGGTCCTGCGGACTGAAAACGGATTCACCCGGATCCACCCGGACAGCAAAAAACCGTACGCCAATACACTTCCATCCGGGTGAATCCGGAGCCATAGGAAAAGATTGCGGCAATTCTGCCATTCATGTGTGTTGGGGTCCCCGATCCGGTTACTGTACCCGGCTCCACTCACATTTGCGGTTTCCAACTGAAATCCGGATACGGATTAGAAACCCGTCCGATAAACGTTGCTTGCATGATTTTTACCGCACATCGGAAAACCGGATCCAGGAAACGCAACGCTGTTGAGGCAATCCGGGTTTTGTATCGCTGCCTATGGGTGCGGATCCGGATCCGGTTTTGAACATTTTTCATGCTCAAAACCGGATCAGGATCTGCAATTGCAACCGCACATGTACCCCTAGCCAAACACAATGTATATTATCACATCCGGACCTGGATGCAGTAACCACACTTTGCCTTCTAAATGTGACCCCAGCCTTACACAGCCATTATCCTTCATATATAAAACCCTTTTTGGTGGATTTTCCCCCTGAATCTGGTCTCGCTCGTCCTGTATCTCGTGCCTCGGTCAGATTTGTCTTTGGTTTGGCTCTGACGGGTGTACTCTGGGCTGAGGAGCTGCAGCCGTTCTACACATCGCTCATCTGATGTTCTGTCATCTGCAGCAGCTGCCTCCTGTCATATGGAGAATAGCCATAAATGAGCCAGATGACTGGTCACTATTTCCTGCTTATTACATCACACAGGTCAGACACAGGGACACATTGTCATTTGGGAGAAGGAATCTGTCACACTGTATTAGGCAGAGTTTGCAGACAGCCACCACTAGGGGGAGCTATAGCTTATATATATATATATATATAGCTCCTATTAGCTTTATGACGATGATGGGCTCCCTCTAGTGGTGGCAGCAGGAAGCTTCAATTCTATTAAAAAAGAAGGTCCTATGGTTTAGTGTGGTAATGTAAAGCATGACGGAGGAGCAGAGCAGCACTGTAAAGCATGGGGGAGGAGCAGAGCAGCAGTGTAAAGCATGGGGGAGGAGCAGAGCAGCAGTGTAAAGCATGACGGAGGGGCAAAGCAGCAGTGTAAAGCATGATGGAGGAGCAGAGCAGCAGTGTAAAGCATGGGGGAGGAGCAGAGCAGCAGTGTAAAGCATGGGGGAGGAGCAGAGCAGCAGTGTAAAGCATGGGGTAGGAGCAGAGCAGCAGTGTAAAGCATGATGGAGAAGCAGAGCAGCAGTGTAAAGCATGGGGGAGGAGCAGAGCAGCAGTGTAAAGCATGATGGAGGAGCAGAGCAGCAGTGTAAAGCATGATGGAGGAGCAGAGCAGCACTGTAAAGCATAGCGGAGGGGCAGAGCAGCAGTGTAAATCATGACGGAGGGGCAGAGCAGCAGCGTAAAGCATGATGGAGAAGCAGAGCAGCAGTGTAAAGCATGATGGAGGAGCAGAGCAGCAGTGTAAAGCATGACGGAGGAGCAGTGCAGCAGTGTAAAGCATGACGGAGGAGCAGAGCAGCAGCGTAAAGCACGATGGAGGAGCAGAACAGCAGTGTAAATCATGATGGAGGGACAGAGCAGCAGTGTAAAGCATGATGGAGAAGCAGAGCAGCAGTGTAAAGCATGGCGGAGGAGCAGAGCAGCAGTGTAAAGCATGATGAAGGAGCAGAGCAGCAGAGTAAAGCATGGGGGAGGAGCAGAGCAGCAGTGTAAAACATGACGGAGAAGCAGAGCAGCAGTGTAAAGCATGACGGAGGAGCAGAGCAGCAGTGTAAAGCATGATGGAGAAGCAGAGCAGCAGTGTAAAGCATGATGGAGAAGCAGAACAGCAGTGTAAAGCATGATGGAGGAGCAGAACAGCAGTGTAAATCATGATGGAGAGACAGAGCAGTGCAGATGAGATGTAAAGCAGTGTATGTGGAGAGCAGAGCAGCAGTGTAAAGCATGACGGAGGAGCAGAGCAGCAGTGTAAAGCATGATGGAGAAGCAGAGCAGCAGTGTAAAGCATGGGAGGAGCAGAGCAGCAGTGTAAAGCATGAGGAGGAGCAGAGCAGCAGTGTAAAGCATGATGAGGAGCAGAGAGCAGCATGTAAAGCATGGGAGGCAAGCACAGTGTAAATCATGAGGAGGCAGACAGCAGTAAAGCATGAGAGAAGCAGAACGCATGTAAACATGATGGAGGAGAGCACAGTGTAAAGCATGATGGAGAGCAGAGCAGCAGTGTAAAGCAGGGAGAGCAGAACAGCGTTAAAGCAGAGGAGAGCAGACAGCAGTGTAAATCATGATGGAGACAGAGCACAGTGTAAGCATGAGAGAAGCAGACAGCAGTGTAAACATGAGAGGAAGAGCAGATGTAAGCATGATGAAGCAAGCACAGTGTAAAGCATGGGAGAGCAGAGCAGCAGGTAAACATGGGAGACAGAGCAGCAGTGTAAAGCATGATGGAGAGCAGAGCACAGTGAACATGATGGAGGGACAGAGCAGAGTGTAAGCATGGGAGAGCAGAGCAGCAGTGTAAAGCAGATGGAGAGAGAACAGAGTGTAAATCATGAGGAGGAAGAGCGAGGTAAGATGATGGAGAAGCAGAGCCAGTGTAAGCATGATGGAGAAGCAGAACAGCAGTGTAAATCATGATGAGGGACAGAGCAGCAGTGTAAAGCATGATGGAAAGCAGAGCAGCAGTGTAAGCATGATGAGAACAGAACAGCAGTGTAAATCATGATGAGGACAGAGCAGCAGTGTAAAGCATGATGGAGAAGCAGACAGCAGTGTAAAGCATGGAGGAGCAGCGCAGTGTAAAGCTGAGAAGGGCAGAGCAGCAAGTAAGATGGGGAGGAGCAGAGCAGTGTAAAACATGACGGAGGAGCAGAGCAGCAGTGTAAAGCATGATGAGGAGCAGAGCAAGCAGTGTAGAACATGATGGAGAAGCCAGAAGAGCAGTGTAAAGCATGACGGAGAAGCAGAGCAGCAGTGTAAAGCATGATGGAGGAGCAGAGCAGTAGTGTAAAGCATGGCGGAGGAGCAGAGCAGCAGTGTAAAGCACGATGGAGGAGCAGAACAGCAGTGTAAATCATGATGGAGGGACAGAGCAGCAGTGTAAAGCATGATGGAGAAGCAGAGCAGCAGTGTAAAGCATGATGGAGAAGCAGAGCAGCAGTGTAAAGCATGACGGAGGAGCAGAGCAGCAGTGTAAAGCATGATGGAGAAGCAGAGCAGCAGTGTAAAGCACGATGGAGGAGCAGAACAGCAGTGTAAAGCATGATGGAGGGACAGAGCAGCAGTGTAAAGCATGATGGAGAAGCAGAAGAGCAGTGTAAAGCATGACGGAGAAGCAGAGCAGCAGTGTAAAGCATGATGGAGGAGCAGAGCAGTAGTGTAAAGCATGGCGGAGGAGAAGAGCAGCAGTGTAAAGCACGATGGAGGAGCAGAACAGCAGTGTAAATCATGATGGAGGGACAGAGCAGCAGTGTAAAGCATGATGGAGAAGCAGAGCAGCAGTGTAAAGCATGATGGAGAAGCAGAGCAGCAGTGTAAAGCATGACGGAGGAGCAGAGCAGCAGTGTAAAGCATGATGGAGAAGCAGAGCAGCAGTGTAAAGCACGATGGAGGAGCAGAACAGCAGTGTAAAGCATGATGGAGAAGCAGAACAGCAGTGTAAATCATGATGGAGGGACAGAGCAGCAGTGTAAAGCATGATGGAGAAGCAGAGCAGCAGTGTAAAGCATGATGGAGGAGCAGAGCAGTAGTGTAAAGCATGGCGGAGGAGAAGAGCAGCAGTGTAAAGCACGATGGAGGAGCAGAACAGCAGTGTAAATCATGATGGAGGGACAGAGCAGCAGTGTAAAGCATGATGGAGAAGCAGAGCAGCAGTGTAAAGCATGATGGAGAAGCAGAGCAGCAGTGTAAAGCATGACGGAGGAGCAGAGCAGCAGTGTAAAGCATGATGGAGAAGCAGAGCAGCAGTGTAAAGCACGATGGAGGAGCAGAACAGCAGTGTAAAGCATGATGGAGAAGCAGAACAGCAGTGTAAATCATGATGGAGGGACAGAGCAGCAGTGTAAAGCATGATGGAGAAGCAGAGCAGCAGTGTAAAGCATGATGGAGAAGCAGAACAGCAGTGTAAATCATGATGGAGGGA
The DNA here is from genome assembly GCA_033576535.1 of Allobates femoralis. Lineage (NCBI taxonomy): Eukaryota > Metazoa > Chordata > Amphibia > Anura > Aromobatidae > Allobates > Allobates femoralis. Next base: position 737,729,879 of record JARQOC010000002.1, on the reverse strand, counting down.
CAGAGCAGCAGTGTAAAGCATGATGGAGGAGCAGAGCAGCAGTGTAAAGCATGGGGGAGGAGCAGAGCAGCAGTGTAAAGCATGACGGAGGAGCAGAGCAGCAGTGTAAATCATGATGGAGAAGCAGAGCAGCAGTGTAAAGCATGATGGAGAAGCAGAACAGCAGTGTAAATCATGATGGAGGGACAGAGCAGCAGTGTAAAGCATGATGGAGAAGCAGAGCAGCAGTGTAAAGCATGATGGAGAAGCAGAACAGCAGTGTAAAGCATGATGGAGAAGCAGAACAGCAGTGTAAATCATGATGGAGGGACAGAGCAGCAGTGTAAAGCATGATGGAGAAGCAGAGCAGCAGTGTAAAGCATGACGGAGGAGCAGAGCAGTAGTGTAAAGCATGATGGAGAAGCAGAGCAGCAGTGTAAAGCATGGCGGAGGAGCAGAGCAGCAGCGTAAAGCATGGGGAGGAGCAGAGCAGCAGCGTAAAGTATGGCAGAGGGGAAGAGCAGTGGTGTGTGCCTTAAGGATATATAGTTTTTACTTCCTCAGATTAAAGGGAAAAATTTGAGTCAATGATCAACTTTATTCCCATATAGTAAACTCATACAAAACAGACAATCTGAACAAGCAGTGCTGCAGTGTAAAGCAAGAGAGAGAGAGAGAAAGGTCCATAACGTTAACATCCGCCTCCAACATGAACGCAACCCTTCATGAATCACACAGATATTCAATGAATTAGAAGATCATCAAAAAGTGACTTTATTTCAGTAATTCAATACATAAAGTGACAGCCATATATTATATAGAGTCATTACACACAGAGGGAGCTATTTCATGTGTTTATTTCTGTTAATGTTGATGATTAATGAAAACGCAAAGGTCATTATCTCAGAAAATTAAGGTAGGGAGGATGAAGGGTTAAACACCGCGCTGTCGTATTCCACCAGACATCATAGAATGAATATAATATTGATTTATTAGTCAGCACATTTCAGGCCTCCTGGCCTCTTCCTCAGGACAAATCAATATCATATTGCAAGGTTTTTCTTCTTTCTCTCTCTGTCTTTCTCCTCTTTCTTTCTCTCTCTTTTTATCTCCTCTCTCTTTCATCTTTCTCTTCTCTATTCTCTCTCCCTACTCTATCCTCTCACTCTCCTTCTTTCTCTTCTCTCTCTCTCCTCTCTCTTCTCTTTCTCTCTCTCCTCTCTTCTTTCTCTTTCTCCTCTCCTCTCTCCTCTTCTTTCTCTTTTTATCTCTCTCTCTTCTTCTTTCTCTATCTCACTCTCCTCTCTCCTCTCTATCCTCTCTTTCTACTCCCTCTCTCTCGCTTTTCTCTCTCACTTCTTTCTTCTCTTTCTGTCTCTCTCCTCTTTCTCTCTCCTCTCTTTCACTCCCTCTTTCTGTCTGGCTCACAAGGGTCTGGGGTACTCAGGTCTCGGGAGCTTGGGTACGGTGGATGTCACGGGTGGTCGGTACCTGAGTCTCTGCCCTTGGATGACAACAAAAAGGGGTATTTACAGGGATAATAGTTTATAGGTGAATGTCGTGACGCCACCTGTGGATCCGGTGATGGCACCGCGTTGCTGGGACCTCCGGGGTGATGGGCAGCAGCAAGTTGTTATGGCTCCCTACAGGAAGAGCAGTATCCCTGGAGCTGTGTAGGTTTGATGGTGGAATAGGGCAGTGCAGTTGTTGCGGTGTGGGACTGGAATGGGGCAGCGCAACCTCCGTTCACTAGACACAGACACTTGCTCACTCTGCACGGGTCTTTACTCCAGTAATCTGCAGTGTACAGGGTATACAGTTGTTACAGATAGGGTACTGGAGCGGGTGGTCCTGGCAGTAGGCAATGTCCCTCTGAAGCTCCCGTGTTCCTTCTCTATCTCTTTCTCTGTCCTCTGCGCTCTCCTTCTTCCTCGGGCTGCCCTGCATGAATCCCACTTACTACCAGGCCTGTCGGTGATGTGGGACCCCTCTCTCTCTCTAAGGGTGCTCACCCGTTTGGTGCTTCTGGTGGGGACCGTGCGTAGGTCGGGCTGGATCGTGCTCCTATGAAGCTTTCGCACACTCCGGTAATTTGCGGTTCAGGTATTGTCCTCTGTACCACTTCGGAGCCGGTACCCCGCTTCGGACTGGGCCAGGGTGTTGGGTTACCCTCTATCCGCCCCCTCTGTCGGATCACCAGGTTGAGGTGCCCTCCCATTACTTCTCCTCTTCTCCTCTCTTCACTATTCTGTTTACTGTTTCCCGCTCTTTCCCCACTCACTTTATAACCTAGCTTCTCCTCCCACCGGGACCGGTTACCCTAGTAACGAGCGTCTGATTGGTCCCCTATCACTAGGTGTATGTGTGTGGTGCTGGAGCTTCAGGCTTCTACTACTCCTTACCAGGACAAAGCATCATGCACCTTCTCTTAGGTGTGCAGTACCCGTTTGTAGCGCCTGACTAGCGGGAGCTACATTTCTTTCTTCTTTCTCTCTCTTCTCTTCTCTCTACCCTCTTTTTCTTTTGTCTCTTCCTCCCTCTCTCCTCTCTTTTTCTCTCTCACTTTTTCTCTCTTGTCTCTCCTTCCCCTCTTTCTCCCTCTCCCTCCTCTCTATCTCTCCCTCTCTTTTCTCTTTCTCTAAGTTCTCATGTTAGTGTTGCTAAAGCAAATGGTAAAATTAGGAGGACGGGTAGGGAGGCATATGGGGGTCCAGGATATATCAGGCTCCTTTTAGAGGATAAGGACATGGTTTAGGGTAGGGTATAGAAGTGCATGGCATATCAGGCTCCTTTTAGAGATAGACATGTTAGGGTGGGTATAGAGGTCAGGCTATCAGCTCCTTTAGAGGTAAGGACATGTTTAGGGTGGGGTATAGAAGTCCATGGCATATCAGGCTCCTTTTAGAGGATAAGGCATGTTTAGGGTGGGGTATAGAGGTCCATGACATATCAGGCTCCTTTTAGAGGATAAGGACATGTTTAGGGTGGGGTATAGAAGTCCATGGCATATCAGGCTCCTTTTAGAGGATAGGACATGTTAGGGTGGGGTATAGAGGTCCATGGCATATCAGGCTCCTTTTAGAGGATAAGGACATGTTTAGGGTGGGGTATAGAAATCCATGGCATATCAGGCTCCTTTTAGAGGATAAGGACATGTTTAGGTGGGGTATAGAGGTCCATGGCATATCAGGCTCCTTTTAGAGGATAGGGGCATGCCCAAGGTGGGTATAGAGGTCCATGGCATATCAGGCTCCTTTTAGAGGATAGGGCATGCCAAGGTGGGGTATAGAGGTCCATGGCATATCAGGCTCCTTTTAGAGGATAGGGGCATGCCAAGGTGGGGTATAGAAGTCCATGGCATATCAGGCTCCTTTTAGAGGATAAGGACATGTTTAGGGTGGGGTATAGAGGTCCATGGCATATCAGGCTCCTTTTAGAGGATGGCATGCCAGGTGGGGTATAGAGGTCCATGGCATATCAGGCTCCTTTTAGAGGATAGGGCATGCCCATGGGTATAGAGGTCCATGCATATCAGCTCCTTTTAGGGGATAGGCATCCAAGGTGGTCAGTTTGAGGTCCATGCATATAATCCTTTAGAGGTAGAATCAAATCTGCATCTGTTTTCCCAAAAAAAGCACCAAAAACACAGTTTTTTGATCAGTTTTTGATCATTTTTGGCTACTTTTTTTTTAATGATTTTGAGACTGGGTTCTTATTACCATGGAGTCAATGGAGAAAACAGATCAATGAATTGACATGCTCCTTCTTTTTCAGGATCAGGTTTCTACACCAGAACAAGACCGGTAAAAAACTCAGCATTTCTCGTATGTCACAGACTTTGATGGCATCTCAAAAATTGATCTGATTTTGGGGCAGATTTCAACAACTCAGCACCAACAACAGATCAAAAATGCAGCGTGTGCACAAGGCATGTGAGATTTACCGTATCTCAAAATCTGGAGTGGATCCTGAGGCAGCAAAGATGAGAATGCTGAAGTATCTGCACACGATGGGTGTATTCTTCTTGCAGATTTGGTAGAGAATAAATCGGAGATTTCATTTCAGTGTTTTGCTGCAGATTTCATTTCTATGAAATGGGAAAAATCTGCACCAAAAAGGAATAAAAAAAGCACTGAAAATGCAGGAAATGATTTTCCTCCAAGAGATGCAGAAGTTTCAAACGTGTGTTGCTATGGTTACAGACGACGAACATTCCGTGGTGTTGCAGAGCTGTTATTCAGTGGTGTAACATGAAGCTTATGGTCCCCGAGGCGAAAGCTCCAATGGGGCCCCCAATTATTGCCATTCTTTAATAGCGTTAGTCTTTTTCTATAGTCCAAAGGGACTTTTGGCGCCCCCTAGGCTCCAGGGCCCGGGTGTTACTTATCCCCTGTACTTATTGCAGTTACGCCCCTGCTTGCCAGTCAATGAAGTGACCTGTGTCTTGTTTGCAGCCCAGTTTTACTTCCTTTTTTCGTATTTCTAAATCTGCACTAAATTTGTAGAAAAAGTCAGCAGAATTATGAATGCTGCTCCGGCTGAATGTGGCCAAATCTTGTATCCGACAGCTGGACAGGAAAGATGATGAGTAACAGACAGTGATTGCGGCGGCTTTATCCCGTCTGATATTGATTTCTCTTGACATAAGTTGTGTCAGAGATGTCTGGCAGCCGCTCGGTCACCTTTGCCAAGAGGGCACATTTATGGGAAAGTCTATTTGTGTTCGGTCAGCTCCAGACAGGCCGGAACGCCAGATCAGAGCAAGATAAGCAAAGCAAAATATTTACAAAGTGACTCAATATTACAAGTAGATATGATCTGTGATAGTTTACAAAAGTATGAGGGAAAGTGGAGTTCCCCTTTAAATGTTACTTTAGGGTATATACAGGGATAAGGGTATCCAAGGGATTTGGAGTGATCTTTCCAGATTTAATAATTGCTTACCCCATAGAAGAATAATAGAAACAAGTCAAAGAGGAAACTAGCAAACCAGTGGCTTTATAGTATCAATATAATGGTGGATAAAATTCTGCTGGACCTATCTAGGCCTGGAGAAGACTCTGGTGGACCTATCTGGCGTATCCAGGCTGGAGAAGGCCTATCTGGGCTGGACCTAATCTCAGGCTTGGAGAAGGCCACTGGTGGACCTATCTAGGGCTGGAGAAGCCCTGGTGGACCTATCTAAGCTGGGAAGCCCTGGTGGACCTATCTGGGCATATCCAGGCTTGGAGAAGACCCTGGTGGACCTATCTAGGCTAGCAGAAGACCGTGGTGGACCTATTACTAGGGCTGGAGAAGACCCTTGGTAGACCTATCTAAGCTTGCGGAATGCCCTGGTGGACCTATCTAGGCTTGGAGAAGACCCTGGTGGACTTGGTAGGCCTATCTAGGGCCTGAGATGACCATGGTGAGTCTATTGTAGGCTTGGCGAAGACCCTAGTGGACCTATCCAGGGTTGGAGAAAACCCTGATGGACTTTTCTAGGCTTGGAGGAGACCCTTTTGGACCCATCTAGGCTTGGATAAGGCCTTGGTGGATCTATCTAGGGCTGGAGAAGACCCTGATGGACCTATTAAGGCTTGGAGGAGACCCTGGTGGACCAATCTAAGCTTGCAGTAGACCCTGGTGGAACTATTCAGGCTTGGAGAAGACCCTGGTGGACCTATCTAGACTCCTTTAGATCAATCTTCACCACAAGTCGTCATGGCTCAAGATCGAGCTGAAGGCTTTTAAATAAAGAATGAATTAAATGACCCTATAAGGTTTATTACATGACCTGAGCTCTGCTCACAGTACAGGTGTTATAAGCCACCTGTGAGTTGTTCTGTACAGCGGGGCTCTGCACCCCGTGTGCTCTGGACATTGATGACCTCATGTGCTGAGCGTCCCCCGATCTCCACCGAGAACAATCGAGGTTCTGTCATTCGGGGATTTGTGCGAGGTCCCTGACACAAGAATTCGGTTGCTATGGATTGTAATAATCCCCATTAACGTCACTTAGATCGGAATGCCCTTGACACAATGATTGCTGCGCGCGGCTTCATGAGGTCGGTACAATGACCCGTACAGTGACGACCCAACGTGATGTGACTCCGTATATAGAGACAACTCTGCTACAGCGTGATCAGAGGGGGCGGCTCTGATACCGGAGGGTCCTGGACACACAACTCCAGCCAATCCCCAAGTAATCGTCCGGTAGATCGGATCCAGCACAATCCGTTCTGCAAACAACTTTTTTGAAACAATTGATTTGAAACATTGTAAAAGTGCAATGTGTTAGATGCTATGCATTTTTGGTAATGCACCCAAAATCGCGGTCTGCAGCGTTTCAGGCCTGTTATTGAAAACACATGCTTTTTTTAACATGGAATCTATGGGATATCTCTTCCCACAGTCACTGTGTTCTGCAGCTTCTGCAGCGCGTCAGATCAATCTTACAGTAGATGATACAGATGAACTTTGACCAAATTGGAACACAAATTGATCAGATATCTCAAAGTGTAAATATGATTATAAATCTCCTACCGTTGTGTATACAGCTAACATGTAGATACAGGGGCATCCCAATGAATTAGAAGATCATCAAAAAGTTCATTTATTCCAGTAATTCAATACATAAAGTGACTCGCATCTATTATATAGAGTCATTACACACAGAGGGATCCATTTCTTGTGTTTGTTTCTGTTAATGTTGATGATTAGTGAAAACCCAAAGGTCATTATCTCAGAAAATTAAAGTAGGGAGGATGAAGGGTTAAACACCGCGCTCCATAAGACATCACAGGGTTAATATAATATTGATTTATTAGTCCTGAAACATGGCAATATGAGGAAGGGCCAGGGAGCCCTGAAACACGCTGACTAGTGAATCAATATTAAATTCACCCTTTGATGTCAGGTGGAATACAGCAGCGCGGTGTTTAACCCTTCATCCTCCCTGCTCTATATCCACGCTGGGGACTGCAGCAGCCGTGATCTGCTTTTATAGTGGTTGTGACTCTCACAACCACACAAGGTGAAGCCTCTGATATCTATTTAGGTCATATTTTATCTCTCAGATCCTTCATCCTCACTAATTTAATTCTCTGAGATAATGACCTTTGGGTTTTCTTTAATCATCAACATTAACATAAATAAACACATGATATAGATCCCTCTGTGTGTAATGACTCTATATAATATATGCGAGTCAATGTATGTATTGAGTTACTGGAATAAAGTCACTTTTTGATGATCTTCTAATTCACTGAGAGGCTCCTGTGTATCTGTTTGCATGGATAAAACCTCAAAGACAGTATTTTAGGCAGTGTAAGGTACAGACAATCGTACGTCTTCTCATCCGAGAGAATTGGTCCGGTTATGCCGATCACCCCCTCCATCAGGGCGTTGATTTTTTCAGATGTAGAGAATAAGATTGGTCCGAGTGTGATCCAATGTTTTGCACTTGGACCGAAAATCTGTAAATATCTCCACCCCACCTGAACCTCACCATTTGTATTTTTGTCTTCATCCTGTTGTACAATTTGTTAAAGCAAAAACTGTCACGTTTATCTAAAGTTCCAAAACCATTTGGTGGAAGGACCAGAGCACATGTGGGCAAAGAGGTTGCGACTTTTTAAAAGGTCGCAATTGATGAATTAACTAAAAACATCTGGAAACCCCAAATCACGGCCATAATGACGAGCGTACAAAAGAAATAAACAAAATTTGATGTACCGACCGGCTGTGTTGTAAATGGCCAGTATGTGTTGCAGAGCAGTAACCTGCTGCAGTGTAAATCCATACTGGGACTTATGGTTCCATGAATCTCATTTAATGTTATAAAGACTGGATTTACAGAATGGTAAGCAGTGAAGGGAGGGACTGACCATCCACATACCTCCCATGCACTGGCTTATTATAATAAGCTCAATCTGGGCGGTAGCCCCGGGCCCAGTGCTGTGGGGGGGGGCCCAGCAGCCCAGGGTAAATTGCCCCATTATAATACGTCACTGCTGCCATGGGAGTGTCTCATCTGGCATAATGAGACTGTGTGAGCATGATGTAAGCTAGGTCCTGCAAGTTAGCAGAACATGGGGGAGAGACCATATGTGTGGAGCATGCCAGAGCTCCTGTGAGAGTAACAGAGCTGACATCCGTATCTGAAGACTGACTGAGGGTCAGTGGATCAGTTTTGGACATTTATATTATGAGCAAGGATCCTGTTTATGAAGACCTAAATGAACCTAATGGACTTTAAGATGAAGAATGTTTTACTTCTGCTACCTTGTTGAGCAACTAAGCGAGTGAGTCCTCCGTTATAGTGACTGATATATAAAGTGTTTACCACAAAACAAACAGGAGAACACTAATAAAATTGAATTTTGAAAAGATGCAAATTAAAAGAATAAAAAGGAGCAAATGGAAAACAAAAAAAAAAAGCACAAACACAAGAATGAATCGGCCAGGGGTGGGCTGGGGGTCAGGAATGTATTTGTCCCCGAGCCTGTATTGGGCAGGGGCAGGCTGGGCCGGGGATCAGGAATGCATTTGCCCCCAGACCTGTATCAGGCAGGGACAGGCTGGGCTTGGGGGGGCAGGAATGCATTTGCCCCCGGGCCTGTATCAGGCAGGGGCAGGCTGGGTCGGGAAGCAGGAATGCATTTGCCCTCCAGACCTGTATTAGGCAGGGGCAGGCTGGGTTGGGGGGGCAGGAATGCATTTGCCCCCCGGGCCTGTATCAGGCAGGGGCAGACAGGGTCGGGGGTAAGGAATGCATTTGCTCCCCCGGGCCTGTATCAGGCAGGGGCAGGCTGGGTCGGGAGGCAGGAATGGATTTGCCTCCCAGCCTGGTACCCTGACGGCTGCTTAGGGCTGCCGGTGAACCAACATTGTGCGAATGTGTCTTCCCGCTGCCGCCGGCCTGACATGCAGCAGTATGAGATAAAATCATCACGCTGCGACCTCATCACACACTGCTGCCAGTAACTAAGAGCTGCGTAGAGGAGCCAAGGATGGTGTGGGAAATGGTGAGCAGTGCTCCACGGAGGAGCTGATGAGTGTCTGTGTGTATGTGTGTGCACTCAGTGTTTTGTGCAGCTTCGGGTCCGGTCGCCTTTCCAGGACTCAGGGGACCTCGACCGTCTCCTTTATCCGGTCACCTACTGTTTTATTTTGCTACTTATTTAACAAAGGCTGCGCCTCTTTCTGTGACTTAGGTGTTTGTCTTCTTAATATTGATCAAAGGCAACAATGTATCACGTTGGCCAATGGACACCATTCATCAAAGCTTTACCGCCAGTAATTTCCTACTTTTCAGAAGTCTCTTTATATTTTATGGGGTTTTTTGTTTTCCCCTATGTAGATGGAGTTTGTGCCATTTTGAGAAATCCTGTGCTTTAGCGTAAGAGATGCAAGAACAGTTCAAGACAGAAAAAAAGAGCAGTTTTGATTTGGTGCCAAATTTTTGAACCGTTTTGAAGAAGTTGGTGCCAAAAGCTGCAACTAATGAGACAAGAAAAAGGAAAGTGACTTAAAAACAAGCAAATGATAAATCGAGGTCTTGGTTGTTTGTGCCGATCTTTACGAGAAATCTCCTTAAAGTTATATCATAGAATTATTCAAAATTGTTTTCAGCATTTTATCTCCATCCATGGTTGTTTGTGCTTCTCCTTAAATACTCTGTGCTGCTAAGTGGTTGCCAGGATCTTAGTCTGTAATCTCTTTCCTGTAAACAGCTCCGGTGCTGATCGATGTCCCGTCACTGTTAGTTGGACTCTAAAGAACAACTTTTATGTAATCGGATCCTGCTGTTGTGTCTTCATCTGCTTCTACTAGAATATCAAAAAGTGCAAAGACAACCCGGGGTCTGACTACGAAGCGTCGATTTGTAGTCTGTGACCATGGAGAGTTCCAGGTCTGCACAGGAGCCAAATATACAAAAAGCATTTACTTTAGACTATGGGAACAGTTGCCGATTTATTAAGTTAAAGCCACTGGATCAATACAAAAAAAGTTGCAAAAGTACATGACGTGGGGTACTTGGAACCGAATTGGGAGTTCTTTGGGAAGGTCATGGGGTGTCCTGTTCGTGCCCTGGTTGTGTCAATAAATGGGGGAAAGTTTATGGGAATTGAATTTGTGACGCCACCCGTGGTTTCGGCAATGGGGATGGATGGCCGACGCTGCAATACTGAACCTCTGGGGCTGTTGGTAATGCAGTTGAGGTGGTTCTGCTCTCTACGGTTAGAGCAAGAGCCCAGGGCAGGTTACACAGTCTATGTGAGGGGATAGAATCAGTGGGGGCATATTAAATAACTGCAGGATACAAGATGGAACTTTCCTTTACCTTTACTTGATAGTTGTTGAAGCAGACCGGGGCACTGATCACAGATGGTAATGGAGGTCCAGACAGCTGGGAAGCAATTGGGGATCCACCTAGCCAGGTGGTTTGGGGATGGCTTTTCCTTCTGCTATGGGCGAATCAACAATGAAGTCACTGGACGAGGTCTTCACATCAAGGAACATTTCACTGGTGAGGGAAAGACACGGCTCGTACATAGTCTGGTCTATTCTGTAGTAACATCTCACTGGTGATGGAGACACAGCTCGTACATGGTCTGGTCTATTCTGTAGTAACATTTCACTGGTGATGGAGACACGGCTCGTACATAGTCTGGTCTTTCTGTAGTACATCTTCACTGGTGATGGAGACACGGCTCGTACATAGTCTGGTCTATTCTGTAGTAACATTCACTGGTGATGGAGACACGGCTCGTACATAGTCTGGTCTTTCTGTAGTAACATTCACTGGTGATGGAGACAAGGCTCGTACATAGTCTGGTTTTTTGATAATTTCATGTGATGAAACACGCTGTATATCTGTTCTGTAGTAACATCTCACTGGTGATGAAGACACGGCTCGTACATAGTCTGGTCTGTTCTGTAGTAACATATGGAAGTGACACCGGATGATAAAGAAACAAGGCAGAAGAAGAAACAACGCCTTCATAATGTGGAGCTGGAGAAAGATGATATCAATTCATGGATGGTAAGAAGAACAAACATCAATACTGGAACAAATCAGGCCAGACATGTCACTGGAAGGAAGATCACCAAGATACGACTTGTCTACACATACGAAGAGAGAAATCACTGGAGAAGGACATCATGGTCAGAAGAGTAGAAGGAACAAAGAGAAGGAAGATCAACAACCCGATGGCTTGATACAATCAAGATAGCGGTGGAGAAGACCCTGGTGGACCTATCTAGGCTTGGTGAAGACCCTGGTGGACCTATCTAGGCTTGGTGAAGACCCTGGTGGACCTATCTAGGCTTGGAGATGACCCTGGTAGACCTATCTAGGCTTGGCGAAGACTCTGGTGGACCTATCTAGGCTTGGAGATGACCTTGTGGATCCTATCAGGCTTGGAAGACCATGGTGGACCACAGGCTGGAGAAGATCCTGGTGGACCTATCTAGGCTGGAGAAGATCCTGTGACTATCTACTTGAGAGGACAGGTAGACCCATCAGGCTGAGAAGATTGATCTTCGTACAAGCAGTCAGCATCAGTTGCATAGCTCGGATCAAGCTGAAGGTGTTAATAATAATAAATATTCAATGTTTCTCCATACAGATCAGTGATTGCTCTAATCTCATGTACATAATGTAAAGTGTCCGGGCTCCATTCTGTTCTACTCTCCTAACTGACGCGGTGTTTTGTTCGGTTGGAGCAGAACAGCAGATTATTACACAACCTCCGGCCCAATGTGCGGAGGGAACTGGTTCTCAGGGACGATAAATACACACTGATGTAATGTCCTTTATTAGATGTCGCTCTTCAGGACTTTCCTTCTCTTGACACATTCAGCAATATTCTTCACGCTTCTGCTCGTTTCCTGAATAGAGTTTTTCTCTTTAACCCAAATACCGGCAAATCCCAGCGCCATGGAGAAATGTCCCAAAATACAATCAAATGGAGGGTAAAAATAAGAGAAAGCACAAATCACAGTCCGACCAGGGGAAAATAAATTACACTCCAAACTACTATAATACTGTCCCTATGCACAAGAATATAACTACTATAATACTGCCCCTATGTACAAGAATATAACTACTATAATACTGCCCTATATACAAGAATATAACTACTATAATACTGCCCCTATATACAAGAATATAACTACTATAATACTGCCCTTATGTACAAGTATATAACTACTATAATACTGCTCCTATATACAAGAATATAACTACTATAATACTGCCCTATGTACTAGAAATATAACTACTATAATACTGCCCCTATATACAAGAATATAACTACTATAATACTGCCCTATATACAAGAATATAACTACTATAATACTGCTCCTATGACAAGAATATAACTACTATAATACTGCTCCTATGTACAAGAATATAACTACTATAATACTGCCCTATATACAAGAATATAACTACTATAATACTGCCCATATATTGCAAGAATATAACTACTATAATACTGCCCCTATATACAAGAATATAACTACTATAATACTGCCCTATGTACAAGAATATAACTACTATAATACTGCCCCTATGTACAAGAAATATAACTACTATAATACTGCCCTATATGCAAGATATAACTACTATAATACTGCCCCTATATACAAGAATATAACTACTATAATACTGCCCTATATACAAGAATATAACTACTATAATACTGCTCCTATATACAAGAATATAACTACTATAATACTGCTCCTATATACAAGAATATAACTACTATAATACTGCTCCTATATACAAGAATATAACTACTATAATACTGCTCCTATATACAAGAATATAACTACTATAATACTGCAACTATGTGCAAGACTATAACTACTATAATACTGCCCCTATATACAAGAATATAACTACTATAATACTGCTCCTATATACAAGAATATAACTACTATAATACTGCCCCTATGTACAATATGTACAAGAATATAACTACTATAATACTGCAACTATGTGCAAGACTATAACTACTATAATACTGCCCCTATATACAAGAATATAACTATTATAATACTTCCCCTATGTACAAGAATATAACTACTATAATACTGCCCCTATGTACAAGAATATAACTACTATAATACTGCCCCTATGTACAAGAATATAACTACTATAATACTGCCTCTATGTACAAGAATATAACTACTATAATACTGCACCTATATACAAGAATATAACTACTATAATACTGCCCCTATATACAAGAATATAACTACTATAATACTGTCCTTATGCAGTGGTTAGCTCACTGGTTAGCACTGTATATGGTGGCTCAGTGGTTAGCACTGTATATGGTGGCTCAGTGGTTAGCACTGTATACGGTGCCTCCGTGGTTAGCCTTGTATACGGTGGCTCAGTGGTTAGCCTTGTATACGGTGGCTGAGTGGTTAGCACTGTATACGGTGGCTCAGTGGTTAGCACTGTATATGGTGGCTCAGTGGTTAGCACTGTATGGTGGCTCAGTGGTTAGCACTGTATATGATGGTCAATGGTTAGCACTGTATATGGTAGCTCAGAGGTTAGCACTGTATATGGTGGCTCAGTGGTTAGCACTGTATATGGTGGCTCAGTGGTTAGCACTGTATACGGTGGCTCAGTGGTTAGCACTGTATATGGTGGCTCAGTGGTTAGCACTGTATACAGTGGCTCAGTGGTTAGCACTGTATGGTGGCTCAGTGGTTAGCACTGTATATGGTGGCTCAGTGGTTAGCACTGTATATGGTGGCTCAGTGGTTAGCACTGTATACGGTGGCTCAGTGGTTAGCACTGTATACGGTGGCTCAGTGGTTAGCACTGTATACAGTGGCTCAGTGGTTAGCACTGTATGGTGGCTCAGTGGTTAGCACTGTATATGGTGGCTCAGTGGTTAGCACTGTACGGTGGCTCAGTGGTTAGCACTGTATACGGTGGCTCAGTGGTTAGCACTGTATACGGTGGCTCAGTGGGTAGCTCTGTATGGTGGCTCAGTGGTTAGCACTGTATATGTTGGCTCAGTGGTTAGCACTGTATATGGTGGCTCAGTGGTTAGCACTGTATACGGTGGCTCAGTGGTTAGCACTGTATACGGTGGCACAGTGGTTAGCACTGTATACGGTGGCTCAGTGGTTAGCACTGTATATGGTGGCTCAGTGGTTAGCACTGTATATGATGGCTCAGTGGTTAGCACTGTATATGGTGGCTCAGTGGTTAGCAGTGTATATGGTGGCTCAGTGGTTAGCAGTGTATACAGTGGCTGAGTGGTTAGCACTGTATACGGTGCCTCCGTGGTTAGCCTTGTATACGGTGGCTCAGTGGTTAGCCTTGAATACGGTGGCTCAGTGGTTAGCACTGTATATGGTGGCTCAGTGGTTAGCACTGTATATGGTGGCTCAGTGGTTAGCACTGTATACGGTGGCTCAGTGGTTAGCAGTGTATACGGTGGCTCAGTGGTTAGCCTTGTATAAGGTGGCTGAGTGGTTAGCACTGTATACGGTGGCTCAGTGGTTAGCACTGTATATGGTGGCTCAGTGGTTAGCAGTATATACAGTAGCTGAGTGGTTAGCACTGTATATGGTGGCTCAGTGGTTGGCACTGTATATGGTGGCTCAGTGGTTAGCACTGTATATGGTGGCTCAGTGGTTAGCACTGTATATGGTGGCTCAGTGGTTAGCACTGTATATGGTGGCTCAGTGGTTAGCACTGTATATGGTGGCACAGTAGTTAGCATTGTATGGTGGCTCAGTGGTTAGCACTGTATATGGTGGCTCAGTGGTTAGCACTGTATATGGTGGCTCAGTGGTTAGCACTGTATATGGTGGCTCAGTGGTTAGCACTGTATGGTGGCTCAGTGGTTAGCACTATATACAGTGGCTCAGTGGTTAGCACTGTATATGGTGACTCAGTGGTTAGCACTGTATGGTGGCTCAGTGGTTAGCACTGTATATGGTGGCTCAGTGGTTAGCACTGTATATGGTGGCTCAGTGGTTAGCACTGTATGGTGGCTCAGTGGTTAGCACTATATACAGTGGCTCAGTGGTTAGCACTGTATACGGTGGCTCAGTGGTTAGCACTGTATGGTGGCTCAGTGGTTAGCACTGTATATGGTGGCTCAGTGGTTAGCACTGTATATGGTGGCTCAGTGGTTAGCACTGTATATGGTGGCTCAGTGGTTAGCACTGTATATGGTGGCTCAGTGGTTAGCACTGTATATGGTGGCTCAGTAGTTAGCACTGTACGGTGGCTCAGTGGTTAGCACTGTATACGGTGGCTCAGTGGTTAGCACTGTATATGGTGGCTCAGTGGTTAGCACTGTATATGGTGCCTTAGTGGTTTTCAGTGTATATGGTGGCTCAGTGGTTAGCACTGTATTTGATGGCTCAGTGGTTTTGACGGTGTGAAGGCTTAGTGGTTTGCACAGTGCGGTGGCTCAGTGGTTTTCACAGTGCGTTGGCTCAGTGGTTAGCACTGCGCAGTGGCTCAGTGGTCAGTGGAGCATGGAGGCAGAGTGGTATTCGCAAGATGGAGGCAGAGTGGTCAGCGCAGGATGGAGGCAGAGTGTTGAGCGCAGGATGGGGGCAGAGTGGACAGCGCAGGATGGAGGCTCAGTGGTGAGTGCAGGATGGAGGCTCAGTGGTCAGCACAGGATGGAGTGGTGAGTGCAGGATGGAGGCTCAGTGGTCAGCACAGGATGGAGGCTCAGCGGTCAGCACAGGATGGAGGCTCAGCGGTCAGCGCAGGATGGGAGGCTGAGTGGTCAGCACAGGATGGAGGCTCAGTGGTCAGCACAGGATGGAGGGTCAGTGGTCAGCGCAGGATGGAGGCTGAGTGGTCAGCAGAGGTCGAGTGGTCAGCGCAGGATGGAGGCAGAGTGGTCAGCGCAGGATGGAGGCTGAGTGGTCAGGACAGGATGGAGTGGTTAGCGCAGTATATAGGCTCAGTGGTCAGCACAGGATGGAGACTCAGTGGTGAGCACAGGATGGAGGCTCAGTGGTCAGCACAGGATGGAGGCTCACTGGTCAGTGCAGGATGGAGGCTCAGTGGTCAGCGCAGAAAGGAGGCTCAGTGGTTAGTGTAGGATGGAGGCTCAGTGGTGAGCGCAGGATGGAGGCAGAGTGGTCAGCACAGGATGGAGGCTCAGCGGTCAGCACAGGAGTGAGTGGTCAGCACAGGAGTGAGTGGTCAGCACAGGAGTGGTCAGCACAGGATGGAGGCTCAGTGGTCAGCACAGGATGGAGGCTCAGTAGTGAGCACAGGATGGAGGCTCAGTGGTCAGCACAGGATGGAGGCTCAGCGGTCAGCACAGGAGTGAGTGGTCAGCACAGGAGTGAGTGGTCAGCACAGGAGTGGTGAGCACAGGATGGAGGCTGAGTGGTCAGCACAGGATGGAGGCTGAGTGGTCAGTACAGGATGGAGGCTGAGTGGTCATCGCAGGATGGAGGCTCAGTGGTCATCGCAGGATGGAGGCAGAGTGGTAATCGCAGGATGGAGGCTCAGTGGTCATCGCAGGATGGAGGCAGAGTGGTCATCGCAGGATGGAGGCAGAATGGTCATCGCAGGATGGAGGCTGAGTGGTCAGGGCAGGATGGAGGCTGAGTGGTCAGCGCAGGATGGAGTGGTCAGCAGAGGATGGAGGCAGAGTGGTCAGCGCAGGAAGGAGGCAGAGTGGTCATCGCAGGAAGGAGGCAGAGTGGTCAGCGCAGGATGGAGGCAGAGTGGTCAGCGCAGGAAGGAGGCAGAGTGGTCAGCGCAGGAAGGAGGCAGAGTGGTCAGCACTGGATGGAGGCTCAGTGGTCAGCAGAGGATGGAGGCTCAGTGGTCAGCACAGGATGGAGGCTGAGTGGTCATCACAGGAAGGAGGCTCAGTGGTGAGCGCAGGAAGGAGGCAGAGTGGTCAGCGCAGGATGGAGGCAGAGTGGTCAGCGCAGGATGGAGGCAGAGTGGTCATCACAGGAAGGAGGCAGAGTGGTCAGCGCAGGAAGGAGGCAGAGTGGTCAGCGCAGGATGGAGGCAGAGTGGTCAGCGCAAGATGGAGGCAGAGTGGTCAGCACAGGACAGAGGGTGAGTGGTCAGCCAAGGACGGAGGGTCGGTGGTGAGCGCAGGACGGAGGGTTGGTGGTGAGGCAAGGACGGAGGGTTGGTAGTCAGGGCAGGACGGTGGCTCTGTGGTCAGCAGAGGACGGAGGGTCGGTGGTCAGCGCAGGACGGAGGGTCGGTGGTCAGGCGAGGAAGGCGGCTCTGTGGTCAGCAGAGGACGGAGGCTCAGTGGTCAGCGCAGGACGGAGGCTCGGTGGTCAGCAGAGGACGGAGGCTCGGTGTGGTCAGCGCAGGACGGAGGCTCGGTGGTCAGCGCAGGACGGAGGCTCGGTGGTCAGCGCAGGACGGAGGCTCGGTGGTCAGCGCAGGATGGAGGCTCGGTGGTCAGGCCAGGATGGAGGCTCAGTGGTCAGCGCAGGCGAGGTGGGCGGAGCCAGGCGGGAGCCCCGCGAGGTGGGCGAAGCCAGGGGGAGCCGCGAGAGATAGGCGGAGCATGACGGGAGGCCCGGGGAGGTGGGCGGAGCGTAGCGGGAGCCCCGCGAGGTGGGCGGAGCCTGTCACGAGACCCGCGAGGTGGGGCGGAGCCAGGGGGAGCCCCGAAAGGTAAGCGGAGCTTGACGGGAGCCCCGGGAGGTGGGCGGAGCCTATCGCGAGCACCGCAAGGTGGGCGGAGCCTGTCTCGAGCGCCGCGAGGTGGGCGGAGCCTGTCGCGAGGTGGGCAGAGGCGTCTGGAGCGGTGAGTGCAGAGGCGGCTGGAGCAGTGAGTGCAGAGGCGTCTGGAGCGGTGAGTGCAGAGGCGGCTGGAGCGGTGAGTGCAGAGGCGGCTGGGACAGACAGGAACGTTCCTGGATGGAACGTTTCTCCGCGGGTCCCTGTAGCCGGGGGCAGCCCGGCTACAGTGCACTTGGTGACGTCACCACCGTGGGTCCAGAGGCCGTCACGGAAGTAGCCTTCGGCTTTTATATATTAAGATAAGATAATACTGCCCCTATATACAAGAATATAACTACTATAATACTGCCCCCTATGTACAAGAATATAACTACTATAATACTGCTCCTATATACAAGAATATAACCACTATAATACTGCCCCTATATACAAGAATATAACTACTATAATACTGCCCCTATATGCAAGAATATAACTACTATAATATTGCTCCTATATACAAGAATATAACTACTATAATACTGCTCCTATATACAAGAATATAACTACTATAATACTGCTCCTATGTACAATAATATAACTACTATAATACTGCTCCTATATACAAGAATATAACTACTATAATACTGCTCCTATGTACAAGAATATAACTACTATAATACTGCTCCTATGTACAAGAATATAACTACTATAATACTGCTCCTATATACAAGAATATAACTACTATAATACTGCTCCTATGTACAAGATTATAACTACTATAATACTGCCCCTATATACAAGAATATAACTACTATAATACTGCCCTATGTACAAGAATATAACTACTATAATACTGCCCCTATGTACAAGAATATAACTACTCTAATACTGCTCCTATATACAAGAATATAACCACTATAATACTGCCCCTATATACAAGAATATAACTACTATAATACTGCTCCTATGTACAAGAATATAACTACTATAATAATGCCCCTATATACAAGAATATAACTACTATAATACTGCTCCTATGTACAAGAATATAACTACTATAATACTGCCCCTATATGCAAGAATATAACTACTATAATATTGCTCCTTATATACAAGAATATAACTACTATAATACTGCTCCTATATACAAGAATATATATCTACTATAATTACTGCTCCTATGTACAAGAATATAACTACTATAATACTGCCCCTATATACAAGAATATAACTACTATAATACTGCCTATATGTACAAGACTATAACTACTATAATACTGCCCCTATGTACAAGAATATAACTACTATAATACTGCCTATATGTACAAGACTATAACTACTATAATACTGCTCCTATGTACAAGAATATAACTACTATAATACTGCTCCTATGTACAAGAATATAACTACTATAATACTGCTCCTATATACAAGAATATAACTACTATAATACTGCCCCTATATACAAGAATATAACTACTATAATACTGCTCCTATATACAAGAATATAACTACTATAATACTGCCCCTATGTACAAGAATATAACTACTATAATACTGCTCCTATATACAAGAATATAACTACTATAATACTGCTCCTATGTACAAGATTATAACTACTATAATACTGCCCCCTATGTACAAGAATATAACTACTATAATACTGCTCCTATATACAAGAATATAACTACTATAATACTGCTCCTATGTACAAGAATATAACTACTATAATACTGCTCCTATATACAAGAATATAACCACTATAATACTGCCCCTATATACAAGAATATCTTATATATAAAACCCGAAGGTCACTTCCGGAAAAGGCCACGCCCACTTCCGTGATGGTCTTCGCCCAGGCTCATCCAGTGCACTGTAGCCGGGCTGCCCCCGGCTACAGGCACCGGCACACGGAACGTTCCGATCTCGGAAGTTCCGTGTGCCCTCCAGCCACTCCCCTCCACCCTCTGCCCTCCAGCCAGTAGCTACATACCGGGGGGGGGGCAGGGGGGCCCATTGCCCGCCACCTCGGAGGGCCACACACACCCTGGGGGTACCCGTGCTCCCTGCCGTGTGTCTGGAGAGGAGGGAGGGCGGGACTTCCTCTCCTGCACCTCTACCCGCCCCTCCTCTCCTCCTACACCCGACGCCCGGCCACCGGTAAGTCTGCAGCCATACACGCTGCTCTGCCCTCCAGCCTGTGTGCCCCCACTGCCCTCTGCCCTCCAGCCTGTGTGCCCCCTCTGCCCTCCAGCCTGTGTGCCCCCACTGCCCTCTGCCCTCCAGCCTGTGTGCCCCCTCTGCCCTCCAGCCTGTGTGCCCCCACTGCCCTCTGCCCTCCAGCCTGTGCGCCCCCACTGCCCTCCAGCCTGTGTGCCCCCACTGCCCTCTGCCCTCCAGCCTGTGTGCCCCCACTGCCCTCCAGCCTGTGTGCCCCCACTGCCCTCTGCCCTCCAGCCTGTGTGCCCCCACTGCCCTCTGCCCTCCAGCCTGTGTGCCCCCTCTGCCCTCCAGCCTGTGTGCCCCCACTGCCCTCTGCCCTCCAGCCTGTGTGCCCCCACTGCCCTCCAGCCTGTGTGCCCCCACTGCCCTCTGCCCTCCAGCCTGTGTGCCCCCACTGCCCTCTGCCCTCCAGCCTGTGTGCCCCCACTGCCCTCTGCCCTCCAGCCTGTGTGCCCCCTCTGCCCTCCAGCCTGTGTGCCCCCACTGCCCTCCAGCCTGTGTGCCCCCACTGCCCTCTGCCCTCCAGCCTGTGTGCCCCCACTGCCCTCAGCCCTCCAGGCTGTGTGCCCCCTCTGCCCTCCAGCCTGTGTGCCCCCACTGCCCTCTGCCCTCCAGCCTGTGTGCCCCCTCTGCCCTCCAGCCTGTGTGCCCCCTCTGCCCTCCAGCCTGTGTGCCCCCACTGCCCTCCAGCCTGTGTGCCCCCTCTGCCCTCCAGCCTGTGTGCCCCCACTGCCCTCTGCCCTCCAGCCTGTGTGCCCCCACTGCCCTCCAGCCTGTGTGCCCCCACTGCCCTCTGCCCTCCAGCCTGTGTGCCCCCACTGCCCTCTGCCCTCCAGCCTGTGTGCCCCCTCTGCCCTCCAGCCTGTGTGCCCCCACTGCCCTCCAGCCTGTGTGCCCCCACTGCCCTCCAGCCTGTGTGCCCCCACTTCCCTCTGCCCTCCAGCCTGTGTGCCCCCTCTGCCCTCCAGCCTGTGTTCCCCCACTGCGCTCTGCCCTCCAGCCTGTGTGCCCCCACTGCCCTCTGCCCTCCAGCCTGTGTGCCCCCACTGCCCTCTGCCCTCCAGCCTGTGTGCCCCCACTGCCCTCTGCCCTCCAGCCTGTGTGCCCCCACTGCCCTCTGCCCTCCAGCCTGTGTGCCCCCACTGCCCTCTGCCCTCCAGCCTGTGTGCCCCCTCTGCCCTCCAGCCTGTGTGCCCCCACTGCCCTCTGCCCTCCAGCCTGTGTGCCCCCTCTGCCCTCTAGCCTGTGTGCCACCACTGCCCTCTGCCCTCCAGCCTGTGTGCCCCCTCTGCCCTCCAGCCTGTGTGCCCCCACTGCCCTCTGCCCTCCAGCCTGTGTGCCCCCACTGCCCTCCAGCCTGTGTGCCACCTCTGCCCTCTGCCCTCCAGCCTGTGTGCCCCCACTGCCCTCCAGCCTGTGTGCCCCCACTGCCCTCCAGCCTGTGTGCCCCCACTGCCCTCCAGCCTGTGTGCCCCCACTGCCCTCTGCCCTCCAGCCTGTGTGCCCCCTCTGCCCTCCAGCCTGTGTGCCCCACTGCCCTCTGCCCTCCAGCCTGTGTGCCCCCACTGACCTCTGCCCTCTCCGGCCGTCCTCTGCCCTCTCCGGCCGTCCTCTGCCCTCTCCGGCCGTCCTCTGCCCTCTCCAGCCTCCGGCCGTCCTCTGCCCTCTCCAGCCGTCCTCTGCCCTCTCCAGCCTCCAGCCGTCCTCTGCCCTCTCCAGCCTCCGGCCGTCCTCTGCCCTCTCCAGCCGTCCTCTGCCCTCTCCAGCCTCCAGCCGTCCTCTGCCCTCTCCAGCCTCCAGCCGTCCTCTGCCCTCTCCTGCCGTCCTCTGCCCTCTCCGGCCGTCCTCTGCCCTCTCCGGCCGTCCTCTCTGCCCTCTCCAGCCTCCGGCCGTCCTCTGCCCTCTCCAGCCGTCCTCTGCCCTCTCCAGCCTCCAGCCGTCCTCTGCCCTCTCCAGCCTCCAGCCGTCCTCTGCCCTCTCCAGCCTCCGGCTGTCCTCTGCCCTCTGCAGCCGTCCTCTGCCCTCTCCAGCCTCCAGCCGTCCTCTGCCCTCTCCAGACTCCAGCCGTCCTCTGCCCTCTCCAGCCTCCAGCCGTCCTCTGCCCTCTCCAGCCTCCAGCCGTCCTCTGCCCTCTCCAGCCGTCCTCTGCCCTCTCCAGCCTCCAGCCGTCCTCTGCCTTCTCCAGCCTCCAGCCGTCCTCTGCCCTCTCCAGCCTCCAGCCGTCCTCTGCCCTCTCAAGCCTCCAGCCGTCCTCTGCCCTCTCCAGCCTCCAGCCGTCCTCTGCCCTCTCCAGCCGTCCTCTGCCCTCTCCAGCCTCCAGCCGTCCTCTGCCTTCTCCAGCCTCCAGCCGTCCTCTGCCCTCTCCAGCCTCCGGCCATCCTCTGCCCTCTCCAGCCTCCAGCCGTCCTCTGCCCTCTCCAGCCTCCGGCTGTCCTCTGCCCTCTGCAGCCGTCCTCTGCCCTTTCCAGCCGTCCTCTGCCCTCTCCAGCCTCCAGCCGTCCTCTGCCCTCTCCAGCCTCCAGCCGTCCTCTGCCCTCTCAAGCCTCCAGCCGTCCTCTACCCTCTCCAGCCTCCAGCCGTCCTCTGCCCTCTCCAGCCGTCCTCTGCCCTCTCCAGCCTCCAGCCGTCCTCTGCCTTCTCCAGCCTCCAGCCGTCCTCTGCCCTCTCCAGCCTCCAGCCGTCCTCTGCCCCCTCCGGCCGTCCTCTGCCCCCTCCGGCCGTCCTCTGCCCCCTCCGGCCGTCCTCTGCCCTCTACAGCCGTCCTCTGCCCTCTCTGCCCTCTCCGCCCGTCCTCTGCCCTCTCCAGCCGTCCTTGCCCTCTCCGGCCGTTCTCTGCCCTCTCCGGCCGTCCTCTGCCCTTTCCGGCCGTCCCCTGCCGCCTCCGGCCGTCCTCTGCCCTCTCCGGCCGTCCTCTGCCCTCTCCAGCCTCCAGCCGTCCTCTGCCCTCTCCAGCCTCCAGCCGTCCTCTGCCCTCTCCAGCCTCCAGCCGTCCTCTGCCCTCTCCAGCCTCCAGCCGTCCTCTGCCCTCTCCAGCCGTCCTCTGCCCTCTCCAGCCGTCCTCTGCCCTCTCCAGCCGTCCTCTGCCCTCTCCAGCCTCCAGCCGTCCTCTGCCCTCTCCAGCCTCCAGCCGTCCTCTGCCCTCTCCAGCCTCCAGCCGTCCTCTGCCCTCTCCAGCCTCCAGCCGTCCTCTGCCCTCTCCAGCCTGCAGCAGTCCTCTGCCCTCTCCAGCCTCCAGCCGTCCTCTGCCCCCTCCGGCCGTCCTCTGCCCTCTCCGCCCGTCCTCTGCCCTCTCCGCCCGTCCTCTGCCCTCTCCGGCCGTCCTCTGCCCTCTCCGGCCGTCCCCTGCCGCCTCCGCCCGTCCTCTGCCCTCTCCGGTCGTCCCCTGCTGCCTCCAGCCGTCCCCTGCCCTCTCCAGTCGTCCGGGGGTGGCCACATGTTGACTCAGGATCCAGGCGCCGGAGAAGACGCAGGGTCGGTGGTAAGTATAGCGGAGTGTGTGTGTGTGTGTGTATATGTATGTGTGTGTATGTCCTGACGACTCTGCCCACGCCGCTGCGCTGACCACTCTCACCGCACTCACTGCTAGCCACTGAGCGACCGCGCGCAGTGCTAGCCACTGAGCCGCCTGTATACACACAATTAATTTCACCGCACTCCCTAACTATTCGTAAATAAACTATATCTGGATTCTAGACTACCCGATTCTTTAGAATCGGGCTGCCATCTAGTAACTACTACTTAATACTGCCCCTATATGCAAGAATATAACTACTATAATATTGCTCCTATATACAAGAATATAACTACTATAATACTGCTCCTATATACAAGAATATAACTACTATAATACTGCTCCTATGTACAAGAATATAACTACTGTAATACTGCCCCTATATACAAGAATATAACTACTATAATACTGCCCCTATTACAAGAATATAACTACTATATACTGCCTATATTACAAGATATAACTACTATAATACTCCCCTATATACAAGAATATAACTACTATAATACTGCCCCTATATACAAGAATATAACTACTATAATACTGCCCTATTACAAGAATATAACTACTATAATACTGCCCCCTATATACAAGAATATAACTACTATAATACTGCCCCTATAGTACAAGATATAACTACTATAATACTGCCCTATGTACAAGATATAACTACTATAATACTGCCCTATGTACAAGAATATAACTACTATAATACTGCTCCTATGTACAAGAATATAACTACTATAATACTGCTCCTATATACAAGAATATAACTACTATAATACTGCTCCTATGTACAAGAATATAACTACTATAATACTGCTCCTAATGTACAAGAATATAACTACTATAATACTGCTCCTATATACAAGAATATAACTACTATAATACTGCCTCCTATATACAAGAATATAACTACTATAATACTGCTCCTATATACAAGAATAAACTACTAATACTGCTCCTATATACAAGATATAACTACTTAATACTGCCCTATATACAAGAATATAACTACTATAATACTGCCCCTATATACAAGAATATAACTACTATAGTACTGCCCCTATATACAAGAATATAACTACTATAATACTGCCCCTATATACAAGAATATAACTACTATAATACTGCCTCTATATACAAGAATATAACTACTATAATACTGCCGCTATATACAAGAATATAACTACTATAATACTGTCCCCTATATACAAGAATATAACTACTATAATACTGCCCCTATATACAAGAATATAACTACTATAATACTGCCTCTATATACAAGAATATAACTACTATAATACTGCCCCTATATACAAGAATATAACTACTATAATACTGCTCCTATGTACAAGAATATAACTACTATAATACTGCCCCTATATACAAGAATATAACTACTATAATACTGCTCCTATATACAAGAATATAACTACTATAATACTGCTCCTATATACAAGAATATAACTACTATAATACTGCTCCTATGTACAAGAATATAACTACTATAATACTGCCCCTATATACAAGAATATAACTACTATAATACTGCTCCTATATACAAGAATATAACTACTATAATACTGCTCCTATATACAAGAATATAACTACTATAATACTGCTCCTATGTACAAGAATATAACTACTATAATACTGCCCCTATATACAAGAATATAACTACTATAACATCGCCCCCTGTTGTTAGTGTGCCTCCTCTCATGTCTTCTGTCCTCTCTGACCTCGCTTCTTCTCGTGTTCTTGGATGTGGCTGATCTTCCGGTTTTCGGGGACGGGGTGGGATATGATCTCATGTATCGGAGGTGTCCAAGCTGTTGTTGACCATCACAGTCTCGGTTCGGCTATTTATAATGTGTTTATTACGCTTCTCATCTTTGATAGATTGAACCTGTAGTAACATTCACCCTTCGCTGTACTATCCCGCTGGCACTTAATGAAATTTAAAGGGACAGTGTCATTTTTTATACATATTTCCATTCTGATTTTCCTCACAAACCCTCAGCTTTTTGGCTCATGTTTTGTTTCTTCTTTTGTCTTCGTTGTGTTTATGTCGCCTTTTTCCTGCTTTTGACTTCAATCGAATCAGAA
Organism: Allobates femoralis; assembly: GCA_033576535.1. NCBI lineage: Eukaryota > Metazoa > Chordata > Amphibia > Anura > Aromobatidae > Allobates > Allobates femoralis. Next base: position 737,704,353 of record JARQOC010000002.1, on the reverse strand, counting down.
AGAAAAGCTGAAGTGCAGGTTTCCTCGGGATTGTTTGGGTGGTTTTGCTATTGTTATGCTGAAGGTGTATGACAGGTTTCCATACGTGGAATGTTGGCATTTAGTTTTTTGGATAATTTTGAGCAACAAACAGATTTTTTTTGGCTTTTTTTTCAATGGGAAAAATATTAATACGGAAATAATACATATCATGAATGTCCAATAGGGAGTGGTCTCAGAGTTTGTGTTCTGGAGGTTTAATGGAGAGGTGGCTCATCTGTGGATTCACATAAGGGGCCCACTTTGTTTAGATACACAGGGGGCACAAGGGGCTCCATCACCAAGATGTATAATGAGGATTCAGTGCAAATAGTCAGAGGCGTAACTACAATAGGTACAGGGGTTGCAATTGCACTGGGGCCCTAGAGACTAAAAGTCGCTTTGGTCTATAGAAAAAATTTGCAGTAATTGGGGGCCCATTGGAGCTTTCGCATTGGTGCCTATGAGCTTCAAGTTGCACCAATGTATAGAGGCGAGTAACGGCTCTTCAGGACCAGACTACACATGGAATGTTTGTAGTCTGTAACCATAGCGACACAAGTTTGCACAGGAGCTGATTACAAATAATGACAGGAGATTTTTTAAACAATGGTTTTTTTTTCCAATTTTACTTCAGATGCAAAAAGATGAGTTTGAAAACTAAAGTTTAGGATTAGTGATGAGTGAGCACTGCCATGTACGGGTGATCGGTACTCAAAAAGAGCAACTCATGTACCCGAGTATAATGGAAAGTCAATGGAAACTCAAGCATTTTTCCGGAAGATCTTCATTATACTCGGAACATAAGTTGAGCCCGTCTAATTGTCCGACCTTCTAGTTCGAGTACCGATCACCCGTGCATGGTAGTGCTTGCTCATAACTAATCCTAAATCTAGATGTTCAAACTTTTTCAACTTATCTTATTGTCTTTTTGCATTTGAAGTAAAATTGGATTAAAAAATCTCCTATCATTATTATCACATAAGGAGCGCCCCATTATCCAGATACCAGACTACACATGGAATGTTTGTAGTCTGTTACCATAGCGACACAGGTTTGCACAGGAGCTGTTTACAAATAATGGTAGGAGGTTTTTTCAATACATTTTTTCCCCATTATAGTTCAGATGCAAAAAGTTGAAAACTAAAGTTATTACAGTGATGGGCGAGCACTGCCATGCACGGGTGATCGGTACTCAAAACGAGCAGATATATACAATAAAATTCCATTGGACGTCTCCTGATAATCTAGAGTTCACCCCAGCATGAAGGCAAAGCAACGACTAGTTGAATTGATAACATGCCTTCCCTCCTCAGTGCTTGAAGGCTCATCTTTAAATGATAAGCGAGCACCTCAATGCACGAGTCCCCGAAAAGAGCAGGTCGGACAACTTGGACGGGCACGAATCTTGTACCAAGTAAAATGGAAGTCAAGGGGTAACTGAGATTTTCTGAAAGCTCTTCATTATACTCAGTACTTGAGCTATGCCTGTCTCACCTGCTCGTTTCAAGTACTGAACACCCGTGCATCACTATTAGGAGCCTTCAATGAGTAATGCATTGCGGAGGGAGGAATGTTAGCAATTCATTGACCAGATGTCACACAAGGAGAGGGTATGCCCGCCGCACGTCTCAATACTATAGATACAGGGGGACTAGGAAGGCCCTAACGGTAGGGAGAGGGGAAACGGGTCATCATCTGACACTAACCTGTGTCTGCACTCTACACTCCCTAACATCCCTAAGCGGGTCCTTTCCCCCGTCGCCATCAGTGCGTACTCCCTGAGCTGTCCCTCCACTCACCCTGGCTAGTGCAAAGACCGGTGAATGCAATAGACTGTACCTCTACAATAAAACATATAAATTGGCTTAGAGCACCTCATGGACAAGCAGGGTTACCGTATACCCCAGAGTGGGGCACACGTCACTATCAAAAGGAGTTCTTCTCGGACAACATCCAAACATGAAAAAATTGAAAAAGGACAAGTTGGTGAAATGCATCAAACTCTGTTTATTCCTCCTCCTGTTACGACGTTTCGATCCCTAAGAATCTTTCTCAACAAAGGATATAAATCGACACCACAGTTGCAGCAAAACTCCAGGACTGCAAGCAACAACAGACCCGTCCAGCAATGTGCTCACCTCAAGGTGGTCAGCATAGAAATGATTCTCTGTAGTTGGCATCATGTGATGTAACAAGTGACAATTTAAGGTGGAGGGGAGTGGTCACAAACTGGCAGCATCTGTATCAGCAAGGAAATACTCATTTACCCCCAGTTGGGCCGAGTTTCACAAAACAATGTGAAGCTCAGATCTCAGAGCTGTCACCGGTCTCTCAAGAACGGGGGACACTCATGACACCAGACCCACTGGTCTGTTGCTTTGCTTCCATGTTGGGGTGTCGGTCCAATGCAATATTATTGTCTATTTCTGATTATTTTGCAACTTTACAAAGTTACCTTCTATCTTTCTAACCATCCATTTTATCTGTGTTCATTAATAGGAGCAAAATGTGAATTCTCCAAATACCGATCATATGTGGATCTTTTTAATGTACATAAATACAGTGATTCTCCCTAACATCAACTCAACTCAGAGCGATACATTGGTAATGCTGGGTCAGAAACACCAACAGCAGCTTTCTATGGACCTCGCGGGTCAGACAAAGCCCCATTGTGTGGAGTTGTGAATTCTTAGATGTAGTTTTTTCTATAGACCATTGGAACTTTTGGGCCCCCTAGTCTCCAGGGCCCGGGTGCGATTGCAGCCCCTGCACCTGTTGTAGTTATGCCCCTGTGTGCTACAATTTGGCAACACAGGGCTTTTATCAAGGAATTAGGGAAGTGATGATCAGCAAAGATGCTTAAATGTAATGTTTCAATAGAAAAAAGATCTCTTCTTTAAATCAAGTTATTTTATTAAAGATTTTTGACAATAGCACACGAACCTCTCTGTACAAGACTGATAATACCTTCATATACAGTAGAAACACTAGGATCCATTTCACAATACTGTTATCACAGCTCACTTTCCTCCTCTGTACAATGACTATACACCTTATATACAAGTAGATAACACAGTATCCACCATTCACAATAGGTGATATCACAGCTCACCTCCTCCTCCTGTACAATGACTGATAACACCTCTATATACAGTAGAGAACACAGGATCCACCATTCACAATAGGTGATATCACAGCTCACCTCCTCCTGTACAATGACTGATAACACCTCTATATACAGTAGATAACACAAGATCCACCATTCACATTAGGTGATATCACAGCTCACCCTCCTCCTGTACAATGACTGATAACACCTCTATATACAGTAGATAACACAGGATCCACCATTCACAATAGGTGATATCACAGCTCACCTCCTCCTCCTGTACAATGACTGATAACAACCTCTATATACAGTAGATAACACAGGATCCTTCATTCACATTAGGTGATATCACAGCTCACCTCCTCCTGTACAATGACTGATAACACCTCTATATACAGTAGATAACACAGGATCCACCATTCACAATAGATGATATCACAGCTCACCTCCTCCTGTACAATGACTGATAACACCTCTATATACAGTAGATAACACAGGATCCTCCATTCACAATAGGTGATATCACAGCTCACCTCCTCCTCCTGTACAATGACTGATAACACCTCTATATACAGTAGATAACACAGGATCAACCATTCACAATAGGTGATATCACAGCTCACCTCCTCCTGTACAATGACTGATAACACCTCTATATACAGTAGATAACACAGGATCCACCATTCACAATAGGTGATATCACAGCTCACCTCCTCCTCCTGTACAATGACTGATAACACCTCTATATACAGTAGATAACACAGGATCCACCATTCACAATAGGTGATATCACAGCTCACCTCCTCCTCCTGTACAATGACTAATAACACCTCTATATACAGTAGATAACACAGGATCCACCATTCACAATAGGTGATATCACAGCTCACCTCCTCCTCCTGTACAATGACTGATAACACCTCTATATACAGTAGATAACACAGGATCCACCATTCCCAATAGGTGATATCACAGCTCACCTCCTCCTCCTGTACAATGACTGATAACACCTCTATATACAGTAGATAACACAGGATCTACCATTCACAATAGATGATATCACAGCTCACATCCTCCTCCTGTACAATGACTGATAACACCTCTATATACAGTAGATAACACAGGATCCACCATTCACAATAGATGTTTACCACAGCTCCACCTCCTCCTGTACATGACTGATAACACCTCTATATACAGTAGATAACACAGGATCCACCATTCACAATAGGTGATTCCAGCTCACCTCTTCCTCCTGTATAATGACTGATAACACCTCTATATACAGTAGATAACACAGGATCCACCATTCAAATAGGTGATATCACAGCTCACCTCCTCCCTGTACAATGACTGATAACACCTCTATATACAGTAGATAACACAGGATCCACCATTCACAATAGATGATATCACAGCTCACCTCCTCCTGTACAATGACTGATAACACCTCTATATACAGTAGATAACACAGGATCCACCATTCACAATAGGTGATTCACAGCTCACCTCCTCCTCCTGTACAAGTGACTGATAACACCTCTATATACAGTAGATAACACAGGATCCACCATTCACAATAGATGATACCACAGCTCACCTCCTCCTCCTGTACAATGACTGATAACACCTCTATATACAGTAGATAACACAGGATCCACCATTCACAATAGATGATATCAGCTCACCTCCTCCTGTACAATGACTGATACACCTCTATATACAGTAGATAACACAGGATCCACCATTCACAATAGGTGATGTCACAGCTCACCCTCCTCCTGTACAATGACTGATAACACCTCTATATACAGTAGATAACACAGGATCTCCATTCACAATAGGTGATATCACAGCTCACTCTCCTCCTGTACAATGTATAACACTATATACAGTAGTAACACAGATCTACATTACATAGTGATATCACAGCAATCTCTGGTAATACTGATACACCATTCATAAGTAGATAAACAGATCACTCACAATAGATGTACACAGCTCCTCCTCTGTACAATGACTGATAACACCTCTATATACAGTAGATAACACAGGATCCACCATTCACAATAGGTGATCTCCCAGCTCACCTCTTCCTCCTGTATAATGACTGATAACACCTCTATATACAGTAGATAACACAGGATCCACCATTCATAATAGGTGATATCACAGCTCACCCTCCTCCTGTACAATGACTGATAACACCTCTATATACAGTAGATAACACAGGATCCACCATTCATAATAGGTGATATCACAGCTCACCTCCTCCTCCTGTACAATGACTGATAACACCTCTATATACAGTAGATAACACAGGATCCACCATTCACAATAGATGATATCACAGCTCACCTCCTCCTGTACAATGACTGATAAACACCTCTATATACAGTAGATAACACAGGATCCACCATTCACAATAGGTGATATCACAGCTCACCTCCTCCTCCTGTACAGTGACTGATAACACCTCTATATACAGTAGATAACACAGGATCCACCATTCACAATAGATGATACCACAGCTCACCTCCTCCTCCTGTACAATGACTGATAACACCTCTATATACAGTAGATAACACAGGATCCACCATTCACAATAGATGATCTCACAGCTCACCTCCTCCTCCTGTACAATGACTGATAACACCTCTATATACAGTAGATAACACAGGATCCACCATTCACAATAGGTGATATCACAGCTCACCTCCTCCTGTACAATGACTGATAACACCTCTATATACAGTAGATAACACAGGATCCACCATTCACAATAGATGATATCACAGCTCACCTCCTCCTGTACAATGACTGATAACACCTCTATATACAGTAGATAACACAGGATCCACCATTCACAATAGTGATATCACAGCTCACCACCTCCTCCTGTACAATGACTGATAACACCTCTATATACAGTAGATAACACAGGATCCACCATTCACAATAGGTGATATCACAGCTCACCACCTCCTCCTGTACAATGACTGATAACACCTCTATATACAGTAGATAACACAGGATCCACCATTCACAATAGGTGATATCACAGCTCACCTCCTCCTCCTGTACAATGACACCTATATATACTCCATATAATTGTATAATGAAAAATCCTCTTTGTCTTTCACCTTTTCACATTTCCCGCAGCAGAGAGTAAAGTCACATTGTATCCAGTGTAGATATCTCCATCAGGACCTACAAATTCCAAGCCAGCGGTATAGTCTGTTACAATGTATCAGTCTGGGCTTTATGTTATTATAAGGATTATTTTACAATGGATACAAATGTAACAAACAATCAGCTGCGAGAAGCATTAGGACTCAGTATTAATCTTATGATTGTAAAGAATAACTTTCCCCTTCGCTGAAATCAGATCTCTGCTTGCTGTCAGTGGATGACGATGTCGTTGCCCAAAGGCTGAAAACTTGTCTTGACCTCATATATCTTAGACTATGTTCACATGTTCAGTTTTCTGGTCAGGTTTTTAAGCCAGGAGTGGATGAAAAATACTCAAGTGGTGTGGTGACGTCTTATTAATGTTCAGAGGCAACAAATCATTCTGTGTGCAAGGAATACATAGATTCATATACTGTAGGAGTAGATTTTCTTTTTTTGATTGGGGGAACCACATTAGGTCTTGCTCACATTTACATTTTTCTTTTTTTGCATTTTTTTGCATCAGAACACAGAAAGGCTTCAGCGGCACACACCGGCAAAAACATCTTCGTAACAATTAGGAGGAGAGGGAGGGAAGTGATACCAGCAGGATGGCAGACGTTTCGCCTGACAACGCTTCAACAGGTGCACAAAACTTGTGTTGCTTCGGTGGTGCCAATTTCACGCCTGTTCTCTAGTATAACATCACCTTAGCGCCTGTGCCCATGTTGCTGCGTTTTTTGACATATCTGCATCATTATCTGCCCTGTCTATCCTGAAGCAGCAAAGTGCGGCACCAACCCTACATATCTTTTCCTTGCGTATTTCTTGCAGACTTTGGATACAGCATGTCAGTGATTGATGCATATTTTGGTGCATTGTTCAGCCCTTCCAGCCATTGCCTTGATTACAAGATACGTGCCGTAACAAAAAACAAAGGAACTACGTGCCAAAACCACATCAAAAAGGCCTATATCTGCACCACCTGCGCAGCGTGGCACAGAGCCTTGGCACACATGTGCTCCCTAGTTCCGAAACCTTCTAATAAGGTATCAGATACAATGTGTCAATCTGGAGTTCAGTCTAGACTTGATACAACTGTGACAAACCCTCAGCTGTGACAAGTATCAGCTTTTTGGATAGCGGTAAAAATTCGGACTCAGAAAGGTCTCATTTCTGAGCTATGATGTAGCATTGATCCCCTCCTTTTTTGGGGTAGAACAAATTATATTTACCGCTATTATATAAAAGAGATGCAAATCATATGAATTATCTAATCATTCATAAATATGAATCTGCTGTCCCCTGAGTATAGTTAAGTGCATGGTGAGTACAGAGTAGCTCCCCCTTACCTTAGAGCACGGGGTCCCGGATTATCCTGACAGATCAGGGGTCCCGGATTATCCTGATAGATCAGGGGGTCTCGGATTATCCTGACAGATCAGGGGGTCCTGGATTATCCTGATAGATCAGGGGGTCCCGGATTATCCTGACAGAGCAGAGGGTCCCGGATTATCGTGACAGAGCAGGGGTCCTGGATTATCCTGATAGATCAGGGGTCTCGGATTATCCTGACAGATCAGGGGTCCTGGATTATCCTGATAGATCAGGGGGTCCCTGGATTATCCTGACAGAGCAGGGGGACACGGATTATCCTGACAGAGCACGGGGTCTCGGATTATCCTGACAGATCAGGGGATCCTGGATTATCCTGACAGAGCAGGGTGTCCCGGATTATCCTGACAGATCAGGGGTCCCGGATTATCCTGATAGATCAGGGGTCTCGGATTATCCTGACAGATCAGGGGGTCCTGGATTATCCTGATAGATCAGGGGGTCCTGGATTATCCTGACAGAGCAGGGGGACACGGATTATCCTGACAGAGCACGGGGTCTCGGATTATCCTGACAGATCAGGGGATCCTGGATTATCCTGACAGAGCAGGGTGTCCCGGATTATCCTGACAGATCAGGGGGTCCCAGATTATCCTGACAGAGCAGGGGGTCCCAGATTATCCTGATAGAGCAGGGGGTCCTGGATTATCCTGACAGAGCAGGGGTCCAGATTATCCTGACAGAGCAGAGGGTCCTGGATTATCCTGACAGAGCAGGGGTCCCAGATTATCCTGACAGAGCAGAGGGTCCTGGATTATCCTGACAGAGCAGAGGGTCCTGGATTATCCTGATAGAGCAGGGGGTCCCAGATTATCCTGACAGAGCAGGGGTCCTGGATTATCCTGACAGAGCACGGGGTCCCGGATTATCCTGACAGAGCAGGGGTCCCTGGATTATCCTGACAGAGCAGGGGTCCCAGATTATCCTGACAGAGCAGAGGGTCCCAGATTATCCTGACAGAGCAGAGGGTCCTGGATTATCTGACAGATCAGGGGGTCCCGGATTATCCTGACAGAGCAGAGGGTCCTGGATTATCCTGATAGATCAGGGGGTCCTGGATTATCCTGACAGAGCAGAGGGTCCTGGATTATCCTGATAGAGCAGGGGGTCCCAGATTATCCTGACAGAGCAGAGGGTCCTGGATTATCCTGACAGAGCAGGGGTCCTGGATTATCCTGACAGAGCAGGTTGTCCTGGATTATTCTGACAGAGCAGGGGTCCGGATTATCTGACAGAGCAGGGGTCCCAGATTATCCTGACAGAGCAGGGGTCCCGGATTATCCTGACAGAGCAGAGGGTCCTGGATTATCCTGACAGAGCAGGGGGTCCTGCATTATCCTGACAGATGCAGTTGATCCATGTCCTGTAGATCCTCACTGCTCAGAACTGACAAGGTCACCCCATGTAATCAGAGGGACCCCGCACCTCCTGCAGACTGCGCCCCTTATTCTGCCTCCTCCAGGTTCTCTGTACAGTGAAGCTCTGCAGCCTCCAGTCCCCGGACGGCAGCTCACCCCCTCCCCTTTCCTTACACTGTCAATAGCTGAACCCAACACATGTAGGAGTGGATTGTGCAGCTCCACCGCCGACACCTGTCAGTGGAGAGTCCTGGAGGGAAGAGGATCTACACATTTCCTCCTTTATAAACTATGGGTTTCAGTGGCGTAACTTGAATCTCAGGGGCCCCGATGCAAAAGCTCCAATGGGGCCCCCAAATATTGCAAATCTTTAATAGCATTAGTTTTATTTCTATAAGTTAAAGGGACTTTTGGGGCCCCCCTAGGCTCCAGGGCCCGGGTATGGCTCCCATTAATTGATTTTATATCTTGATAGATCGGGCGATTCTGAACATGGCACCTTTGGATCCCACTGTCAGGGATCCAAAGGAATAATAGCCCCGATCGCTGCTATTAGCCCGACATCTCAGCTGATGAGATCAGTTTTTGATGTGAACACCGCATTGGGACCCGACCCATGACGTTGTACAACATCATGGGTCGTGAAGGGGTTAATATCAATATACAGCATTTACATCCAAGATTCTGCAGCGATCCATGTTATGTTTGCTCAAATTTTTATTGCTGCTAAGATTCTGTCTGCAGTCACCACTAGGGGGAGCTCTCTGTATACAGAGATACATGATAAGATCCTGTCTACAGTCACCACTAGGGGGAGCTCCCTGTATACAGAGATACATGATAAGATCCTGTCTGCAATAACCACTAGGGGGAGCTCCCTGTATACAGAGATACATGATAAGATTCTGTCTGCAGTCACCACTAGGGGGAGCTCCCTGTATACAGAGATACATGATAAGATTCTATCTGTAGTCACCACTAGGGGGAGCTCCCTGTATACAGAGATACATGATAAGATCCTGTCTGCAGACACCACTAGGGGGAGCTCCCTGTATACAGAGATACATGATAACATTCTGTCTGCAGCCACCACTAGGGGGAGCTCCCTGTATACAGAGATACATGATAAGATTCTGTCTGCAGTCACCACTAGGGGGAGCTCCCTGTATACAGAGATACATGATAAGATTCTGTCTGCAGTCACCACTAGGGGGAGCTCCCTGTATACAGAGATATGACTCACCGTGGCCGGCTGACTCCGGTTGATACAGGCGATGCTTCCTTCCTCCTTGTCACGGGTGGACCGCGCCTGCCGGTAGTGGGGCCCGGTGTAGTGCAGATCAAAAGTGTTTGAAGACGTCTTGGTGGAACAGATTAAAGGGGTTTTTAATTTATTCGTGACGCCACCTATGAGTAGTTCGGTAAGGACTACCGACGCTGCGGAACCTCCGGGGGATGGACAGCAGCAAGATGTTACGCTCCCCACAGGCTGAGCGGTGATCCCCGGAGGCTGGAGCTGCTTAAGATGTTGTGCGGCAGCTGCGGTTACCTTGTTGTGCGGACGGACAGTTCATAAGGAAGCACGGACACAGGTAGTCTCTGCAACGGGTCTTTACTGTAACCAGCAGGCAGTACATGGCATACAGTGATTGAGTAGTAGATCGGGTGGACTCAGCAGTGATGGTGTTCCTCAGAGATCCGCAAGTGTTCCTCCATTCTAACTTGTTTTTGCCAGTGTCGCCCAGGAATATCAGGTCGGGTACGGGGAGGCTGCTTCAATGCCCTATCCATAATGTACGTCCTGGATGTTTTGGGGAGCCTTGGGTCCCTCAGTGGGTACACCGCTGGTTAGACGACTGGAGACTGGCTGGTGGTGGGGTGCTCCTGTGAAGCTGCTCCTCCACGGGGCTGGTTCGCGTGGCAGAGGTGAACTGCTGCCAGCTTCGGTACCAGTGAACCGGCTGTGAGTTGTGGGCACGGGAGTCTTTTGGGAACCCGTGTAGAAATGCCCATTCCCGGTAGTTAAGGCCTCAGGTGCTGACACCCGACCGGTGACGGCCCAGGGGCCCGCACGGAGTGCGGAGCCCCCGCTCCTCTCCAAGCTCTAGTCTGCTCTTGTCAGGTTCTAGATCCTCTCTCCTTCTCTCTAGATTCTTGTGTGTTCTACTGCACTACCCTAACACTCCACCCCCCAGGACCTATGATTGGTCCCCTGTTCTAGGTGTTGCATGTTGGGTTGGATCTCAAAGTTAACTATTTCATTGCTGAGTCAGAGAATATTGCGGCTGCAATACTCCCTTGTGACGCACTCGTTGCGGGGCGCCACAGATACATGATAAGATCCTGCCTGCAGTCACCACTAGGGGGAGCTCCCTGTATACAGAGATACATGATAAGATCCTGTCTGCAGCCACCACTAGGGGGAACTCTCTGTATACAGGGATACATGATAAGATCCTGTCTGCAGTGACCACTAGGGGGAGCTCCCTGTATACGGAGATACATGATAAGATTCTGTCTGCAGCCACCACTAGGAGGAGCTCCCAGTATACAGAGATACATGATAAGATTCTATCTGTAGTCACCACTAGGGGGAGCTCCCTGTATAGAGAGATACATGATAAGATCCTGTCTGCAGTCACCACTAGGGGGAGCTCCCTGTATACAGAGATACATGATAAGATCTTGTCTGCAGTCACCACTAGGGGGAGCTCCCTGTATACCGAGATACATGATAAGATCTTGTCTGCAGTCACCACTAGGGGGAGCTCCCTGTATACAGAGATACATGATAAGATTCTGTCTGCAGCCACCACTATGGGGAGCTCCCTGTATACAGAGATACATGATAAGATCTTGTCTGCAGTCACCACTAGGGGGAGCTCCCTGTATACAGAGATACATGATAAGATCTTGTCTGCAGTCACCACTAGGGGGAGCTCCCTGTATACAGAGATACATGATAAGATTCTATCTGCAGTCACCACTAGAGGGAGCTCCCTGTATACAGAGATACATGATAAGATCTTGTCTGCAGCCACCACTATGGGGAGCTCCCTGTATACAGAGATACATGATAAGATCTTGTCTGCAGTCACCACTAGGGGGAGCTCCCTGTATACAGAGATACATGATAAGATCTTGTCTGCAGTCACCACTAGGGGGAGCTCCCTGTATACAGAGATACATGATAAGATCTTGTCTGCAGTCACCACTAGGGGGAGTTCCCTGGAAAGGTTTTGTGACTCTGAAAAACATTAAAGGGTATTTATAGTATTGTAACCACAAGCTTTATACAGAGAACGATTAAATAAAAAAACTGTGACTAACTGCAATGTTTTTAGATGCTTTTGAGAATCGTTTTGTTAATGTTTCCAAAACAGTTTAAAAAAATCTAAAACAAATATATTTATTTTCCACAGATCCCTTTAGTTTCTTCTATTTGTAAAACAATTCATTAGAAACATTAACATTGGATATATTTGCAGTGATCAATGCAGCGAGAGATAAGACAGTGTAGGGATCACATTATAGGATCTGCTGATCTCTCGCTCAGGAATTCCTGCTATCTGCTCTATTATCCATTTCAGCTGTGTCAGATATTAAAAAAAGAACCTTTTCCCTCCTATCGCCCCCTATGAGGAATGCAGACACGTGAACGGACCGAGGCCCGGGGCAGCAGGATCACATCATCCAGCTTTAGGTGTGATTACATATATTCCACTATGGCAGTATGGTGGAGATACAATGTGTGGAATCAGCTATCAGCAATGTTTCCTTTACATCTGACATTTAAAGGCATAATAGAAAAACGATGATTCAATTATGTAATGATGTGACAATCCACATTGATCATATCTGATTGGCTGCAGTGATCATGTGATGTTACATTTGGGATCAGCCAGTGGTGTTACTTGAAGCACCAAGACACCACTAGGGGGAGCTCCCTGTATACAGAGATACATGATAAGATCCTGTCTGCAGTCACCACTAGGGGGAGCTCCCTGTATACAGAGATACATGATAAGATCCTGTCTGCAGTCACCACTAGGGGGAGCTCCCTGTATACAGAGATTCATGATAAGATCCTGTCTGCAGTCACCACTAGGGGGAGCTCCCTGTATACAGAGATACATGATAAGATCCTGTCTGCAGTCACCACTAGGGGGAGCTCCCTGTATACAGAGATACATGATAAGATTCTGTCTGCAGCCACCACTAGGGGGAGCTCCCTGTGTACAGAGATACATGATAAGGTCCTGTCTGCAGTCACCACTAGGGGGAGCTCCCTGTATGCAGGGAAACACAGTAAGATCCTGTCTGCTGTCACTACTAGGGGGAGCTCACTATATACAGAGATACATGATAAGATTCTGTCTGTTGTTACCACTAGGGGGAGCTCCCTGTATACAGAGATACATGATAAGATCCTGTCTGCAGACACCACTAGGGGGAGCTCCCTGTATACAGAGATACATGATAAGATCCTGTCTGCAGTTACCACTAGGAGGAGCTCCCTGTATACAGAGATACATGATAAGATCCTGTCTGCAGTTACCACTAGGGGGAGCTCCCTGTATGCAGGGATACATCATAAGATTCTGTCTGCAGCCACCACTAGGGGGAGCTCCCTGTATACAGACATACATGATAAGATCCTGTCTGCAGACACCACTAGGGGGAGCTCCCTGTATACAGAGATACATGATAAGATCCTGTCTGCAGTTACCACTAGGAGGAGCTCCCTGTATGCAGGGATACATCATAAGATTTTGTCTGCAGCCACCACTAGGGGGAGCTCCCTGTATAAAGACATACATGATAAGATCCTGTCTGCAGTCACCACTAGGGGGAGCTCCCTGTATACAGAGATACATGATAAGATTCTGTCTGCAGCCACCACTAGGGGGAGCTCCCTGTATACAGAGATACATGATAAGGTCCAGTCTGCAGTCACCACTAGGGGTGCTACCTGTATGCATGGATACATCATAAGATTCTGTCTGCAGCCACCACTAGGGGGCCCCCAATTATTGTAAACCTTTAATATTATTGGTTATTTCATATAGGCCAAAGGGACTTTTGTGGCCCCCTAGGGTTCCATGGCGCAACCCCTGCACCTGTTGTTGTTACGCCCCTGGGATCAGCGATACACAACCTAATCAATAGGAGAACTACTAATATATGTAATGTACTGTAGGATTGCTCAGGGATCTACTAGCAAATGGAAGCAAAGACACACACTGCAATCAAGTTTAAAGTGAACAAGTCTTGTGATTAACTAACACGTGGCAGATATAATGTGAAGTGCAGCAAATGAACAAGTTCATCATACAGGAATATCTGAAAGTCTTTAGGACGTTTACTAGCATGAAAACATAAATAAGGCAGTCTAAAGGAGAAGTCAATAAAGAACACAGTCTTATAACAATATAGCACCCAGAGGGATGGGAATGGAAGTCCACAGAAATACAAGTCCAGGACCCAATAGTACAGAGCAGCTTAAGAATGTCCCAAATGTCCAGAGCGCTGCATCTGCACAATAAACAACTGTAAATACTAGCAGGGTACACTGGGCTTACGTGTAACAAGACTGGAGAAACGTAACAGAGTCTGGGAACACAGCGCAGGAGCAGACAAGAAGCTGGAGACAGGTGAGATTGCAGGAATACAACTGCAGTTACTGGAAAAGCTGAAGGGATCAGCACGGAGTGGAGCAGGCTGGTAAAGCAGCAGGTAGACAGGAATACTTACTGAATACTCGAGTGTGGCTAGACGGTAGGCTGAGGAGGATCACATGAAGCAGCGGAGGCCATCTTGAAAAGGGGCAAGACGCACAGAATCTCAATAGACGTCCTAACAATATATTTTAATTATTTATTTTACAAAACCCTTTTAATACTTAAAGGGCATCTCCAATCTGAAAGAGAAGTGAACACAAGGTGATACACAGACAGTTTTTGCTCCAATTTTATTCACTTATTTTTTTTAAAAAAACGTTGTCATCCGGTTCCAGACACGTGGGCCCATTATTTAGTGGTAATTTTGGGGGTATTTTCCGCATGGGTGGGGCTTACAGATCCTCTAGGGCGGGTCTTTAGGCTGCTCTGCATGATTATACTTCAGTATAATAAAAAAAAATGTGTCAGTCTGAATTCTAGACTGTTTAGCCTGTTTCAGACTTTAAAACATTGTAGCAAATGCTCAGCAGTGTGAGAGATCTATTTTGGAAGCAGTAAATCCTTTTATAATGGCAATTTGTAGTAAATGATGATGAACTTTGATAAGAATTTAACTTTTCTTATTTATAGGACAAGACCATGAAATGAAGCCACCGCCACCTCCACCAGGTCCAGGCCGCTAATGTTTATGGGCTGTCATAGACGAATGTTTCATTTTATTTATTTTAGCTTCAGCTTGATCTTGAGCCATGGCAGATTGATGGATGAACACTCTGTATGAAGATCGATCTTGTGCAGCCTAGAAAGATCCACCAGGATCTTCTCCAAGGATAAATAGGTTCATCAGAGTCTCCACCAAGCCTAGATAGGTCTACCAAAGTTTTCTTCAATCATAGATAGGTCCACCAGGGTCTGCTCCAAGCCTAGATAGGTCCACCTGAGTGTCCTCCAAGCCTACATAGATCCACCAGGGTCTTCTCCAAGCCTAGATGAGTCCACCAGGGTCTTCTACAAACCAAGATAGATCCACAAGGGTCTTCTCCAAGCCTAGATAGGTCCACCAGGGTCTTCTCCCAGCCTAGATAGATCCACGAGGGTCTTCTCCAAGCCTAGGTGCGTCTTTCCAAGGCTAGATAGGTCGATCAGGGTCTTCTCCAAGCCTAGATAGCTCCACCAGGATCTTCTTCAAGCCTAGATAGGTGCACCAGGGTCTTCTCCAACCCTAGAAAGGTCCACGATGGTCTTCTACAAGCCTAGATAGGTCAATCAGGGTCTGCTCCAAGCCTAGATAGATCCACCTGTGTCCTCTCCAAGGTTAGATAGGTCCACCAGAGTCTTCTCCAGGCCTAGATGGGACGTCCCACCAGATGTCCACCAGGCCTAGAGATAGGTCCACCAGAGTCTTCTCCAGGCCTAGATAGGTCCACCAGAGTCTTCTCCAGGCCTAGATAGGTCCACCAGGGTCTTCTCCGCCCATTTCTATTCTTGATTGTATGAAGCCATAGGGTTGCTGTTCTTCCTCTTCACCTTGTTCTTTCTACTCTTCTGACCATGATGTCCTTCTCCAGTGATTGCTCTCTTCGTATGGTGTGTAGACAAGTCCTATGTTGGTGATCCTTCCTTCCAGTGACATGTCTGGGTTGATTTGTTTGCTCTTCTTGCCATCCATGGTATTAAAGATTCCCTTTTACTGCACATGCGGCTGCTCATGTTGTTGGAGATACGCGTCTACCTTATATCTCTTATTTCCAGTAAGATACAAAGGATGGATGTGGAATAATTGGGCAATGAGATGTGTCAGTCCCATAGACCCCGGATTGTTGGTGACAGCCATCACTACAGCTCTATCTTGTGTATCCGCTCATTGACACTGGAACATCACTTCTCGATGTTATCACCTTCTTCCTCCTCGATATCTGGTCAGATTAATCTAGATAATCTCATGTCTGTTTCCTGCCTGATTCACATCAGAGGACAAAGCAGAAACCCTCCATCCAATGCCCCTGCACCCGGTGCTGTCTTTGATTCTATAGTATGTTCAGACCCAAACCTGGACAGTTGAAAACTCCTTTCCTGTACCCCCTATAGCCATATCTTACAAGACTGGTGAATGTGTCACGAGAGTCTCCTGTCATTGGGATTTGTCTCACATTGTCTTGTGAGACTCGATTTTATACGTAGTTGCTTCATTTTGGTGTAGCAAGGGTTAAGGAAGCTTTCCTCGCTGGAAGTTTCTGGGTCAGGTGATGCCGGTTTGTAACCACTCCCCTTCCCTTTATTAGTCACATGTTCCATTACCTGATGCCAGTTATAGATTGTTTCTATTCTGACCACCATGGAGGAAGGAAGTCTCTAATGGCTGCTGGTGATTCTCATTCTGAGTTCGGTTGTTGGAGCTGTGTCGTCTGTAGCCAAGTGTTTGGTACGCTTTATTGTCTAGTGTTCCCCTGTGTCAGACTATTGTAGAGATGTAGTCTAGTGCACTCACCGGTCCTTGTACTAGCCAGGCACGGGATGGTGACGCAGGAGGAAGGACCCGCTTAGGGATGTTAGGGAGTCCAGGATACATAGGGGAGTATCCATCTCCCCTCTCCCTACCATTAGGGCCTTCCTACTCTTTTCCATCCCCCGTTCTACCCTTTGTGTTACATTCACACTGGGAGTTGTATTTCCCGGTGTCACTACCACAAATCAAGGCAGTGATCATGGCACCAATGATTTGGGAAGAATGTGTGCAATAATGGATGTGGCCCATTTTTTTCATATCTTGATTATTATTCTTCTTGAGTCACAATATTAATGACTAAAACAGCATATAGATATTCAAGGATAGCAAATCTTGATAGTTTAGCAGCAATGACCTCCTAATAACAGCCTTCTTCCCCATTGGCCATATTAATCCACTCCTGCTAGTTCCAATGGCTCAGGTTAAGCATGCACGGTTCCCTTTACTCCTCTCCAGTAGCTGTTGGGCCTCTCCCCTTGTGCCGGCGATCCCTCTGTCTTGGTGCCTTGGAGCGTTCTGTGAACAGGAAGGTTACGGCGCTCATCATGATGTTATGATGCCGTGGCCTCCCGCGTGATGGGTGAACCTCCGAAACTCCATGAAAGTCAGGTCATTCAGCTCAAGAAGCCCAAAGATGCAGGAAATCAGAGGATGCCGGAGGACTGGAGAGGTGGCTGTGATGAGAGGAGAAGCCCTTGAACTTGCTTGGTTCTTTGATTCTGTGAGTCTCGGTTGCTTCCTTGCTCTAACCAGCTTCACTCTCAGACATGCAAACAGAAAGTGCAGGACCTTGTTTACATCATAGACCATGTGATACATCAGGAGACTCACTATATCCATGAGACATACCTATAGGAGGTATGTGGATGGTCAGTCCCTCCTATCACTTCTGAACATTCTATGAAACTAGCCCTTAACATAAAAATAAGATTCCTATCAGGTCCCCGTCTGTGTGAACATACATATGCTGTACATAGCCGGTATACCTCACTATTCACAATGAATAACTTATCTAAACATCACATTTCTCAGGAAAACCAACCTGAAAAGCCAAATTTGAATTTTACCTGATCATCTCTATTCATTATACTGTATGTCCCTATATAAAGCTATTATACACACTACCGTTCAAAAGTTTGGGGTCACTTAGAAAGCGAATGGACATTTAGAAAACCCTTGCACAAGGATGTTAGCACAGCTGAAAACGGTTTGGCTGATTAGAGAAACTATAAAACTGACCTTCCTTTGAGCTAGTTGAGAATCTGGAGCATTACATTTGTTTGTTCTATGAAACTCTCAAAATGACCTGAAAAAGAGAACTTTCATGTGAAACTTAACAGTCTATTCTTGTTCTTAGAAATGAAGGTTATTCCGTGCAAGAAATTGCCTAGAAAGTGAAGATTTCCTACAACGGTGTGTACTATTCCCTTCAGAGGAGAGCACAAACAGGCTCTAACCAGAGTAGAAAGAGAAGTGGGAGGCCCCTCTGCACAACTGAGCAACAAGACAAGTACATTAGAGTCTCTAGTTTGAGAAATCGAGGCCTCACAGCTCCTCATCTGGCAGCTTCATTAAATAGTACCCGCCAAAGGTCTGCAATGCTGGAATTGCTGCACAGGAGCATTCTGTGACGGGAGCAAAGTTTGAAGGAGAAAATTATTATATCAAATAAAAATCATCATCTCTAACCTTGTCAATGTCTGGACTATAATTTCTATTCATTTTGCAACTCTTTTGATGAATAAAAGTATGAGTTTTCATGGAAAAACAAGATTGTCTGGGCGACGCCAAACTTTTGAAGCAACATGAGAACTTGTCAAAGGAGGGATGGACATGTCGAGTCTAAAAAGAGTGGACTTATAAAGGGGCTGGCGGGTCCAGGGGGCAGGGGCGCAGATGCCCCCCAGGCCAGTGGTCCAGCAGCAGTTTTGGGGCTACCTGTCATGTTGGTCTGGGTGGCCGCTCTGCTCCTGAAGATCACTGCTCATGGGCTACTGCTATGTGTTTGCCCCCCCCCAGGCCAAAATTTGCCAGCCAGTCCCTGGACATATGCACAGCAAAAGTCATAAAGAAGTGACCGATCCATTCTTCTGGCGGCTCCTCCTTGGAAGCTGCCAATATACTATATATGACAGTAAGGCTCTGTGCACACAGTGCGTTTTTATTGTAATTTTTGATGCATTTTTGAGTGCAGATGTGTCACAAAACCGCATGACAGAAAAGTCAATAAGAATCTTGAAGTCTCCTGAGGATTTTCTGCAGATGTCAATTCTTTCTGAGTTTTTGCAGTTTGAGAAAAAAACATGCAAAAAGGGCATCAAACATGCAGGATTTTTGCAGCCAAGAGATGCAGACGTTTCTGCAACCAAATGCAACGTTCCAGGGTCAGGTTTCCAGTAGAGCAATGAGAGGATTCAGGGATTCAACTGAGGCATACAGAGGTCAAAATACCAAGAGAAAAGGCAAAAGGCTTCCGCAAAGACGTCAGGAAGTGACCAACACAGCACAAAGCTCAAATAAAAGTGAAAAATAATTTAAAAAAATTAAGAAGCATAAAAATACCTTAAATCATCTGAACTGAAAACCCAACATGATAAAATCATTGCGACATCGATCTCTCTAACAGTAATTAGGCATCTTCTCTTTCCTTTGTTGAAAGGATTGTTAAAGGTTCAGTCTTTGACTTACAGGTTAGTTGTGTGACACTAGATAATACTAATACGGTAGCTAGGGTGTGACAGGAGTATAGACAACAGGGAAGAATAGACAGCAGGGAAGACAGGTAGGTCAGGTTTCAGGAGAGCTCATAGTATTCAGGGAGTGGACAGAGACATAGGTTCCTGGAGAGTTTGTAGTATTCAGGGAGTAGATAGATAAGTAGTAATGCAACAATCCAGGGTCAGGTTCCTGGAGAGCTCGTAGTATTCAGGGAGTAGACAGTGACAAAAGTTCCAGGAGAGCTTGTAGAATTCAGGGAGTAGATAGATATGTAGTAATGCAACAATCTAGGGTCAGGTTCCAGGAGGGCTCATAGTATTCAGGGAGTAGACAGAGACATAGGTTCCTGGAGAGCTTGTAGTATTCAGGGAGTAGACAGAGACATTGGTTCCTGGAGAGCTTGTAGCATTCAGGGAGTAGATAGATAAATAGTAATGCAACCATCCAGGATCAGGTTCCTGGAGGGCTTGTAGTATCCAGGGAGTACATAGAAACATAGGTTCCAGGAGAGCTTGTAGTATTCAGGGAGTAGATAGATAAATACATAGATAAACAGTAATGCAACAATCCAGGGTCAGGTTCCAGGAGAGCTTGTAGTATTCAGAGAGTGGACAGAGACATAGGTTCCTGGAAGGTTTGTAGTATTCAGGGAGTAGATAGTTAAATAGTAATGCAACAATCCAGGGTCAGGTTCCTGGAGAGCTCGTAGTATTCAGGTACTAGACAGAGACATAGGTTCCTGGAGAGCTTGTAGTATTCAGGGAGTAGATAGATATATAGATAAATAGTAATGCAACAATCCAGGGTCAGGTTCCAAGAGAGCTCGTAGTATTCAGGGAGTATACAGAGACATAGGTTCCAGAAGAACTTTTAGTATTCAGGGAGTAGACAGAAACATAAGTTCCAGGAGAGCTTGTAGCATTCAGTGAGTAGCTAGATATCTAGTAATGCAACAACCCAGGGTCAAGTTCCAGGATAGCCTGCACTATCAATGAACAGCACACCAGATACCAAACACAGCGGGAACTCTTATTGTGTCCGAGGTATACTGCACGGAGGAATCATGACAAGCTGACTCTCATACCTGCTAACCTTGATGTACCACATTTTGTGGATTATAAGAATCATTAGATTATAAAACACACCTCAAATTTAGAGGAGGAAAAAAGGAAAAAATAATTTTTAAAATTAAATGGGGTCCATCTTAACATACTGTCCGTCTTACAATCCATATAATAATAAGCTCAGAAGAAGGCGAGGTCCTGATCGGCAATGTCGGCGATGCTGTGGGCCCGGTGCTCGGAGGAGGGCATGTCATGGTGGCGTGATGCTGGTGCAATTGATATGCTGGCATTGGGACACAAAGGACCTCAGGAAAATGGCTTTGGAGGTGGCACGTGTGGAGACAGAGATCTTGTAGAGCCGAGGTCTCAGTCTGTGCATGAGCTGCCTCCATGACCATTTTGCTGAAGTCTATCGTGTCGGAGGCAGCGCATGCACAGATTGAGGTCTTGGCACTCTGAGATCTCCATCTGCGCATTCGCCACCTCCACGACCATTTGCATAGATGTCCGTCGTAGTCACCCCCCCGCACACCTCGCACCACCGCGACACCCACTCCTCCGAGCCTTGGGCCCACAGCATCACTGACCCTGCTGATTGGGACCCTGCTCCACCCTCCCCTGGTGACCATATATCTGGATTATAAAACATATCTGTGGCACCCCAGGGGTTAAGTGCCACAACAACATCAACAAGGGTTCACTCCCCACACACTGAACACTGCACTAGCGCCTCTAGGCCAGAAGCGGGAGCTAAAGCAACTCCCCTATATATTCTGGTGTAGAAAGGAAGTGAGTAGTTCAGTGCGGTGCATCACTGAGGAAGAGAGACTGTGGTGTAAAGAGGCTGCATTAAGCTTCTCCACAGTCTGCTACTCAATTTCAGGCCTAGCCAGGGTCTGAGGAGAGGAATTTAGAGAATAGAAGAACACGTCTGGGAGTTATCTTATAACTCGCCCCGGAGGAGCGCACAAACTGTGACTGACACACGCAGCACAGTAAACACCAGAATAGTGGAGGTTATAGATCTACACTGTACTTCAGTGAAGCAACACGGCGGGGCCAGAAATATATGGAAAGACTCAAGTTGCCTAGAAAAGGGGGTACCTGTGAGGAGAGACAGGGCCAGCAGCTCAGCTGAAGCAGCAACAGGGCCACACACACAGCGCAGGAGTGGGAAGCCAAGGACCCGGTCAGGGTGGGAGCAACCCGGCCCCGGTACAGACTCCGTGGACAGTACTCTGTTAACAACATCTGCAGTAAAGACTTGGAAAATGACAAAACCGTGAGTCTGTGTGATCCTTGTGCTCAAACCCTACTTTCCCTCGCAAACTGCCATCGCCTCTACTATCACCCCTATTCAGCATCCATTATAGACTATTACTACCACTGCCCTGGGGAACCAAGCTCTACCCGCGGAGAGCCGTTACATCACCGGCTGCCAAACATCATCCCCGGAGGTTCTGCAGCAGCGGTGGTCACCCTGACCACAACCCGTGGGTGGCGTCACGACAAACAAATACTCCCCCATTACTTGTGGGCTCGGGACACGGTCCGGACCAAGACTGCCGTGACATCCCTAGCATATACCCCGGTCCGGTACCGAGTACCCTGTCCCAATGAGCTCTACAACTTGGCATCACGAACAGGATCAACCGTGCTCTGTGAACCAGGTACCGTGTGCCGTGATTTATGTGAAAAACTGTTTTCATACTGCGCCAGAAGAAATGTAATTTTGAAATTCCACCATTGCAAAGCGCGCGACACGCGGGAAGAAGGGGGTGTGTCATCTTGGGTGGTACCCTGCAGAGGCGCAAAGCCAGCCTCCTCCCTGGTGCTGACGACATCCGGAGGGGAAGAGAATCCCTGGTGCACCGCGGAACCTTCAAGAGACATCCGGATGGAAGCGGAAGGCAGGAGGGTCGACGTTAACTAAGGGGGGGGGCGCACAGGATGTCACAACCAGGAGACGCAGCGGCGCCAAGCAGCGGCGGAGCACCCGGCGGAGCTCCAGCACCGGATGACAGATGAGCACCCGGCGGTGCTGCGGCACAAGGAGCAGCGCCTATCATGCTGCTCCTGATACTGTATACTCCAGGAGCAATGTGGCTGCCACAATATTCTAGTGAGCCTAACACCCTTAATGACTTTATTGCTAAGATACAAGCATACTATGTGATGTACCCCGACTGAAGCCCAGCGTGTCGGCATGATTATTGGACTATTAACTGGCAATGTACGGCGGGAGGTAGCGTCCTGGCCGGACACAGACAAGGACACTGTAGAGCATCTTGTAGCTGGATTAAAAGCAGCATTTGAATCCAGTACTGACACTCGGGCTAAAATGAGGTTCTTTGGATGTCAACAAAAGCCTAAGGAGAGCACAAGAGACTATGCCTTAAACTTGCAAGAAGCGCTTAAAGCACTTAAACTTGCAAAACCTGCCGTAGCCCCGGGAGCTGACCAGGGCCCCGCCGACCGGCTAGGGGGCCCCTCAAGCCTGCAGGGGGGCCCCCAGCCGACAACCATGACCCTGTGTCAGAGGAGAGGGGGTTAACTGAGGGAAGCTTCCTGCTTCCCTTGGCTGTTCCCACCCTCTGTCTCCTCTGCTGCCCTGGCTCCCAGGACTGTGCGGCCAGGCGCAGGTAGGAGCCGCAGCACCTATAGCACCACCCCCTTCTCATCCCAAACGTCTGCTAGCACCCCCTCTGCTCCTCGCCGACATCCGCTAGCACCCCCCCCCCCCCGCTCCTCGCCGACATCCGCTAGCAAGCGCCCCCTCCGCTGCACCAGGGCCCTCTTGGCACAAGGTCCGCCACTGGACAAATTGCTAATTGATCAGTTTATAGAGGGCCCCCTATCCCCTTCTCACAGAGGACAGCTGAGTATGATCATCATTCAGAACCCTGAAATGACTTTTGCTGAGTTAAAAGATAAAGCCATCCGTCTTCAGCAGATAGAGGAGCCCCGGGGATATCAACTTCACTCAAGGACCCACAACAGCACCTCAGCAGCCAGGAGTATCAGCATCATCTGCCATGTCAGAGACTTCTGCTGAACACAGAGAGCCTATCTCTAATGAAGCCCTCAATCAAAAGCTAGATGCCCTGACAGACACTGTTATTTCCATGGCTAAAGTCATCAAGGAGCTGCGAGGATCGAAGCCTGCACCCAAGATCGAGTTGGCGACCAGCAAGGAGGATGTCCCGTGTATGAGGCCCAGGAGGTACCAAACGCCGAGAGGACGACCCAGCGACCGCTACCAGCCAGATGGACAGCCCATTTGCTGCCGTTGTCAGAAACCAGGTCACTTTGCCGGGGAATGTGCTTTAAACGAGGATCCCCTTCTCAGGAGTAAATTCTCAAGGTCCTTCAGCCTGGTATGACAGATTCGTGGGAGGATGCCCGGTCATCCCTATCGTGTTGGATGGCATTCCCTTCAGTGCCTTGTTGGATACCAGGTCCCAGATATCATCAATCCCACATGTTCTATACAAAAGGTACTGGGCTGATTCAGACATTAATAGTGGTCCAACTGACATTGTAGTGAACTTATGGGCTAGCAATGGTGAAATAATACCACAAATTAGGTTCAGAGAAATGACCATTCAGATTGAGAAGGTAGAATTGAAGAATCAGGGTATTATTATTGTAGATGTTGACCGGCGAGATCGTGAACCAGTAATGTTACTAGGAATGAATGTAACTGAAAAGTGTTTTTCCGAGGTAATTACTGTCTTGCCACAGATCGCCGAGACTGCCAGAACCGGACAGCAGAGGCTTCTGCACAAAGAGATCAAAGCCCTGATGTTGAAGCAGCAGGTAGAAATCTCCGGAGGTGAGATCGGCAGTGTACGAGTAAGTGATCCAATACCCATTGTAATTCCTCCCAAAACTGAAATGTTGGTCTGGTGTAGAGCCGCAATAGGCATTAAAGGGTGAGACCATCAAGCCCTGGTAGAACCCGTGTACTCAGACAGTAGACCTACTATACTGACAGCCAGAGGAGTGGTTGAGGTACGCCGGGCAAGAGTGCTATTACACCTTCTAAATTGCGGGGAGGATGAGATGACATTACCAACGTATGCTACCATGGCTAAATTATTCACGGTTGATAACAATGCCATCTCAGCCGTCGAGCGTTTAGACGCATCAAGTCAGGTGGATGACAATGGCTCAGGGGAAAAGCTGGAGGATTGGTGCCAAAAGCTACACGTGGGTACCAGTTCTACACCTTCCCATCACAAGCATGGGGTATACCGGGTAGTGAAAGAATATGAGCAGATATTCAGCAAACACCCGTTAGACTTTGGACAAATCAAAGGGGTAGAGCACACTATACCCACAGGTAACCATCAGCCTATAAAAGAAAGGTATAGACCATTACTCACGCTTCTTAGTGGTGGTACCCGTAAAGGATCTGACAGCGAAGGCGGCTGTAAGAGCATTTCAGACACATTTCTGTCGACCACATGGCTACCCGGAACAAGTCCTTGCAGATCAAAGTCCAGCTTTTGAATCAGAGATTTTACAGAAATTCTGTAATATGTACGGCTGTAAGAAGATCCACACGACAGCGTACCATCCCCAAACAAATATACAAGAAAAGAGAGGGGGGGGGACAAGAGGCGCAATAGTGCCCTTATCACTAGACACTAAAACAAGCAGGTGAGAAAAAAGGTTCCACTCACCTAGTCCAGTTGTGCCACCCACAACTGGTTAGAAGGCCTGATAGAATAAGTGTCCTGATGGCTGCTGCTGGACTTCCACCGGTCTCCACTCGGGTAGACGAAAATAGAAGCTCTGGGAAAACAAGGTGTGTCACAGTCCGCGCTGCCAGGGAATCCGCTCGTGAGTAACGCTAGTAGTCGGTGTTCAAATCAATCCTTTTTATTCATCCAACGCGTTTCAACGCCCTCCTGGCGTCTTCCTCAGGGATCAACTGAGGAAGACGCCAGGAGGGCGTTGAAACGCGTTGGTGAATAAAAAGGATTGATTTGAACACCGACTACTAGCGTTACTCACGAGCGGATTCCCTGGCAGCGCGGACTGTGACACACCTTCTTTTCCCAGAGCTTCTATCCCCAAACAAATGGATTATGCGAAAAGATTAACCATATTGTAATTGACCTGTTGAAAACCTTACCAGAGTCTGAGAGAAATCAATGGCCAGATAAATTACTCGACTTGGTAGACTTGTACAACCATGTTCCAGTGAGTTCTACAAACTGCACCCCAGCCTACCTTATGCGAGCAAGACCCGGTAAGCTACCAATTGATTTAGATATGGGAATTCTAAAACCAGACGTGGAAGTTGAAGAATCCAATTGGGATACCCTACGTCAACAGCAGTATCGCCAAGTACAGGAGTGCATAGAGAAAAATCTTCAGCAAGCTAAAGCAAGACAAGAGAGAACCTTTAACCAACGTGCTCAAGCAACTCCATTGCAACCCGGTGAGCAAGTTCTCATAAGAAAGAGACACTCTAACAAATTGGATAATCAGTGGGAAACTACCCCATATACAGTCTTACCATCTAACTTAGACAATGCTAAAACATGTCTAATGAGTAAAGACGAAGTAAGAACGTCAGCAGTTGTGTCAAGAGGCCATCTCAAACCGTGTCCTGAAACCTTGAAGACACCAGAAATAACTGTTCCTGTACAGGTCAAACCTGTCAAGGAAGAAGATGAAGTATTTCATACCGTCTTAGGAGATTTCCCCAAAACATGGCCAAATTACTACGGAGCAGTTGTAGTCCCAATGATTGCTTTCCCTCCAATGGTTGAATCAACATCAGGACCCGTACAACCAGAAGTCCCAAGACATGACGAACTGGAAGAGGAAGAGGAAGAACAAATTCCTGGTCCCAGTGAGCTTGCCAGTCCTACAGTCAGACCTCCATCTGCCATAGTACCAGACACTCCCAGTAGGTACATGTCCACCCGCACCAACATGCTACCTACATCCAGTATACCCGTGTTACGCAGAAAAGAGCGTAGAACCCAGGGTCAGTTACCGGCTAAGTACAGAGATTGAAATGTAAAATCAACTGTGAAATATAAATATGTTGCTATAAAGTTTAATAGAATCCGGCAAGGTGTAAATATACAGAAAGGGTGGGAGTAGCATGGCGTTAGGTGGCTGCCACGGAGAGTAAAAACTTGGCCTCTTATGCGGTGACCCGAGGGCCTACTGCACTTGTAACCAGAGACACCCGTACGTGTTAATAGTTTACAACGTTACAACGCCCTGTACCTACAGAGACTATCCTGTATGAACTTCTGACATATTCTTAAACTTTTATTATTTATTTATGGACCATAACTACCACGGAACTGGTTGTGGTAAAGACTACTTGTAAATATATACCGGAGTCAATAGACTAAACCCGCAGAAGGGCTGCTTATTTTGAACTTTGGACTCTTTTTGAGCTTTTAGTGGTTTTTGTACTTTTATTTTTAAGACTCTGTAAATATGAATTGTTATATTAATTGTTTGTTTCTTTTTCTACAGTCCCCGGAGGTTCTGCAACAGCGGTGGTCACCCTGACCACAACCTGTGGGTGGCGTCACGACAAACTCCCCTGTAAATACTCCCCCATTACTTGTGGGTTCGGGACATGGTCCGGACCAAGACTGCTGTGACATCCCTAGCATATACCCCGGTCCGGTACCGAGTACCCCGTCCCAGTGGGATCCTCACATCCCTATTTTCCCTCTAATTTGGGGGAAAAGAAAGTGTGTTGTATAATCCGGTAGTTTCATTCATTCTGCGAGAGAGATCATTTGCATACTTGGATTATGGGTGACATCAAACACATGGAGACCATTCCAGCTTCTTACTACTGCTGTCCCTGGTGGGATTCGATCCCCGGACCCCGGTGTGACTATATAACAACCACAAGCCGTGGTACAGCCTGCTTTACTCTGCAGGATAATCTCAGTGATGTGGACGTGTTATCTCGTCTTCGGTTGCACTAATCAGTATCAGAAGTTTCCTCTCTGCTCTATGAGATCTGATCCCGGAACAATCTAACTCCCTGTATAGAGCTGTGAGGTCACTGAGTCCAGCAGGGCCACAGCTTCTGTTCTGTCACTCCATCCTTATCTTCTTCCGTTGCCTCTGAGATGTCATCGTCTATCAGTCTATATGACTTAAAGGGACACAAAACCTAAAACTGTATGAGATAAGGAAGATGGACACTTAGATGTTTCTCAGTCTGCAAGACATTCACGCAGTGCTTTACAATACAGTGATTTACAAACGGTCATAGGTAACAATGAAATATATACAATACAGTAAGTAATTAAAGTAGAGAATCAATGTAAAAAATCCAATACACTAAGCAGAGAATCAATGTAAAAGTACAATACTTAAAGCAGAGAAACAATGTAAAAAAATACAGTACAGTAATAAGATATAATACAATAAGCAGAGAATCAATGTAAAAAGTAGAATACAATGATTAAGGCAAAATAAAGGTGATCCTGCTCAAAAGAGCTTACAATCTACAACGGGATTGGAGTTACACAAGGTACAGGGGCTTATTACACTGATGGTCCAGGCATCTTGAGGAAGAGGGGGATAGAAGTAAAGTTACATGAATGGTCACCAGACATTTGTTTAGAGCTTTTGGGTTTGGTGGAGTTTGAAGAAGAGTTATGTTCAGAGAGATGGTGCTGTATATAGCCCATTCACTAAGTACTTCTATTAGGGAGCATGATAAGCCGCCTTAAAAAGGTGTGTTTTTAGGAAGCGTTTGAACCTATGCAAGTTGTGGACAGTAATGATTTCTTGGGGTAGAGCATTCCAGAGGATTGATGCAGCTTGGGAGAAGTTTTGGAGTCGGGAGTGGGAGGATCGGATTAGTGCAGATGTTAGTCGAAGGTCATTTGTAGAACGTAGAGAACGGGTGGGGGTGATAGACAGAGATGAGGGAGGAGATGTAGGGGGGTGCTGCTCTGTGAAGAGCTTTGTGGGTGAGAACAAGCAGTTTTAATTTGATCCTGTAGTGTACGGGCAGCCAGTGCAATGACTGGCACGGAGCAGAGGCATCTGAGTAACGATTGGCCAGATGGGTGATCCTGGCTGCTGCATTAAGGATGGACTGGAGAGGGAAAGGTTTGGAGAGGGGAAAGTAATAGGGAATTGCAGTAGTCAAGGCGGGAGCGGATTAGGGCCATGGTGAGGGTTTTTGTTGTTTCCATGGTGAGAAAGGGGCGAACTCCAGAGATGTTCTTCAGATGCAAGCGACAGGAGCGGACGAGACATTGTGTGTGGGAGGAGAAGGAGAGATCGGTGTCAAACATAACACCCAGACAGCGAGCTTGCTGTCTAGGCGTTATCGTGGTGCCACAAACTGACAGAGAGATGTCAGATGTAGGGAGGTTAGAGGATGGGGGGAGCAGAAGGAGTTCAGTTTTGGAAAGGTTTAGTTTCAAATAGAGAGTGGACATGATATTGGAAACTGCAGCTAGACAGTCATTGGTGTTCTTTAATACCGCAGGAGTAAGGTCAGGGGAGGAAGTGTATAGTTGTGTGTCATCAGCATAAAGATGGTACTGGAAGCCAAATCTGCTGATAGTCTGTCCAATCGGGGCTGTGTAGAGTGAGAAGAGAAGAGGTCCAAGGACTGAACCCTGAGGGACTCCAATAGTGAGAGGAAGAGGGGGGGAAGTGGAGCCAGAGAATGATACACTGAAAGAGCGGTCAGAAAGATAGGAGGAGAGCCAGGAGAGAGCAGTGTCCTTTATACCAATGGAGTGCAGCATAGAGAGTAGGAGCTGATGGTCAACAGTGTCAAAGGCTACAGAGAGGTCAAGGAGAATAAGCAGAGAGCGGTCACCATTACGTTTTGCTGTCAGAAGGTCATTGGTCACTTTGATGAGGGCAGTTTCTGTAGAGTGAAGGGGGCAGAAACCAGACCGTAATGGATCTAGAAGAGAGTGAGTGGAGAGGTAATGGGTGAGGCGGGAATAGACCAGGCGCTCCAGGAGTTTAGAGATGAGGGGGAGATTGGAGACTGGTCTGTAGTTATTTGTGCAGGATGGGTCAAGAGAAGTTTTCTTTAATAAAGGAGTAATGATAGAGCGGAGTCCCCAGGGCATCCGGAGTAAAGTGGCATTAGAGTTATTGTAGGGTCAGCGGGGCTCAGCTGGCTGCAGGGCGAGATTGGGGCACCTCTCAGGCAGGCCCAGGCAGACTGTTCATTTCACACCTGAGGAGCAGTAGACTGGACCACCGCTCCTCAGGCGCGAAATGAACAGTCTGACACAATGCTGAGTTCCAAACCCGGTTTACTGAGCTCTTGTCCGCACAAATTACAGCTGAAGTTTAGTGGCGGTCCGGGTAGTCTTTAGCAACCAAGATGGCTTATCCAGTTCACCCCTTTCGTGTGCCTTCCCCCACGGGCCTCTATTCCTCAGCACTGCCTTCTCTCCTCCCGTTAGAAACTTGGGGCTTCCGGTTCAACGGTTCGGGCATGAAGCATCCGCGCCGTGTTCAGAGCCGGGTCCCTGTGTCGGCAACCAGTCCCTCTGTATCGCCAGATACAGTTGTACGGGGATCTACGTCTCATTCCGTACCTCAAGGGCTCCTTTCCTCTGCTACACTTCTCGGTCTTTCCCTCCCGGGGCGAGAGTAGTCGTTCTCCAACTAGCGGGAGTCGGCACCACACCGTCCCTACACTCCCGACTTTCACTCCATTCCTCTCCAATGATCTTTTTCTTTTTTCTCTTTCTAACTTTTCCTGCACTTCACTTTTCACTTGGGTCCTCCCACTGCATCCACCCACCGTCCGGGGTCCCTAAGTGTTGTGTGTGTGTGTGTGTGTGTGAAACTCAACTGCACCGTCCCAATATCTGGAGACAAGAGGCACAACTCTCCCGCTAGTGGAGGAGTGCAGTATCTCTGGTGGGGCCTACCCAGTGGGGTGCCACACTATCCCTGGGACCGGGTGTGTTGGGAGTGTTTGTGGGTGACTGAACTTACCAAACCTGATTGCCGCAGACATAAATACTACCCCTGGGTGTGGGTGCAGTACCCCCTTAGTGGCAGCCAGACCACTGGGGCGCCACATAGACAGTCGCCATGAGAAATAGCAGCAAGGGAAGCCGTGTCTGAATCCTGGATCCAGGTTTCAGTGAAGGCCAGGAGGTTAGGAGAGTTAGTGAGAAAGTAGTCGTGAATGAAGCTTGGTGCATACAGACCGTGGATTCCAGAGAGCGCAATTAAAAGAGGGAGATGAAGGTGTGCAGGTGATTGTGACGAAATGGACCCTTTAATATATAATGTAGGAGGATTTCTTATTCATCCAGACATATCATATTGTATATAGGTTTGTAAACTTGTAATGGTCAAAGAGAATTTCTTACAGTATTGTCATAGATTTCTGTGGTTAAAGTTTAGCTTGGTAATGTAATTATCTAACCTGTTTGTCATTGAAGGCCAGAGAACTTAATTATGCTAATCGTCCATTGTCTATTACCCTGTGAATGTGGATTGAGGCCCAGCCACTATTGTGTTAATGTCATGGTTTGCAGACTCAATGTCTAATATTACCCTTCCATTGTATCACTGCTAGTTGCTATATCAATCAGCATTTGGATTGCAATAGGACTAAACTATGTAAAATGAGGATTGGAGATCAGCCAATGAAAAGACTATTTTATTGCACCAATCATGACGTCCCCAATATCCTACAATGAGGGCTGAGGGTATATAAGGAGGACTCTTCACTTTGACCATTAGTTTTGGAGATTGAATATTGGAGACAGGCAGCGAATCTAGGGTCTTCGGATCCGATTAGCTAGCCATAACCCCAGGCCTAGGCATTTCGGTGCCGACCAAGGGGCTCAGAACACAGACTAAAGGAACCACAAGGACTTCAGTATCGGATTATCGGATTCGGCTGTGATAGACTGCTTAAGGACAAGAAAGCAACCCAGGTTGGGACGATACAGTCACCTGGCTACAGACTTTGCCGTGCTGCATTTTAAACCCTGGTGAGCCAGCGGAAGGGTGAGACTCTGTTGCCTGTTACGTTTATGTGTTGTGCTTGGTTATGCGTTATATGCTGTTAAGTGTTTGGGGATCCAATAAAGCCTTGATATTGTGATTCCCTGACCCTGTGTTGTCTGAGTAGTGTTACGCCCACGGTTAAGGAGCCCGGGCGCTCAGTTGGGGATGAGCCCTGGTCCACGCTGTCTTTGTAAAGGCGGCTGGGCCTGCGGACGAGAGCGCCCACTGACCCCCGGGTCTCCACAATTGGTGGCAGCGGTGGGATACTACTCAGCCTGGTTTATCCAGGGGAGCTGCAGGGGACTGGTGTTCGTGGACACCGTCCAAGGGCTCAACAACCAGGGAGGCATATAAGCATACCCAGCAGGCCATAGGTGAGGCATTCAGGTTTCGGACGTTGCCATGTCCAACCCCACCAGCTCAGCCATGGGACAATGGCCGGAGAGGAGATACGGCAGCAGCAGTAAATGGATGCTACAGGATCTGTGCCAGAGGAGAAATATTGAATACAGGAACGCTGACACTCGGTCGGCTTTGATTCAGAAATTGGTCCATTGGGACACCCAGAATGATGGTGAGGATGATGAGGACCCTGCCGACGTGGTACCAGAGGATGTAAGTTGTGCACCACATCATGGATCCAGTGAATATCATGAAATCACCAGGTCCACAGTAGTCCAAATCAAGGAGTGCTTGGCTGCATTGGGGCCAAAAGCCTCAAGAGAAGAGAGGGCTTGGGTTCTGGGAAATATTTTAGGAATTCCAGCTTACCAACTGCTACCCCCAGCCGCTCGAGTAGGATTATTCCGCTACCCATTAGAAGCCCCATCAGGACAAAGGTATGCAGACAGGATACGTGACTTGCCCAATCCACAGCGCTGTTATACGTGTGGACGTCTTGGACATATGGACAAAGATTGTCGCCAACACCGGGGCCCCATGCCTGGAGCTCATCGGCCAGCACAGCCAGTCCAGGTCAGTGACGTCCAAGCCCCGGGACAACAAGAAACTGATTCTGTCCACATCCTGGTAAGCCCAGCTATTGTTTCTCCAGACCCTGTACCCTGTTCCCAATTAACCATCTCCCTGGCTGAGGGTCAGTGCTCAGACATCCCTCTGGAAGGTGTGCAGCTGGCCGGGGCGAACAACCAAGGAGAGGGTGAGTTGGAGCGTATGGACAGCATCCCTGCCCCTGTTATTTTGGAGCCTGAGCAGGGAGAGGACAAGTTGGAGTTTATGGACAACGTCCCTATCCCTGTTGCTTTGGGAACTGACCAGGAAGAGGTCGATGTGGAGCTTACAGACATCGTCCCCATGCCTGCTATTGTAGAGACTGACCAGGAAGAGGTCGATGTGGAGCTTATAGACTGTGACCCTACACCTGCTATTGTGGGAACTGACCAGGAAGAGGTCGATGTGGAGCTTACAGACAGCATCCCCATGCCTGCTATTGTAGAGACTGACCAGGAAGAGCTTGATGTGGGATTTGTGAGCAGCTTCCCCACACCTGTTGATTCAGGGTCTAACCAGGAGGAGGTTGAAGTGGGGCTCATGGATGGCCCCCCCACATCGGTTGTTTTGCAAGCTGACCCAGGACAAGGACTATCCAGCCAGTGTGTCACAGCCATCACCATCATCCAGGAAGCCAAGCAGCACCCTGATGTGGATCTTGCTACCCCACCTTCTGAGGATAATCCATGTTCCCAGACCCCATCATTCTCCTCGGAGCCATCAACAGTGAGTACACTTAGCCAGACTGTGGTCATTGACTTGTGGGGAATTGATAGCCAGAAATTCATGGGAGCTCAACTCCTGAATCCCATACTGTTTATCCACAATATGTCTGCCCATCCTGGGGGAGGTAATCTGGGGGAGGTGTATAGATGGAAGCCTCGATTGCTGTTTTCTCCATTAAAAAAGACAATGCCGCCAAGAGGAGAAGGATAACCAGAGACTGATCATATCTGACTGCTCTGTCTGGCTAAATAAGAAGGGGGAGGTATGTGACGAAATGGACCCTTTAATATATAATGTAGGAGGATTTCTTATTCATCCAGACATATCATATTGTATATAGGTTTGTAAACTTGTAATGGTCAAAGAGAATTTCTTACAGTATTGTCATAGATTTCTGTGGTTAAAGTTTAGCTTGGTAATGTAATTATCTAACCTGTTTGTCATTGAAGGCCAGAGAACTTAATTATGCTAATCGTCCATTGTCTATTACCCTGTGAATGTGGATTGAGGCCCAGCCACTATTGTGTTAATGTCATGGTTTGCAGACTCAATGTCTAATATTACCCTTCCATTGTATCACTGCTAGTTGCTATATCAATCAGCATTTGGATTGCAATAGGACTAAACTATGTAAAATGAGGATTGGAGATCAGCCAATGAAAAGACTATTTTATTGCACCAATCATGACGTCCCCAATATCCTACAATGAGGGCTGAGGGTATATAAGGAGGACTCTTCACTTTGACCATTAGTTTTGGAGATTGAATATTGGAGACAGGCAGCGAATCTAGGGTCTTCGGATCCGATTAGCTAGCCATAACCCCAGGCCTAGGCATTTCGGTGCCGACCAAGGGGCTCAGAACACAGACTAAAGGAACCACAAGGACTTCAGTATCGGATTATCGGATTCGGCTGTGATAGACTGCTTAAGGACAAGAAAGCAACCCAGGTTGGGACGATACAGTCACCTGGCTACAGACTTTGCCGTGCTGCATTTTAAACCCTGGTGAGCCAGCGGAAGGGTGAGACTCTGTTGCCTGTTACATGTTGTGTTTTGCTTGGTTATGCGTTATATGCTGTTAACTGTTTGGGGATCCAATAAAGCCTTGTTATTGTGATTCCCTCACCCTGTGTTGTCTGAGTAGTGTTCCGCCCACGGTTAAGGAGCTCGGGCGTTCAGCTGGGGATGAGCCCTGGTCCACGCTGTCTTTGTAAAGGCGGCTGGGCCTGCGGACGAGAGCGCCCCCTGACCCCCGGGTCTCCACAGTGATGCTAATAAGGTTTGTGGGGTTTCTGTGTGAGGTGGGAGAGGGGTTCAAGTTGGCAGAGGGCGGACCAGGGTTGGGAGAGATATCACCTGAAAGGAGCAGCAGCAAAAAGAGAAAGAGCAAATAGTTTTTGGATGTAGGACATGGTTTATTATGAAAAACTTTGGAATATGATGGGCTGAGAGTCTTCAGTAAACTGAAGATAGCACGGGAGCTGTACATAGAGTGGGACAGGAGAGAGGGGCAGATGTGAATGAGTGGTGATGGAGTGGGGATAGGGTGGTGAAAGTGGGTGGCAAAAGCACATAGGAAAACAAACAGTGAAATAAAAGACATGGTAGAGATTGATAGCGAAAAGAGTTATATACATTGTTTTTAGTGGCCCTCTATGTGATTATCTTCCAGTCTATCCCAGTCAATTCCGGTCAATTTCTGGTCTATTTAGAATCTTGACACTTTTATGAGACACTTCTGTGAGACACATCTGAGCGGATGTGTAAGCTTGTATGATATACTCAAAGAAGTGAATTCAGGTGTGGAAGAAGGGGGGGGGGTACTGGACTTCATAAACCCATTACCAATCAGGGCAAAGACAAATGGTGGCTCACAGGCAGCTAACACAAAGGATCATAAAACAGAAGTATGTAGGAGTGGGGGGGCAGTGGAATGGAGAGGTACATTCATAATGGAATGGGATATATATCAGCAGAAAAATACATCAGCACAGCAGCACAATCGGGTGCAGATCCATACAGTCAAATGTACCTGTAGGGAGACACAGAATCAACATGATGATTACATGATGATCAGAGTGGTGCAGATGGATTATGATACATGGCAGATGATGGATCCCAGTTGCTTCATATCATTTCTGGTTTATTTCGAATCTTGACACTTTTATGAGACATGTCTGAAGCAGACACATCTGAAGCTTGTATGATATACAGGGTACTAAGTATATACGTTTTTACCAAAAGGTAAGAAGCCACCCCATCATGTCAAGGTATACCCATTTCGGGATGGTACCTAACTCTGTCTAGTTTAAAACCTTTCCATGTTTCGACTGACCTCTGTGTGAACAGTGAAGAGTTACCTGAGTCCCAAAATGGAGACCCAGCTTTGACTTAGTTTTTTCCTGTTTATTTCAGTACAATTTATTTAGTACAAGGATAGGGAGTGCCATTCCCCCTTCCTTCACTAAGCTGGACATTTATATTGCAGCCCATTGCTGTGTCTCCATTTTGGGACCCAGGTCACTCTTTAATCTGTTCGCACTGAGGTCAGTATCGACACATGAACAGGTTCTAAACTAGAAAGACTTAAATACTATCCTGAAATGGGTATACCTTGACGTGGTGGGGTGGCGTCTAAATACCTTGTTATTTATTAGTACCTGCTTTTTACTTATTTATTTCAGGCAGGGTATTTTTGCAGTTTTGTATGTAGTTTTGTTTGTCTGGTGGTTAGTGTGAACATGCATTTACCTGCATATAAATTAATGTTTGCCTTGGTACAGTTTTTTTTTTTGGCAATTATGGGGGTAGCATTTGATTAATACCCTCAATGTTGTGTATGTGATGGTTACCCTAAATGCATTCAATTTCAATAAAGTGGGGTAAGGGCAGAACCGAGCTTCTGCCAAAAAACTCTGGTGCCAAACATCTCTACAAGAAACAAGACCTAACCAAACTATGTTTCTGGCAGCTCCGATAGTCAACAGCTTGGAGACAGATACTGCTGGAATCTACACTTGTTTCCCGCCCTATAGACTCGTAGACTTAGTAATCATTTCAGGACATTCTGCAAAATGCACCTTATAATTGTTGTGTGCTGTGACTCTGAGGATCAATGGAACGATCAAACTAAAGCCCCACTCATAATTAAATTAAAAAGATGATGTGCCCCCCCCCATTTTTGCTAACCAGATGAGGTAAAGCAGACAGCTGAGGGCTGATATTATCCATGATTATCAGCCCACAGCCCCCCAGAAGTGGTAAATCACATTAGATGCGACAATTGTGGCGCTTTACCTAGCTCTTCTTGTTGCCCTGGTGAGTGGAAATCAGGATAATGGTAGCTGAGGTTGATGTCAGCTGTGTAATGTCAGCTGGCATCAATTCCAGGGGTTAGTAATGGAGAGAGATCTATCAGACAACCCCATGACTAACCTAATAAGTAAAAAGAAAAAAACACACACACTAAAATACTTTCTTTTCAAAAACACTGCCCGACGTTTTCCCTGCTTTACCAATTTTTTAAATAGAATCCGATGTAGTCTAGGGAATTTGATGTAGTCCACAACAAGAAACCTGAAATAAAAATAAAGAGAGAAAACAAGACATAGTAACATAGTTTTTTTTTTTTTTTTTTTTAAGGTTGAAGGAAGACTTTAAGTCCATCTAGTTCACCCCATAGCCTAACATGATCCAGAGGAAGGCAAAAAAAAACCATGTGGCAACACTAAGCTCCACATTGGGGGAAAAAATTCCTTCCTGACTCCAGATACGGCAATCAGACTAATTCCCTGGATCAACGCCCGATCAAAGAATCTAGTATGTATAACTGGTAATATTATAGTTTTCAAGAAAGGCATCCAGGCCCTTCTTAAATGTTAGTAGTGACTCACTCATTACAACAGCATGTGGAGAGAGCTCCATAGTCTCACTGCTCTTACAGTAAAGAATCCGCGTCTGTGATTATGATTAAACCTTTTTTCCTCCAGACGTAGAGGACGCCCTCTTGTCCCAGTCTCTGTAGAGGATGCCCCCTTGTCCCCGTCTCAGGCCTAAGAGTAAAGAGATCATTAGAAAGTTCTCTGTACTGTCCCCTCATATATTTATACATTATTGTAAGATCACCCCTAAGCCTTCGTTTTTCCAAGCTAAATAACCCCAAGTTTAATAACCTGTCTTGGTATTGCAGACCCCTTAGTCCTATAATGACTTTTGTCGCTCTTCTCTGGACCCGCTCTAGTTCAGCTATGTCTTTATGATACACCGGAGACCAGAATTGTACACAGTATTCTAAGTGTGGTCGCACTAGTGACTTGTATAGAGGTAAAATTATGTTCTCCTCATGAGCATCTATGCCTCTTTTAATGCATCCCATTATTTTATTTGCCTTTGCAGCAGCTGCCTGACACTGGCCACTAAATGTGAGTTTAAAAGAAAAAACAGATATTGCGCCACACTGCAACTGGAGGAACTTAATACACGGTTTTACTATGTTTGCACTAACCTTTACTGGTTGTGCAACACCCCGCACAACCAGACTGATGGCTTAATGTGGATTACTGTAGTGACAAGGGCCAATATTCCCTCCTCCTCAGATACTCCGGGCCTGGTGGTCGGCTCCTTAGTTCCTCTGGAGATGCAGGTGGGCTCCTTCACTCCTCCACCCGAAGAGGCAGACTCGCTGCACTGGCTTCCGTCCCAGCTCCACACTGTGTATCAGTTGATCATTCAAGGGTGGGTCTTTATGATGTACTGCCAGGTACTGTGGATCTTAGAGCAGCTCACACACCGCACTCCCAACAAGGGAGAAGGAGATTAGCAAATAGAAAACAAGCGGTGTCAGAGGTTTGGAGCGCTAAAGAAACCACGGGTTGGTGATTAAATTACTGATAATTTATTGCACGAACAGCAGGGGTCCAGTATGCCACAACGCGTTTCGACGCACAGATGCGTCTTTCTCAAGTGGATCACTAGTGGTCGCACTAGTGACTTGTATAGAGGTAAAATTATGTTCTCCTCATGAGCATCTATGCCTCTTTTAATGCATCCCATTATTTTATTTGCCTTTGCAGCAGCAGCCTGACACTGGCCACTAAATGTGAGTTTGTCATCTACCCATACACCCAGGTCTTTTTCAGTGACAGTTTTGCCCAGTGTTTTACAATTAAGCACATAATTATACCTTTTGTTTCCTTTGCCCAAGTGCATAACTTTACCTTTATCCCCATTAAAGCGCATTTGCCATTTAGCAGCCCAAGCTTCTAGTTTACATAAATCCTCCTGTAATATAAAATTGTCCTCCTCTGTATTGATTACCCTGCAGAGTTTAGTGTCATCTGCAAATATTGAGATTCTACTCTGTATGCCCCCTACAAGGTCATTAATAAATATATTAAAAAGAAGCGGGCCCAACACTGACCCCTGTGGTACCCCACTGTTAACTGTGACCCATTCTGAGTGTGTTCCATTAATAACCACCCTTTGTTTCCTATCACTAAGCCAGTTCTTAACCCACTTACACATATTTTCCCCTATCCCCATTGCCCTCATTTTATGTATCAACCTTTTGTGTGGCACCGTATCAAAAGCTTTTGAAAAGTCCATATACACCACATCCACTGCATTTCCTTTGTCCAGTCCAGAACTTACTTCTTCATAAAAGCTTATCAGATTAGTTTGACAGGAACGGTCCCTCGTAAAACCATGTTGATAATGGGTCATGAGGTTATTTTTGTTCAGATACTCCAGTATAGCATCTCTTAGAAAACCCTCTAGGATTTTACCCACAGTAGAGGTTAAGCTTACTGGCCTATAATTTCCAAGTTCAGTTTTTGTCCCCTTTTTGAATATTGGCACCACATTTGCTATACGCCAGTCCTGTGGTACAGACCCTGTTATTATGGAATCTTTAAATATTAAAAATAATGGTCTATCTATGACAGTACTTAATTCCTGCAGCACTCTGGGGTGTATCCCATCCGGGCCCGGGGATTTGTCAATTTTAGTGATATTTAGACGATGCCGTACTTTCTCTTGGGTTAAGCAGGTGACATTTAATTGAGAATTTTTGTTATCACTGATCATATTGTCTGTCATGGGATTTTCTTGTGTAAATACTGTTGAAAAAAAGTCATTTAGCATATTGGCTTTTTCCTCATCCTCATCCACCATTTCACCCAGACTATTTTTAAAGGGGCCAACACCATCATTTTTTAGTTTCTTACTATTTATGTAGTTAAAAAATATTTTGGGATTCTTTTTACTTTCTCTGGCAATGAGTCTCTCTGTCTCAATCTTTGCTGCCTTGATTTGCTTTTTACAAATGTTATTTAATTTTCTGTATTTATTTAATGCTTCATCACTACCTACTTGCTTTAATTCCCTAAATGCTTTCTTTTTGTCACATATTGCACCTCTTACCGCTTTATTTAGCCATAGTGGTTTCCTCCTATTTCTAGCATGCTTATTCCCATAGGGTATATATTGTGCACAGGTCCTATTCAGGATGCTAATAAACATCTCCCATTTGTGTTGTGTACTTTTATGTCTCAGGACATCGTCCCAGTTTATTGCACTAAGATCATCTCTCAACCGTTGGAAATTTGCCTTCCTGAAGTTTAGTGTCCTTGTAGCCCCTCTACTACACGTCTTAGTAAAGGATACTTGAAAGCTTATTAAGTTATGATCACTATTACCCAAGTGACCTCCAACCTGTATATTTGATATGCGGTCCGGCCTGTTGGTTAATATTAGGTCCAGCAGTGCCCCCCTTCTTGTTGGGTCCTGAACCAGTTGTGAAAGGTAATTGTCTCTCATAGTTTTCAAAAACTTATTACCTTTGCTGGAACTGCAGGTTTCTGATCCCCAATGTATTTCAGGGTAGTTGAAGTCCCCCATAATAATGACTTCTCCCTGAGTCGCTGCTTCATCTATTTGCTTTATGAGGATATTCTCCTCCACTTCCATTATTGTTGGGGACTTATAACAAACCCCTATCAGTAATTTATTATTTTTTCCCCCTCCCCTTATCTCCACCCACAGGAACTCTACATTTCCATTAGATTCACCTATATTATCACGCAGGATAAGACACCAATGTATTAGAAAGTAGAGATCCCAGGCATAGTCATAGGCATAGTCTAGCACTTCTCATGGCATTAATTGACAATTAAAGTCTATGGAGCTTCATTCTGACACTCCAATGGCTTTGTGCAGCAGTCACTCTCTGTTTATGCTGCGCAAGACTTAGTGACTGTGATGAGTGGTGACGTCAGTTTTGCAATTTGGTTTCCTTCACAATTTTGCACCATTTATCTTCTGCAGCCTTCGAGTTGGGTTGAACTGTTTATTGCTGACTGTAGGATGAGTTATAGGAGCATTAACAGATGGGTAGTTGCTAACAGAATGATCACTGACAGCTCTTGCTGGCAATTCCACTGACATCAACTTGACAAAACGGTAGCTTCTTTTCCACTCCGCTCTGTTGGCAGGGTTTGACTGCTGTCATGTTGATTGACAGCCGATTCTCCACTGCCTTTCTGTTGGAGTACGGCTGTCAATCAGCATGATGCTGGCACCAAAGCAGCCCTGAGAAAGAAGAGCTATGTAATAATCATAATGGATAACTCAGGAGTCTTTTTGTGTGGAGCAAAGATGTGACAGAACACAGTGTAGAGGTGAAAAAGTCTATATTACAGTATAACACACAGTGATAAACAACAAAGTGCAGAGGAAAACTCTAAGTCCATAAACACACATTGAAGATATTGAAGAAGCCTTAACGAAAAGTCTATTGACCTCTGAGGAAAATGCAATCAGCGGAGCAGTCTATAAAGAGCAGTTTACACTTGGAGATGCTGTAAAAGGAAAGTTTATGGCAAGTCCAAACATAGAGATGTATAAACAAGTCTATATAACACATTAAATCATCCTGGAAGGACTGGGAAAGGTAATCTTAGAACGTCCAGAATCAGATGCAGAGCAAATTATCAGAGACCAGAAGTCCAGAACAGTCTCATGAACATCTATTTGAACATAGGAAGCGACAGAGCAGCAACCAGCTTATGTGTCAGCAAAGGCAGGTGAGGCATGAGCTGCAGCAGAGAGAGTAGCACGAGCAGCCGGAAACAGAAGGAGTGCTGGTAACCGGTGTAGGTAGCAGAACCTCTGAAGAGCAGCAACAGGAGATTCACACAGGTTTGCATGAGTAGATAGAGAACTTGGGAAGCCACAAGGAGCAGGAAACAGGCAAAATATTCAAGAAAGGACTAGAAGCTGGAGTGGGGTTTACAAAGGCAGAACCACAAAGGGCACATGAAGCACAGGAAGCCATCTTGGAAGAGGGCAAGAATACCCAAAAGGTAATCAAAATATCCAGAGTCCCGACAAGCTGCTCTGTTGACAGGGAACAGCAGGAGCCGTCCGTCACCTCTCTGAGCCGCTGCAGGTAGTTGCCTTGTTAGAAACTACCTGCCTGTTATTTTATAGGCATATAGTAAAAAAATAAATTCCTGGATAACCTCCTTAACTAAAAATCCAAAAGTGAGCTGCTTCTGACATTTTGAGGCTGATTTATGACCACAGTCCATATCAAAGCTGAATATATTGTATATATATACTCTTTTAAGTAGAAAACAAAAATCCAAAACGATGGACAGCCCCTTTCTCTTGGATAAAAGCAAACTGATTTGCAGTTTTCCATTGTCAACATGAGATATTCTGGACTAAGTTGTCATTTTTAGGATTCAATTAAAAAAAAATTGTGGTCTCCGAAGTCTGACTCCGAAACCTCAGGAAACAGACGAGGAGCTGGAGGCAACTTCAAAAAGAGGAAGAGGATATTTAGCGAGACGACTTCACTTTGTAGTTATGAATTGTCTGAATTATTTACAGTTTTTACAAACAATTCAAAACTTATCCTGGAAGAAACTTTTTTGGAAAACTCACAAGGGTCAGCGGTCTGTTTAAAAAGTTATTTATTGTTACTGGAACTTGGGATGGAAGTCGCTTTGATGCTGTCTAAAGTGTCACGAGTATCACCCGTCATTATGAGACTCACAGGAATTTCAGAGACTGTGGATCTTAAATATGATTATGTTTTTGGGGATCAGCAGAGGTTAATGACATTTTACTTGCTGGTAGCTCCTGGTTATTTAACCTCAGCTGCAGCCAATTTGTGATCACTCCCCCTCTTTTTAAATAGTTACATGATCCATCACCTGATGCTGGTAATAGACTCATTCTATTCTAACCATCTTGCAGGGAGGAAATCTCTAGTGGCTGCAGAAGCTTTGCCATTAGAGCTGTGGTTTCTGCCCTAGTGTTTGGGTGCAGCAGGCAAGTTTGCTTTCTTATCCTTTTGTCTGTTTCCTGGTCTGTCCTCCTTCCCCTGTGTTATATTACAGTAGCAGAGACATCCATTGTGAGTGGAGGGACAATAAGGGAGTAGACACATGACTGCAATGGAAAGAAGGACCCGCTTAGGGATGTTAGGGGAGCTCAGAGAGGTGTCTTTTCCCTGCTCCCTATTGTCAGGGTCTTCCTTTTCCTTTCCATCTTGTTGTAACCTTTTTGTTGTGCAATGTTCCGGACAGTCCCCTAGTCCTTGTGTCTTCCTCTTCCTTTCCATCCCATTGTAACCTCTGTGTTGCATCATGC
The DNA here is from genome assembly GCA_033576535.1 of Allobates femoralis. Lineage (NCBI taxonomy): Eukaryota > Metazoa > Chordata > Amphibia > Anura > Aromobatidae > Allobates > Allobates femoralis. The sequence continues at coordinate 737,660,915 of JARQOC010000002.1, read as the reverse complement.
ACCAAACAATCCCCTAGTTCTTGCATGACACAAAGTAAGTTGCTGAGTCTAACGGAAGTCTAAGGGTGCCACCACACCTGGCGACAGCACCGGAGATGTCGGCGGCGACTGGCGGGAGCGCACACGTTTTTGTCGCCTCGCCATCGAGACACCTACGGTGATGCCCCGGCGAGCTGACAGGCGACATCGCCGCCGGGGTGTCTCAAAACCCCAGCGGCGATGCAGTACAATGGGAGCCCATGTATACACATCGCCCCATATCGGCCACCTGGTTTCACATCACTGATGTGAAACCAGGCGAGCACTCAGAGGCGCCGACATCAACCCTTTACATTAGGCGACGCAGGTGCGATATCGGCGCCGATAGGCCACGCCCCTACATCACCTAATACATCAGCGGTGCCGTCACCAGGTGTGACGGCACCCTAAGGGAAGTGCACAGCGCAGGGGAATTGCAGAGCATGGGGGAGAGAGCAGGAAGAGCGTGGGGGAGAGCACAGGCAGAGCACGGGGGGAAGAGGAGTGCAGAGTGTGGGAGGAGTGCAGAGCTCGGGGGGAGAGGAGTGCAGAGCTCGGGAGGAGTGCAGAGCATGGGCGAGAGAGGAGTGTAGACTTTGGGGGAGTGCAGAGTGTGGGGGAGTGCAGAGCACAGGGGAGTGTATAGTGTGAGGGGAGAGGAGTGCAAAGCGCAGGGGGGATTGCAGAGCATGGGGGAGAGAGGAGTGCAGACTGTGGGGGAGTGCAGAGTGTGGGGGAGTGCAGAGCACAGGGGGAGTGCATAGTGCAAGGGGAGAGGAGTGCAGAGCGCAGGGGGAGTGTGTCCAGCCCAGGCCCTGGGGGTACTCGGTCACTCAGGCGCGGTCTCTGGTGGTAGTCACGGGTAGCGGTGCCTGAGGCCGTGGGCTCGGGGGATGCAGATAAAAGATGAGTGGAAAGAAAATAATAAAAGTGTCTGTCGTGACGCCACGTGTAGTGTTCCGGTGATGGCACCGGCGCTGCTTGGGCCTTCAGGGTGATGGGTGGCAGCAAGGTGGAACCGCTCCCTACAGGACGAGCGGGGGTCCCCGGGGCTTTAAGTTGTAGTGAGGGTAATAGGGTAGCACAGTCAGTGTGGTGCAGATGGAAGGAGGGACACGCACACATAAAGTCTTTTTGGTACCTTTACTGGTGTTCTGTACGGGTACACTCGTCCAGAGGTGAGGGAAACACTTTTGGATCTCCACAGCGAGTAGGGTTGTAGGCCTCCTTGTCTTGGTTACTCTGCTTTGAGTCTGGCAGGCTTGGAACCCGACCAGACGATTACTTCTCTCTCTCTCTGTGTGACTCTCCACACCCGGGTTTGCTGCACTGAGGGCGCTCTATGGGATCTCCTGTCGTCAGTGCCCTGACACTCAGTCCCTGGCTCTCATTTGGTGGTGCTTCGGGTGTCCTGGAAGCTAAACCTCCTTGTGGTGCTGGTTTCTCTGCAGAGCCTAGTCTCTGTGTCCCTGCAGCTCGGTCCCAGTGACCGGAACTCTGGTGGGGTGAGTCGGTATGACTTCTCTGCCCCCTGTTGTAGCACGTTTCTCTCCTCAGTCTTCGACCCCTATTCTGCGGGTCTACCACTGTCTCAGGTGTCTCTGGTATGGGCCTAGCGCGGCTCCAGTACCAGGTCAGCTCACTCAGCTCTTCACAGTTCTGTAGTGACTGCGCACTCTGGTGGTTTCCCTCCAGAACCCGTATTTATAGGGGGAACTGGCTTAAGGCGACCAGTGGAGCTCCCCCTACAGGCCTGGGGTGAAAGGGTGTTGTGTGTTTGTGGATTACTCGCTGTAAGAAATCCCTCCATGTCCCAAGGGAGTCTGTGGTGACCTGGCACAGGGTGCCACATCCCCCCCTAGTTAGCCTCAGTTCTCCCGGACTGAGCAAAAGCTTTTGTTACAACATACACTTATATATAATAACGGGTATTTACAGAGTCTTAAACTGAAAATATACAAAAATCACTGAAAAAGAGGTAGATATGAAAATTATGAAAAAGCAGTCCTTACGGCACTAGTCCATCTGCCGCAGGCTGGAAAAAGGAGGAAAAAGTAGTTTTTAGTCACACTAGTCCTGTGACTGTAGTCCGGGTTCAAATAAACGGGAAAAAGGTAAAGTCCAGCAGTAAAGTCTCTGATGGCTTTAACCCCTTCACCCCCGGGCCTATTTTGACCTTAATGACCAGGCCATTTTTGTCAATTCTGCCCAGTGTCCCTTTATGAGGTAATATCTCTGGAACGCTTCAACGGATCCTAGCGATTCTGAGATTGTTTTTTCGTGACATATTGGGCTTCATGTTAGTATTAAATTTAGGTTGATAATTTTTGCGATTATTTGTGAAAAAATTAAAAATTTGGCAAAATTTTTGAAAATTTAGCAATTTTCAAATTATGAATTTTTATTCTGCTAAACCAGAGAGTTATGTGACACAAAATAGTTAATAAATAACATTTCCCACATGTCTACTTTACATCAGCACAATTTTGGAAAAAAAAAAAATTTTTGTTCGGACGTTATAAGGGTTCAAAGTTCATCAGCAATTTTTCATTTTTCCAGCAAAATTTACAAAGCCATTTTTTTTAGTGACCACATCACATTTGAAGTCCCTTTGAGGGGTGTACATGACAGAAAACGCCCAAAAGTGACACCATTCCAAAAACTGCACACCCTTAAGCTACTCAAAACTACCTTCAAGAAGATTATTAACCCTTCAGGTGCTTCACGGGAACTAAAGCAAAGTGGAAGGAAAAAATGGTCATTTTAATTTTTCCAACAAAAATGTTCTTTTAGCCTCAATTCTTTCATTTTCACATGGGGAACAGGATAAAATGGATCCTAAAAATTGTTGGGCAATTTCTCCTGAGTACATCGATATCTCATATGTGGTCATAAACCACTGTTTGGGCGCACGGCAGGGCTCAGAAGGGAAGGAGCGCAATTTGACTTTTGGAGCTAATTTTCCATTCAAAAAGTGAAATGGCGCTCCTTCCCTTCTGAGCCCTGCCGTGCGCCCAAACAGTGGTTTATGACCACATATGAGATATCGATGTACTCAGGAGAAATTGTCCAACAATTTTTAGGATTCATTTTATCCTGTTCCCCATGTGTAAATGAAAAAATTTAGGCCAAAAGAAAATTTTTGTAGAAAAAAAAAGTGCTTTTTCATTTTTACGGATGAATTTGTGAAGCACATGGGGGTTCAAAATGCTCACCACCCATCTAGATAAATTCCCTGGGGGGTCTAGTTTCCAAAATGGGGTCACTTATGGGGGAGCTCCAATGTGTAGGCACACAGGGGCTCTCCAAACGCGACATGGTGTCCGCTAACAATTTGACTGAAAAATTAGCTTCAATTGTTAGCGGACACCATGTCGCGTTTGGAGAGCCCCTGTGTGCCTAAACATTGGAGCTCCCCCACAAGTGACCCAATTTTGGAAACTAGACCCCCCAGGGAACTTATCTAGATGGGTGGTGAGCATTTTGAATGCCCCAGTGCTTCACAAATTAATCTGCGAAAATGAAAAAGAAAATTTTTATGGAAAAAAAAAGTACTTATTCAATTTTACAGATGAATTTGTGAAGCACCTGGGGGTTCAAAATGTTCACAACCCATCTAGATACGTTCCCTGGGAGGTCTAGTTTCCAAAATGGGGTCACTTGTGGGGGAGCTCCAATGTTTAGGCACACAGGGGCTCTCCATACGTGACATGGTGTCCGCTAACTATTGGAATCATTAGCGGACACCATGTCGTGTATGGAGAGCTCCTGTGTGCCTATAAATTGGAGCTCCCCCACAAGTGACCCCATTTTGGAAACTATACCCCCCAAGGAATGCATCTAGATGCATAGTGAGCACTTTGAACCCCCCAGGTGCTTCACAAATTGATCCGTAAGGAAAAAGTACATTTGTTTTCACACAAATTTTCTTTTTTCATTATTACGGATCAATTTGTGAAGCACCTGGGGGTTCAAAGTGCTCACTATGCATCTAGATATGTTCCTTGGGGGGTCTAGTTTCCAAAATGGGGTCACTTGTGGGGGAGCTCCAATGTTTAGGCACACAGGGGCTCTCCATACGCGACATGGTGTCTTCTAACTATTGGAATCGTTAGCGGACACCATGTCGTGTATGGAGAGCCCCTGTGTGCCTAAACATTGGAGCTCCCGCACAAGTGACCCCATTTTAGAAACTAGACCCCCCCAAGGAATGCATCTAGATGCATAGTGAGAACTTTGAACCCCAAGGTGCTTCACAAATTGATTCGTAATAAGGAAAAAGTACATTTGTTTTCACACAAATTTTCTTTTTTCGTTTTTACGGATCAATTTGTGAAGCACCTTGGGGTTCAAAGTTCTCACTATGCATCTAAATACAGCGAAGCCCATTTTTAATTTTTTTCTAGGACTAATTCTAGAAAAAAATGGCGTAGGGCTCCGCCATATTTTTGATCCAGCCAGGTACAACTTGGCAGCTACGGACTGCCAGCAACCCCCAGCTGCCTCATTGTACCTGGCTGGCAACCAAAAATACAGCGAAGCCCATTTTAATTTTTTTTTCTAGGACTAATTCTAGAAAAAAAATGGCGTGGGGCTCCGCCATATTTTTGGTCCAGCCAGGTACAACTTGGCAGCTACAGACTGCCACCAACCCCCAGCTGCCTCGTTGTACCTGGCTAGCCACCAAAAATACAGCAAAGCCCTTTTTTTTTCTTCTAGAACTAATTCTAGAAAAAAAAGACATGGGGCTCCGCCATATTTTTGGTCCAGCCAGGTACAACTAGGCAGCTGGGGGCTGGAATCCGCAGCATGGAGAGGCCCAAGCGTTCTGCAGCCCGCAGCCGCCCCGGAAAATGGCGCATTCATTGAAGCGCCATTTTCTGGCGCTGTACCCATGCTCTTCCAGTTGCCCTGGTGCCGGTGGCAAACTGGGTAATAAAGGGGTTAATGCCAGCTTTTTATTGGCAGCTGGCACTAAGCCCGAGATTCATAATATAGGGCCAATGTTAGACCCGCCATTAGGAATCTCTGGTAAATAGTCAGAAAATACACACAGAGAAAAATATTTTTATTTGAAAAAAATAACACAAACAAAATTCGGACTCCATCTTTATTATAAAGATCCGACGTAGTTCACAACGAAGGTCCCACGACGCTCGATCGCCTCCGACGTAGTCCACAACGAAGGTCCCACGACGCTCAATCGCCTCTGGTCAATCCAGAGACTGCAGCAAGGGATGAAGTGTCCTCTTCCTACAGTCTCTGGGGTCAGAGTTATGGTGCACTGTATGACAATGACCTGTCATACAGTGCACCATGACTATGATCCCAGAGACTACAACAAGAGGACACTTGATCCCTTGTTGCACCCATCCATCCACCTATGCACCCATCATCCACGCACGCACACAACCACGCACCCACATCCACGCACTCACATCCACGCACGCTGACATCCACGCACGTACATCCACATCCACGCACATCCACACACACATCCACGCACGCACGCTGACATTCAAGCACGCTGACATCCACGCACGCACACATCCACACACGCACGCTGACATCCACACACATCCACACACGTACGCTGAAATCCACGCACATCCACATCCACGCACACGTCCACGCACACGTCTATGCACACACACATCTATGCACGCACACGTCCACACACGTGTCCACACACGTGTCCGCACACGTCTACGCACACGTCTACGCACACTCACGTCCACGCACACTCATGTACGCTCACGTCCACGCACGCACACGTCCACGCATGCACCCCCCATCCATCTATCCATTCACCCATCCATCCATCACCCATCCATCAATTCATTCATTCATTCATACATACATAGATACATACATACATAGATACATACATACATAGATACATACATAGATACATACATACATACATAGATACATACATAGATACATACATACATAGATACATACATACATAGATACATACATAGATACATACATAGATACATACATACATAGATACATACATACATACATAGATACATACATACATAGATACATACATACATAGATACATACATAGATACATACATACATAGATACATACATACATACATAGATACATACATACATACATACTTACCTCCCTCGTTCCACCGATGAGCAGGAGGAGGCCGGGAGAGGAGGCGGGGCCACAGATCGGCGGGCCGGACAGAGGAGGTGCAGCAGCAGCGGCGGCGGCGGCGGCAGGGCGGCAGCAGCGGCGGGTGCACCGAAGTGTGCAGCCCGCCGCAGGAGGTGAGGGGGGGGGGGGCCAGGCACAGGGCCCAGAGGTGGGGGCAGCCTGGGGGGGAGCACTGGAGCAGGGGACCAGGCAGTGTTGCCGGCGGGCGCACGTGGGTGCAGCCCGCCGGCAGATACATTATAATAGAGGGGGGCGGGCGGGCTGGGGGGAACGGGGGGGCCCCCTGGACAGTCCTGGAGCGGGAGGGGGCTGAGGAGGGGTAAGCACTTGCCGATCCGCCCCTCCAGATCTGATTGGAGAGCTCCAATCAGATCTGGAGGGGTGAATCCCTATGATTTCCTCCGATCGGCAGTTTCACTTTTAAACTGCCGATCGGAGGGGTCCTGGGCACGGGGGGTTAATCCACCCCCTGTGGGGTCATCTACAGGTTGTCACAGAGCAACAGCATCTGTGACACCTGAGCGACCCCACTCACAGGAGCTGCAGCAGCTCAAATCTGCCAGGACGTTGTGCAACGTCCTGGGTCATTAACAGGCAGAAACACAGGACGTTGCACAACGTCCTAGGTCGTTAAGGGGTTAAACACATTTACAGGTTAACACACTTTATACTTTACACAAATTTCCTATGGGTGTCTCTGCTTAGGAGGCCGGGTCTTACCTTCTTTCTCTACCCCTGGCACTTTCTATTCCAAACTTGATATGCGTGGGGCTGTGCCCAGTTCCTCCTCCCTTCTATACACTACTATTCACATTTGCGGACTAAAGTCACTATTTACATTGGGTTACTAGCTACTGTGTTACGTTACATTTTACACCCACTCTCCATATCTAGATGGGGCCTGACCTTGGGTACTACGACTTGACCTATGTGGACTAATTGTTGTATGTGTACTGACTTCCTTTTGAGGTGGTAATGCAGGTAGCTGTCTGCGAATTCTTGGTCTTACTGTAAGACTAGCAGGTTCACCGATTGTGGTAATCTCTGGTTCCGGTACAACAGGCTGCACTTCTTGCAATTGAACGGGTTCTTCTGGTCTTCCTGGTACTGGTATTGTAAAAAGAAGGAGAGAGTGAGAGTACTAATGCCCAAGTAACTAAAAACACGTATTTGCTGTCCACACCAGTGTATATTGCAAAGAATAATATTTTATTAGATGCAGTGGATACAATAAATAGACGTGTCCAGGGTAAAAATGACAAGGATTCAAGACATAAGGAGGGAGACAGATGACAAGTGGGCAAGACAGGCAAGGACTGTATAAAAGGGTTCAGAGGGGCAGTAAAAGTGCAATGTGCTAAAAAATGCTTAGAGCAGGGTAAAGGTACAGTTTAACTATGTAAGTATAGCATAACCCCGATCTAATTGCAATAAGGTGCACAATAATGACTTACCCATAAGCCCGGTAAAAGTTCCCTGCCGAGTCTGCCCACCGGTCCAGTGGTTCTAGTTCTTCAACAGGTTGGATTGGGACTTGATTCTCCACAGGTTGATAGAATGAAATGACTGGTATTATAACTGCTCCATTGTACTGAGGCCAGTCTTCTGGTAAATCTCCAATTTCAGTATGAATCACTTTTTCTTTTGGTTCCTCAACTGCTTATAAGGGATAAGTTATTTGTTGTGGTTTCAACTGATCAGGGCATCTCTTTAGATGATCTCTCGATACTGTCGCACTTGTTGTTCCTTCATCTCTGCTAATTACGCAAGTCTTTGAATTATCAAAATTGGATTGCATAACTGTATATGGTTCTGATTCCCAATGATCATCGAGTTTATTTGTTCTTCTTTTTCTTTTGAGAACTAGTTCACCTGGTATTAAGGGTTCTGCTGAGGCGTGTTTGTTGAAGTCATGTTCTTGCTTACTTCTACTTTGATCTAAGTTCTTCTCAACACTTTCCTGAACTTTCTTGTACTGTTCCTGGTGGTGATAGTTCCAATCTTCATCTGAAGTGTCTTGGGTTGGTTCTACTGTTCCCATTTCCAAGTCAATTGGGTGTTTTCCAGGTCTTGCTCGCATTAGGTAAGCTGGTGCGTAGCTAGTAAAACTGACAGGGATGTGATTGTAGATATCCACTAAGTCAGGTAGCTTTTCTGGCCACTGATTTCTTTCGTCAAGTGGTAAGGTCTTTAACATATTGATGACAATGTTGTTCATTTTCTCGCACAGACCATTTGTTTGTGGATGATACGGTGTGGTTCTTATCTTCTTACACCCATACAATCCTAAGAACGCGTGGAATAGTTCTGATTCAAATGCTGGACCTTGATCTGTCAATACTTGATCTGGATACCCGTGCGGTCGACAAAAGTAACTCTGGAAGGTCTTGGCTGCGACTTCTGCAGTTAAATCTTTAACTGGTACTACTACTAGGAATCTTGAGTAGTGATCAACCATTGTAAGAGCATAGGTATACCCTGTTCTGCTAGGTGTTAACCTCACATGATCTAGAGCCACAATTTCAAGAGGTTTCTTGGTAATGATTGGCTGTAGCGGAGCTTTCTGACTTTGCTGGTGTTCCCTTCTAAGGTGACACGGTCCACAGTTCTTACACCACTTTTCAATAGAACTTCTCATGCCGACCCAGTAGAAACCGTCTTTTAACAGCATCTCCAGTTTCTTCCAACCAAAGTGTCCTGCATCATTGTGGTAAGCTTCTAGTATCATCTGGACCTCTCTTTTTGGGACAACTATTTGCCAGATAAGTTCATGGGTTCTGGGGTTAAGGTAACGTCTGCATAGTTTCCCCTGATAGACGAACAGTTTTCCTTTTTCTTTCCATAGGCGCTTGGCATCTGGCGTAGCATCTGGACTCAGACAGGAGTGCTCTTTGGTTATTAGCTCCTTGATTAAACTAACATCCGGGTCACTGTCTTGGGTCTCTTTCCAGTTACTGCAGCTCGGACCCAGTGACCGGAACTCTTATGGGGTGAGTCGGTATGACTCCTCTGCCCCCTTCTTGTAACAGGTTTCTCTCCTCTGCCTTCGACCTCTACTCTGCGGGTCTACCACTGTCTCCGGTAGTTGCTGGTATGGGCCTAGCATGGCTCCAGTACCAGGTCAGCTCACTCAGCTCTTTACAGTTCTGTAGTGACTACACACTCTGCTGATTTCCCCTCCAGAACCCGTATTTATAGGGGAAACTGGCTTAAGGCGACCACTGGAGCTCCCCCTACAGGTCTGGGGTGAAAGGTGTTGTGTGTTAGTGGGGTTACTCGCTGTAAGAAATCCCTCCATGTCCCAAGGGAGTCTGTGGTGACCTGGCACAGGGTGACACAAGTGCATAATGCGAGGGGAGAGGAGTGCAGAGCACAGGGGGATTGCAGAGCATGGGGGAGAGAGGAGTGCAGTCTGTGGGGGAGTGCAGAGCACAGGGGGAGGTAATTGCAGAGCGCAGGGGAGTGCAGAGCATGGGGGAGGGGAGTGCAGAATGTGGAGGAGTGCAGAGTACAGGGGGAGTGCAGAGCGCAGGGGGAGAGCAGGCAGAGCACAGGGGAGAGACAGACTCTTTCTGACCCAATATAAGCCCGACCACGGACCGGACTTATATCAACCGAGGAACTGGTGGCAGCAATTAGTGCTTATTCAGGGCCTGTATCAGTGACGGGGTGGAAGGTATTATATGTGCTCCTGTTCATGGACTGGAAGGCATATATCACCCTCACTGAGGGGCGCTTTAATAAACCAGCACTGACAGGGCAGCTGCGGTCTTTTATCCTCAGGCAGTATGCTGACTAGCCTGAGTTTAATAAGAGGCGCTATAGAGCTGCCAGGTTAAGTGGCAAATTCGTCACACCCTCATTTTAACATCAAAAATGATTTTTTTTTTCCTAGATCCTCCTCTAAGTTTGGAAAAGCTGCTTATACACCTCAAATCAATATGTCTGTCTGATACTGTCTGTCTGTGTCGAGGCCACTGGGACGAGGGTACTCGGTACCGGACCGTGTCTGCTATTGGGGAAGTCATGGGTGGTCCTGGTCCGGACCGTGTCCCGGGCCCTGGCAAATAAAAGGGTGTATTTACAGGGGAGAATAGTATATCGTGACGCCACCCACTATGTGCGGCCAGTGATGGGGCCGCCGCTGCTGCAGAACCTCCGGGGATGATGTAGTGGCAGCATAGATGGTATAGTTCCAGTGGGTAGAACTGTATTCCCCGGGGCAGTGATGGTATAGTCTATAATGGATATGGATGGTGGAGACGGGTTAAAGAACACACACTCACGTTTTGTAGTCAAAGGTGCAATTCTCCTCTTCTGTTGCTGCAGCTTCTTCTAATCCGTGTGCAGAGCTGACAGGCTTGTAGCTCTGCAGGTGGGATCTCTCTGCTGCTGGATGTAGGGCAAAGGTTGCAATCAATACACAGACTCACAGTTTTGCTGTTTTCCAAAGCTTTACTGCAGATGTTGTTGCAGATTATAGTTCACGGAGTCTGTAATGGGGCTAGGCTCTCTTCCCACCCTGTCCGGGTCATCAGCTTCCTCGTGCTGCGCTGTGTGTGTGTCCTGGGCTGCTGCTTCTAGCTGAGCTGCTGGGACTTCTCACTCTTTCTCTGTGTTTTGCTGGTACCACTTGGCTAGGCAACTTGAGTCCTCTGTGCTGTGCTGACCCCGCGTGTTGCTTTGCACTGGTACTATGGGCATCTAGAAACCCCACTGCTCTTGGATTCACTGTGCTGTGTGTCAGTCACAGTGCCGGATCCGGTGTCCGTTCTGTGCGCTCTTCTGGGGCGAGTGAAGGTATCACTCCAGCTCCCAGACGTGTTCCTTAGTCTGTAGTTCTCCTGTTCCTCAGACCCTTGCTGGGCCTGCACTGAGCTAACTCTGCTCTAAGTGTGCTCTTCACAATACTGTCCCGTACTGCACTGAGCTCTTCCTCATGAGCTGGAGTATTTAAGAGAGCAGGTTGTGCTCCCACTCCTGGCCTAGAGGTGCTAGTGTTTGTCAGTGTGTTGTGGGGAGAGAACCCATGTGATGTTATTGTGGCACATTAACCCATGGGGTGCCGCTCGTCTGCTCACTATAACACTGGGAATAGTGCACCGGAACTTCCAGTGGCTCCTGATCTCTCCGGCTCATATATGAACAGGATGGTACTCCCTATATAAGGGACTGGAGACTGCCTTTGCTAATAACAACACTCCGTTGATTCAGAGGTGCCATCTCCTGCTCACTATATACAGCTTACTCTACTTCAGGCTGCCTGCCTCTCCTGCTCCACTATATACAGCCTGGTACTCCCTGACTTCAGGGCTGACCTGCCTCTCCTGCTCCACTATATACAGCTGGTACTCCCTGACTTCAGGCGCTGACCTGCCTCTCCTGCTCCACTATATACAGCTGGTACTCCCTGACTTCAGGGCCCTCCCTGCCTCTCCTGCTCCACTAATACAGCTGGTACTACCCTGACTTCAGGCTGACCTGCCTCTCCTGCTCCACTATATACCAGCTGGTACCTCCTGACTTCAGCCCCCTGCCTCTCCTGCTCCACTATATACAGCCTGGTACTCCCTGACTTCAGGCCCCCCTGCCTCTCCTGCTCCACTATATACAGCTGGTACTCCCTGACTCAGGCCCCGCCTTCCTCTCCCTAATCCTTCTCCTGACTTCAGGTGACTGCCTCTCTGCTCCACTATATACAGCTGGTACTCCCTGACTTCAGGCCCCTGCCTCCCTGCTCCACTATATACAGCTGGTACTCCCTGACTTCAGGGCTGACCCTCCCTCCTCTCCTGCTCCACTATATACACCCCCGCTCTGCCACAAACGGACTCCTGATTCGCTCCCTCTCCCCACTTAACACCTACAGCCGCTCTCCTACCAGTCTCTCCCTCTACATATAGCTGTACTCCTCTCAGGGCCTCTCTCCCACATACCTGATCCTACTTCAGGCCCTCTCCTCCCCATATACGCCTATGCTCGCTCTGTCCACTATAGTACTCCTACCCCTGCTCCGCTCCCTATAAGCGATCTACTAGCCCCTCTCCTGCCCACATATAAGTGCTCCGACTTCAGGCCCTCTCCTCTCATAAACACCATGGACTGCCTCTCTCAAACAGCCCGACTCAGCCTTCTCTGCTCCACTATACACTACTCCTGACTTACCTGCTCTCCTCCATTATCCTGCTCCGACTAGCTCTCTCGCCCTTACACACCCCTGATGGCTCTCTCCTCTATATATACCTGGTCTATCAGGCTGCTCTCGCACTTACTATCCTACTCAGCGCCTCGCCCACTATATCAGCGTACCCCGCTTAGCCTCCTCTCCTATATAAGTGATCCGACTTCAGGCGCTTCCTCTCACATACCGACCCTGATCAGGCCTCTTCCATAATACAGTACTCCGATTGCCTCTTCCTGCCCATATACACTCACACCGCCTCTCTAAACACTGATCTGACTTCAGCCCTGCCTTCCTCACTATATACGCTGTACTCCTGACTTCAGGGCACTGCCTCTCCTGCTCCACTATATACACGGTACTCCCTGACTCAGGCCCTGCCTCTCTCCACTATACAGCGGTACTCCTGACTTCAGGCCTGCCTCTCTGCCCACATATAAGCTGGTACTCCTGATTCAGGCCCTGCTCTCCTGCTCCACTATATACAGCTGGATCCCTGACTTCAGGCACCTGCCTCTCTGCTCACAATACACGACTCCTGACTCAGGTGACCTGCCTCTCCTGCTCCACTTATACAGTGACCCCTGACTCAGGGCCCTGCTCTCCTGCTCCATTATCAGCTGGTACTCCTGACTCAGGCCCTGCCTCCTCTCCACTATATACAGCTGTACTCCTGACTTCAGGGCCTGCCTCTCCTGCTCCACTATACAGCTGTACCTGACTTCAGGCCCTGCCCTCCTTCCACTATATACACTGGTATCCCTGACTCAGGCCCTGCCTCTCTGCTCCACTATATACGTGTACTCCCTGATTCAGGCCCCTGCCTCCCTCTCCACTATATACACTGTACTCCTGACTTCAGCGCCTGCCTCTCCTGCTCCACTATATACAGCCTGTACCTGACTTCAGGCTGCCTGCCTCTCCGCTCCACTATATACAGCTGGTACTCCTGACTTCAGGCCCTGCCTCTCCTGCTCCACTATATACACGGTCTCCTGACAGCTGCTCTCTGCTCCATATACGCTGGTACCTACTTCAGGCCCCTGCTCTCCTGCTCCACTATATACAGCTGGACCCTGACTCAGGGCCTGCTCTCTCTCCACTATATACAGCTGGTACTCCTGACTTCAGGCCCTGCCTCTCCTGCTCCACTATATACAGCTGTATCCCTGACTCAGCCCCTCTCCTGCTCCACTATATACAGCTGGTACTCTGACTAGCCCCTCTCCTCTCCACTTAGGGTACTCCTGACTCAGCCCTCTCGCCCTATATCAGCTGATCTACTTCAGGGCTGACCTCCCTCCTGCTCCACTATATACAGCTGTCTCCTGACTCAGGCCCTCTCTCTGTCAATACTGACTCCGACTCAGGCACTCCTCTCTTCACTATATACACTGTACTCCTACTAGTACCTGCCTTCTGCTCCATTCACTGGTACTCCTGATTCAGGCCTCCTCTCTGCTCCACTATAACAGCTGGTACTCCGACTCAGGCCCTCTCCTGCTCACTATAACACCTGGACTCCTGACTTCAGGGCACCTGCCTCTCCTGCTCCACTATTACAGCTGGTACTCCTGACTTCAGGCCCTCCTCTCCTGCTCCCTATATCACTGTACTCCTGACTTCAGGCCTGCCCTCCTGCTCCATATATACAGCTGTACTCCTGACTTCAGGCCCTGCTCTCTGCTCACTATATACAGCTGTACTCCGACTCAGGCCTGCCTCTCCGCTCCACTATATACACGTACTCCCGACTTCAGCCCTGCCTCCCTGTCACTATATACAGCTGTACTCCTGACTTCAGGCCCTGCTCTGCTCCATATATAATCCTGATCAGGGCCTGCCTCTCCTATCACTGATCTATCGTGTGTTCCAAACCCCTGACTTCAGGCCTCCCTCTGCCTTACAGCGGACTCCTATCGGCCGTCTGCTCCACTTAACACTGGACCTGACTTCAGGGCCTGCCCTCCTCTCCATATATACACGGTACTACTTCAGGCCTGCTCTCTGCACTACATCTGGCCTCCTTCCTGCTCCTTATACAGCGGTACCTGATTAGCCCTGCTCTCTGCCACAATACACTGTACTCCGACTCAGGCCTCTTCTGCTCCCTTATCGCTGGTATCCCTATTCGCCTGCCTCTCCTCCATATATACAGCGATCTGATCAGCCCTGCTCTCTGCTCCACTATATACACGTACTCCTGATCAGCCCCCCGCTCTGTCATATACACTTCCGACTCAGTCCGTTCTGCTCCACTTATACACTGGTACTCCCTGACTTCAGGGCTGACCTGCCTCTCCTGCTCCACTATATACACCTGGTACTCCCTGACTTCAGGCCCTGCCTTCCTGCTCCACTATATACAGCTGGTACTCCCTGACTTCAGGCCCTGCCTCTCCCACTCCACTATATACAGCTGGTACTCCTCTTCAGCCCTCTCTCCTGCTCCCTATTCAGCTGGACTCCCTGATTCAGGCTGACCTGCCTCTCCTGCTCCACTTTACGCCTGTACTCCTGACTTCGGCACCCTGCCTCTCCTGCTCCACTATATACAGCGTACTCTGACTTAGGCCTCCTGCCTCTCCTGCTCCACTATATACCTGGTACTCCTGACTTCAGGGCCCGCCTCTCTGCTCCACTTATACACTGTACTCCGACTTCAGGGCTCCTGCTCTCCTGCTCCACTATATACAGCTGTACTCCTGACTTCAGGGCCCCCTGCCTCTCTGCTCCACTATATACACTGGTACTCCCTGACTTCAGGGCTGACCTGCCTCTCCTGCTCCACTATATACAGCTGGTACTCCCTGACTTCAGGGCGACCTGCCTCTCCTGCTCCACTATATACAGCCTGGTACTCCTGACTTCAGGGCCCTGCCTCTCCTGCTCCACTATACAGCTGGTACTCCCTGACTTCAGGCCTCCTGCCTCTCCTGCTCCACTATAACAGCTGGTACTCCCTGACTTCAGGCTACCTGCCTCCCTGCTCCACTATATACAGCTGGTATCCTGACTTCAGGGCCCCTGCCTCTCCTGCTCCACTATATACAGCTGGTACTCCCTGACTTCAGGCCCCTGCCTCTCCTGCTCCACTATATACAGCTGGTACTCCCTGACTTCAGGGCTGACCTGCCTCTTCTGCTCCACTATATACAGCCTTGTACTCCCTGACTTCAGGGCCCCCCTGCCTCTCCTGCTCCACTATATACAGCCTGGCACTTCCCTGACTTCAGGTCCCCCTGCCTCTCCTGCTCCACTATATACAGCCTGGTACTCCCTGACTTCAGGGTCCCCCTGCCTCTTCTGCTCCACTATATACAGCCTTGTACTCCCTGACTTCAGGGCCCCCTGCCTCTCCTGCTCCACTATATACAGCCTGGTACTCCCTGACTTCAGGGCCCCCCTGCCTCTCCTGCTCCACTATATACAGCCTGGTACTCCCTGACTTCAGGGTCCCCCTGCCTCTCCTGCTCCACTATATACAGCTGGTACTTCCCTGACTTCAGGCTGACCTGCCTCTACTGCTCCACTATATACAGCTGGTACTCCCCTGACTTCAGGGCCCCCTGCCTTTCCTGCTCCACTATATACAGCCTGGTACTCCCTGACTTCAGGGCTGACCTGCCTCTCCTGCTCCACTATATACAGCCTGGTACTCCCTGACTTCAGGGTCCCCCTGCTCTCCTGCTCCACTATATACAGCTGGTACTCCCTGATTTCAGGGCACCCCTGCCTCTCCTGCTCCACTATATACAGCCTGGTACTCCCTGACTTCAGGGCTGACCTGCCTCTCCTGCTCCACTATATACAGCCTGGTACTCCCTGACTTCAGGGCTGACCTGCCTCTCCTGCTCCACTATATACAGCTGGTACTCCCTGACTTCAGGGCTGACCTGCCTCTTCTGCTCCACTATATACAGCCTTGTACTCCCTGACTTCAGGGCCCCCTGCCTCTCCTGCTCCACTATATACAGCCTGGCACTTCCAGACTTCAGGGTCCCCCTGCCTCTCCTGCTCCACTATTATACAGCTGGTACTCCCTGACTTCAGGGCCCCCCTGCCTCTTCTGCTCCACTATATACAGCCTGGTACTCCCTGACTTCAGGGCCCCCTGCCTCTCCTGCTCCACTATATACAGCCTGGTACTCCCTGACTTCAGGGCCCCCCTGCCTCTCCTGCTCCACTATATACAGCCTGGTACTCCCTGACTTCAGGGTCCCCCTGCCTCTCCTGCTCCACTATATAACAGCTGGTACTCCCTGACTTCAGGGCTGACCTGCCTCTACTGCTCCACTATATACAGCTGGTACTCCCTGACTTCAGGGCCCCCCTGCCTTTCCTGCTCCACTATATACAGCCTGGTACTCCCTGACTTCAGGGCTGACCTGCCTCTCCTGCTCCACTATATACAGTCTGGTACTCCCTGACTTCAGGGTCCCCCTGCCTCTCCTGCTCCACTATATACAGCTGGTACTCCCTGACTTCAGGGCACCCCTGCCTCTCCTGCTCCACTATATACAGCTGGTACTCCCTGACTTCAGGGCTGACCTGCCTCTCCTGCTCCACTATATACAGCCTGGTACTCCCTGACTTCAGGGCTGACCTGCCTCTCCTGCTCCACTATATACAGCTGGTACTCCCTGACTTCAGGGCTGACCTGCCTCTTCTGCTCCACTATATACAGCCTGGTACTCCCTGACTTCAGGGCCCCCTGCCTCTCCTGCTCCACTATATACAGCTGGTACTCCCTGACTTCAGGGCCCCCCTGCCTCTCCTGCTCCACTATATACAGCTGGTACTCCCTGACTTCAGGGCTGACCTGCCTCTTCTGCTCCACTATATACAGCCTGGTACTCCCTGACTTCAGGGCCCCCCTGCCTCTCCTGCTCCACTATATACAGCCTAGTACTCCCTGACTTCAGGGCTGACCTGCCTCTTCTGCTCCACTATATACAGCTGGTACTCCCTGACTTCAGGGCCCCCCTGCCTCTTCTCCTCCACTATATACAGCCTGGTACTCCCTGACTTCAGGGCCCCCCTGCCTCTTCTCCTCCACTATATACAGCCTGGTACTCCCTGACTTCAGGGCTGACCTGCCTCTCCTGCTCCACTATATACAGCCTGGTACTCCCTGACTTCAGGGCCCCCCTGCCTCTCCTGCTCCACTATATACAGCCTGGTACTCCCTGACTTCAGGGCCCCCCTGCCTCTCCTGCTCCACTATATACAGCCTAGTACTCCCTGACTTCAGGGCTGACCTGCCTCTTCTGCTCCACTATATACAGCTGGTACTCCCTGACTTCAGGGCCCCCCTGCCTCTCCTGCTCCACTATATACAGCCTAGTACTCCCTGACTTCAGGGCCCCCCTGCCTCTCCTGCTCCACTATATACAGCCTGGTACTCCCTGACTTCAGGCTGACCTGCCTCTCCTGCTCCACTATATACAGCTGGTACTCCCTGACTTCAGGGCCCCCCTGCCTCTTCTCCTCCACTATATACAGCCTGGTACTCCCTGACTTCAGGGCCCCCCTGCCTCTTCTCCTCCACTATATACAGCCTGGTACTCCCTGACTTCAGGGCTGACCTGCCTCTCCTGCTCCACTATATACAGCCTGGTACTCCCTGACTTCAGGCCCCCCTGCCTCTCCTGCTCCACTATATACAGCCTGGTACTCCCTGACTTCAGGGTCCCCCTTCCTCTCCTGCTCCACTATATACAGCTGGTACTCCCTGACTTCAGGGCCCCCCTGCCTCTCCTGCTCCACTATATACAGCCTGGTACTCCCTGACTTCAGGGCCCCCCTGCCTCTCCTGCTCCACTATATACAGCCTGGTACTCCCTGACTTCAGGGCTGACCTGCCTCTTCTGCTCCACTATATACAGCCTGGTACTCCCTGACGTCAGGGCTGACCTGCCTCTCCTGCTCCACTATATACAGCTGGTACTCCCTGACTTCAGGGCTGACCTGCCTCTCCTGCTCCACTATATACAGCTGGTACTCCCTGATTTAAGGGCTGACCTGCCTCTCCTGCTCCGCTATATACAGCTGGTACTTCAGGGCCCCCCTGCCTCTCCTGCTCCACTATATACAGCTGGTACTCCCTGACTTCAGGCCTGATGTTTTGCAATGTAAAGATTTTTCTTTTCCAATCTCTTTTTATCACGTGGAGATAAGCGGCGCCAGAAGTTGTTTACCTGCACCTGCTCTATTGAAGTCATTATTACAGTAAAATCCATTCATTCAGCATTAGCTGCACCTGATAGGCGCTGGATTATCAGGCTTTCGGGATCATTAAATGGCCATAGAGAAGTATATATCATTTATTACGGCTGGAGAATACAATATGAACACACAATATGGCACGATTAACTTAACATTTACCATGTCTTATCATCGCGTCTCTCTGTTCTGTCTTTCAGAGTATTTTACAGTCCTGTGGGGAAAACAAATGGCGGATTATCAGACGTTTTAGGCTATGTGCTGATGTGGCACCCGAGGGTCCAGTCGCCACAGGGTTCTGCACCTTAGCCAGATGTATGGTACCCCCAACCCCAGGTAAGGAGGGGACACTACCCAGTACCCACTGCACCACTAGGCACTCCAGGCCAGAAAGATGGGGGAATTAACCCCTTCATGACCCAGCCTATTTTGACCTTACTGACCAGGCCATTTTTGTCAATTCTGACCAGTGTCCCTTTATGAGGTAATATCTCTGGAACGCTTCATTGGATCCGAGCGATTCTGAGATTGTTTTTTCGTGACATATTGGGCTTCATGTTAGTATTAAATTTAGGTTGATAATTTTTGCGATTATTTGTTAAAAAATTAAAAATTTGGCAAAATTTTTGAAAATTTTGCAATTTTCAAATTATGAATTTTTATTCTGCTAAACCAGAGAGGTATGTGACACAAATTAGCTAATAAATAACATTTCCCACATGTCTACTTTACATCAGCACAATTTTGGGAAAAAAAAAAAATTTTGTTCGGACGTTATAAGGGTTCAAAGTTCATCAGCAATTTTTCATTTTTCCAGCAAAATTTACAAAGCCATTTTTTTTAGTGACCACATCACATTTGAAGTCGCTTTGAGGGGTTTACATGACAGAAAACACCCAAACGTGACACCATTCCAAAAACTGCACCCCTCAAGCTACTCAAAACTACCTTCAAGAAGATTATTAACCCTTCAGGTACTTCACGGGAACTAAAGCAAAGTGGAAGGAAAAAATGGTCATTTTAATTTTTCCAACAAAAATGTTCTTTTAGCCTCAATTCTTTCATTTTCACATGGGCAACAGGATAAAATGAATCCTAAAAATTGTTGGGCAATTTCTCCTGAGCAGTGGCGTATCTTCAGGCCCAGGGGCCCTGATGCGAAAGCTCCAACGGGGCCCCCCATTACTGCAAATCTTTAATAATATTAGTCTTGTTCTATAGGCCAAAGGGACTTTTGGGGCCCCCCTAGGCTGCAGGGCCCGGGTGCGATCGCAACCCCTGCACCTATTGTAGTTACGCCCCTGCTCCTGAGTACATCGATATCTCATATGTGGTCATAAACCACTGTTTGGGCGCACGGCAGGGCTCAGAAGGGAAGGAGCGCAATTTGACTTTTGGAGCTAATTTTCCATTCAAAAAGTCAAATGGCGCTCCTTCACTTTTGAGCCCTGCTGTGTGCCCAAACAGTGGTTTATGACCACATATGAGGTATTGATGTACTCAGGAGAAATTGCCCAACAATTTTTAGGATCCATTTTATCCTGTTCCCCATGTGAAAATGAAAAAATTTAGGCTAAAAGAAAATTTTTGTGGAAAAAAAAAGTCCTTTTTCATTTTTACAGATGAATTTGTGAAGCACCTGGGGTTCAAAATGCTCACCACCCATCTAGATATGTTCCTTGGGGGGTCTAGTTTCCAAAATGGGGTCACTTTGTGGGGAGCTCCAATGTATAGGCACACAGGGGCTCTCCAAATGCGACATGGTGTCGCTAAAAATTTGAGCTGATTTTTCAGTCAAATTGTTAGCGGACACCATGTCGCATTTGGAGAGCCCCTGTGTGCCTAAACATTGGAGCTCCCCCACAAGTGACCCCATTTTGGAAACTAGACCCCACAAGGAACTTATCTAGATGGGTGGTGAGCATTTTGAACGCCCCAGTGCTTCACAAATTAATCTGTAAAAATGAAAAAAGAAACTTTTTATGGAAAAAAAAGTACTTTTTCATTTTTACAGATGAATTTGTGAAGCACCTGGGGGTTCAAAATGCTCATCACCCATTTAGGTAAGTTCCCTGGAGGGTCTAGTTTCCAAAATGGGGTCATTTGTGGGGAGCTCCAATGTGTAGGCACACAGGGGCTCTCCAAACGCGACATGGTGTCCGCTAACAATTTGAGCTGATTTTTCAGTCAAATTGTTAGCGGACACCATGTTGAATTTGGAGAGCCCCTGTGTGCCTAAACATTGGAGCTCCCCCACAAGTGTCCCCATTTTGGAAACTAGACCCTCCAGGGAACGTACCTAGATGGGTAGTGAGTATTTTGAACACCCCAGTGCTTCACAAATTAATCTGTAAAAATGAAAAAAGAAAATTTTTATGGAAAAAAAAGTACTTTTTCATTTTTACGGATGAATTTGTGAAGCACCTGGGCGTTCAAAATGCTCACCACCCATCTAGATAAGTTCCCTGGGGGGTCTAGTTTCCAAAATGGGGTCACTTGTGAGGGAGCTCCAATGTTTAGGCACACAGGGTTCTCCAAACGCGACATGGTGTCCGCTAACAATTTGACTGAAAAATTAGCTCCAATTGTTAGCGGACACCATGTCGCGTTTGGAGAGCCCCTGTGTGCCTAAACATTGGAGCTCCCCCACAAGTAACCCCATTTTGGAAACTAGACCCCCAGGGAACTTATCTAGATGGGTGGTGAGCATTTTGAACACCCCGGTGCTTCACAAAATAATCTGTAACAATGAAAAAAGAAAATTTTTGTGGAAGAAAAAGTACTTATTCAATTTTACAGATGAATTTGTGAAGCACCTGGGGGTTCAAAATGCTAACAATTCATCGAGAAGTTCCCTGGGAGGTCTAGTTTCCAAAATGGGGTCACTTGTGGGGGAGCTCCAATGTTTAGGCACACAGGGCTCTCCATACGCGACATGGTGTCCGCTAACTATTGAAATTGTTAGCTGACACCATGTCGCATATGGAGAGCCCATGTGTGCCTAAACATTGGAGCTCCCCCACAAGTGACCCCATTTTGGAAACTAGACCCCCCAAGGAATGCATCTAGATGCATAGTGAGCACTTTGAACCCCCAGGTGCTTCACAAATTGATCCGTAAGAAGGAAAAAGTACTTTTTTTCACACAAATTTTCTTTTTTCATTTTTAAGGATCAATTTGTGAAGCACCTGAGGGTTCAAAGTGCTCACTATGCATCTAGATATGTTCCTTGGGGGGTCTAGTTTCCTAAACAGGGTCACTTGTGGGGGAGCTCCAATGTTTAGGCACACAGGTGCTCTCCATACGCGACATGGTGTCCGCTAACTATTGGAATTGTTAGCGGACACCATGTCGCGTATGGAGAGCCCATGTGTGCCTAAACATTGGAGCTCCCCCACAAGTGACCTCATTTTGGAAACTAGACCCCCCAAGGAATGCATCTAGATGAATAGTGAGCCCTTTGAACCCCCCGGTGCTTCACAAATTGATCCGTAAAAATGAAAAAAGAAAATTTGTGTGGAAAAAAAAAAAGTACTTTTTCCTTCTTACGGATCAATTTGTGAAGCACCTGGGGGTTCAAAGTGCTCACTATGCATCTAGATGCATTCCTTGGGGGGTCTAGTTTCCAAAATGGGGTCACTTGTGGGGGAGCTCCAATGTTTAGGCACACAGGGGCTCTCCATACGCGACATGGTGTCCGCTAACTATTGGAATTGTTAGCGGACACCATGTCGCGTATGGAGAGCCCATGTGTGCCTAAACATTGGAGCTCCCCACAAATGACCCCATTTTGGAAACTAGACCCCCCAAGGAATGCATCTAGATGCATAGTGAGCACTTTGAACCCCCAGGTGCTTCACAAATTGATCCGTAATAAGGAAAAAGTACTTTTTTTTTTTCACACAAATTTTCTTTTTTCATTTTTACGGATCAATTTGTGAAGCACCTGGGGGTTCAAAGTGTTCACTATGCATCTAAATACAGCGAAGCCCTTTTTTAATTTTTTCTAGGACTAATTCTAGAAAAAAAATGGCGTGGGGCTCCGCCATATTTTTGGTCCAGCCAGGTACAACTTGGCAGCTACGGACTGCCAGCAACCCCCAGCTGCCTCATTGTACCTGGCTGGCAACCAAAAATACAGCGAAGCCCATTTTTATTTTTTTTCTAGGACTAATTCTAGAAAAAAAAATGGCGTGGGGCTCCGCCATATTTTTGGTCCAGCCAGGTACAACTTGGCAGCTACGGATTGCCACCAACCCCCATCTGCCTTGTTCTACCTGGCTGGCAACCAAAAATACAGCAAAGCCTTTTTTTTTCTTCTAGAACTCTAGAAAAAAAATGACGTGGGGCTCCGCCATATTTTTGGTCCAGCCAGGTACAACTAGGCAGCTGGGGGCTGGTATCCACAGCATGGAGAGGCCCAAGCATTCTGGGCCCCCCATGCTGCGAATTGCAGCCCGCAGCCGCCCCAGAAAATGGCGCATTCATTGAAGCGCCATTTTCTGGCGCTGTACCCAGACTCTTCCAGTTGCCCTGGTGGCGGTGGCAAACTGGGTAATAAAGGGGTTAATGCCAGCTTTTTATTGGCAGCTGGCACTAAGCCCGAGATTCATAATATAGGGCCAATGTTAGACCCGCCATTAGGAATCTCTGGTAAATAGTCAGAAAATACACACAGAGAAAAAATTTTTATTTGAAAAAAAAACACAAACAAAATTCGGACTCCATCTTTATTATAAAGATCCGACGTAGTCCACAACGAAGGTCCCACGACGCTCGATCGCCTCCGACGTAGTCCACAACGAAGGTCCCACGACGCTCGAACACCTCTGCTCAATCCAGAGACTGCAGCAAGGGATCAAGTGTCCTCTTCCTACAGCCTCTGGGGTCAGAGTTATGGTGCACTGTATGACAATGATCTGTTATACAGTGCACCATGACTATGATCTCAGAGACTACAACAAGAGGACACTTGATCCCTTGTTGCACCCATCCATCCACCTATGCACCCATCATCCACGCACGCACATCCACATCGACGCACGCACATCCATGCACACACGCTGATATCCACTCATGCACACTGATATCCACGCACGCACATCCACGCACGCACACAACCACGCACGCTGACATTCATGCACGCTGACATACACGCATGCACACATCCACACACGCACGCTGACATCCACGCATGCACACATCCACGCACGCACGCTGACATTCACGCACGATGACATCCACGCACGCAGACATCCACGCACGCACGCTGACATCCACGCACATCCACACATGCTGACATCCACACATGATGACATCCACGCTCGCTAACATTCATGAACGCACACTGACATTCACACACGCTGACATCCACGCACGCCGACATCCACGCACGCTGACATCCACGCACGCACGCTGACATCCATGCATGCACACATCCACACACGCACGCACATCTACACACACGTCCACGCACACATCCATCTATGTACACATCCACGCATGCACATGTCTATGCACACACACGTCTATGAACGCACACGTCTATGCACGCACATGTCCACGCACGCACACGTCTACGCTCACTCACGTCCACGCACACTCATATACGCTCACGTCCACGCACGCACACGTCCACGCATGCACCCCCCATCCATCCATCCATCTATCCATCAATTCATTCATTCATTCATTCATACATACATACATACATACATACAAACATACATACAAACATACATACATACAAACATACATACATACTTACCCTCTGGATCCACCGATGAGCAGGAGGCCGGAAGAGGAGGCGGGGAGAGGAGGCGCACAGCCGGAGGCAGAGCCGGGTCGGCTGCAGCGGCGGGTGCACCGAGGTGTGCAGCCCGCCGCAGGAGGTGAGGGGGGCAGCACACAGGGCAGAGCTGGGGGCTGCCTGGGGGGGTCTGCAGGAGGGGATCGGCCAGTGTTGCCGGCGGGCACACCCGCGGGTGCAGCCCGCCGGCATATGCATATGCATAGAGGGGGGCGGGCGGTTTGGGGGGACGGTGGGGGGCCCCCAGTGAGTCATGGAGCGGGAGGGGGGTGAGGAGGGGTGGACACATGCCGATCCGCCCCTCCAGATCTGATTGGAGAGCTCCAATCAGATCTGGAGGGGTGAATCCCTGTGATTCCCTCCGATCGGCAGTTTCACTTTTAAACTGCCGATCGGAGGGGTCCTGGGCACGGGGGGTTAATCCACCCCCTGTGGGGTCATCTACAGGTTGTCACAGAGCAGCAGCATCTGTGACACCTGAGCGACCCCACTCACAGGAGCTGCAGCAGCTCAAACCTGCCAGGACGTTGTGCAACGTCCTATGTCGGGAAGGGGTTAATCAAACGCCCATCCCCAGCTAAGATAGGGTGGTGGGTGGAACTGTAGGAAGGGGAGCCACAGAGGAAGGGACAGGAAGACTAAGACAGTTTAGAGGGGAACACCAGGAAGGGGAAGTTCAGTCAGTGAGTGAGAGAGAAGTGAGAGAGCCGTGAAGGAGGAAAGAGGAGAGCTGAGCTCCAGGGAGGGAGCTGAGAATGATGAGTACCAGGAGACTGGAGCTGGAGGAGCTCGTCCCTGAGAATGACGGAGGGAGCCAGGCAGGAGCGCCAGAGAAACCAGGGCTCCAGTTTCCACCAAAACTCAGCACTTCCCAATGTATAATGTACCATTTCATTTCTGGTCTCTCCCTCTCATCTCACTTCTCTCTCCCGCTCTTACTCCCTCTCCTCTCTCCTCTCTCTCCTTCTCTCTCTCTCTCCATCTCGTCTCTTTCTCTTCCCCTCTTGCCTCTCTCCTTTTCTCTCTCCCATCTCTCTCTTCCTCACTCCCTCTCTTTCTTCCTCCTCTCCTCTCCATCTCGTCTCTTTCTCTCCCCCTCTTGTCTCTTCCTCTCTCATTCTACTCTCTCTCTCTCTCCCCCCTCTCTCTCTCTCCCTCTCATTTCCTCTCCTCTTTCTCTCTCCCTCATTCTCTCACCTCTCCCTCTCTCCTCTTTTTCCCCTCTTTCTCCCACTCTCTTTCTTTCAAATTCAAGTTCAAATGAGCTTTATGGGCAGGATTAAGTACATATTAGTGTGGCCAAAGCAAATGGTGAAAATAGGGGGATAGGGGTAGGGAGTGGGAAGTGGTAACTCTACCTTGCTCTCTCCCTCTCTCTTTCTCTCTTCCTCCCTCTCTCTCCCTATTTCTATCCCTTTCCTCTATCCCTCTCCTCTTTCTCTCCTCTCTTTCTCTCTCTACCTCTCCCTCCCCCTCTCTCTTTCCCTCTTTCTTTCTCTTTCTCCCTCTCTCTTTCCCTCTCATTTCTGCTTGTCTCTACTCTCTCTCCCTTTCTCCTTCCCTATCTCTCTATTTCTTCTATCCCATCCCATCTCTATCTCTCTCTCGCTCGGACTCTCTCTCTCTATCTATCTCTATCTATCTCTCTCTTTCTTCCCCGGAGTGAAGACATGAATTTGGCAGAGTCTGGGGAAGACTAAAGGTCCTGTCACACACAACGACGTTCCAGCGATCCAGACAACGATAACGACCTGCCGGGATCGCTGGAGCGTCGTTACATGGTTGCTGGGGAGCTGTCAAACAGGCAGATCTCCCCAGCGACTAGGGACCTGGGAGCCACCTCCCACATCTCTGGAAGCGATGTTACCTGCGTCCTCCCTGCTTAGCTCAGCCTGTAAGCAGGGAGGACGCTGGTAACAATGATAAACACCTGGTATCCAGGCAGCACGCGCTGCCTAGATACCTGGTGTTTATCATAGTTACCAGCTTCCTCCCTGCTTACAGGCTGAGCTAAGCAGGGAGGACGCTGGTAACTATGATAAACAGCGGGTATCTAGTCAGCACACGCTGCTTAGATACCCGCTGTTTATCATAGTTACCAGCTTCTTCCCTGCTTACAAGCAGCTTAGTGCTGCCTGTAAGCAGGGAGGAAGCTGGTAACTATGATAAACACCGGGTATCCAGGCAGTGCGCGCTGCCTAGATACCTAGTGTTTATCAGAGTTACCAGCCCTGTGAGGACACTGCTCACTGGTCTCTTGCTGTCACACGCACCCAGTGGGAAACCAACGACCAAAAAATGGTCCTGAGCCCTTTGCAGCGATCAGCGGGGCCTAATCGCTGCTAGATGTCACATATAACGAGATCGCTGGGGAGATCGTTGTAACATCACAGTTACAGCGATCTCGCTAACGATCTCGTTATGTGTGACTGGGGCTTAAGGCTGCTTTCACACTGGCATCAGTGTGTATTCGTATCCACCACAAATAGGATGCCTCAGATCAGATTTTGGCCCCATTATCCTTCAATAGGCACAGAAAACACTTCTGTGGGCATCCTGGTGTCACCATTTTGCTGTGAATTTGTGTGGATCTACGGCAAAACATAATTTTCAAAAACGCTCCATGAACATTTTTGGTCTCCCTGAAAAGTAATGTGATCCACACGGATCTGCAACACCAAGTGAAAAATAAGAACAAGCGCCTATGGGACAGTATGGGACACGGACGGTATGAATCCCCTACTTCTGGTCTATGATACATGAACTGTGCATGTGCAGTTCATGTGAATGATGCAGTTGATATTGACGTGGCCCCTAGGGGGCGTGTCATTATTGATCCTATTGGATCCATGAAAAGTGCACACATGGCTTCTGCTTGCAGCCTCCAGTTTGCCTGTTGCGTGGGCATCTGTGGGTGTACTGGGTTTTCCTATATGTCCACAGATTCTAAATTTGCCAATGTGAAAGCAGTAAATACAATTAAATTAATCAAATAAGAAACGCCCCACTGGCACGGCCATTTTTCTGCAGGTGCAGATTCCTGACAATTAAACACCATTTTTCTAGTCTTCACACGTCCTTAGATGATCAGATGCCGGATTAATGGAACTTTTCTAGAGATAGTATAGAACTATAGGAAGCATTCTATTTCCATTCTCTCCTCTTGGTGCCTGGATGGAATGTGCGCTCTGTTTTCTGTTCTCTGTATTTAGGCCTCGGGTTTGTGCCTCTTGGCAATCACCGACCCCTTTGTGGTATTTTGCAGTCTGCGGCTCTTTGCCAATGGCTAATAAAGGTTCTCAGTGTGTCCCCTCAGGAACTGTGTGAGAAAGACAAAAACAATCAGACAAAAGCTGTAAGAAACAAATGTAATAAACCAGGCTTACAAAGCCTCTAGGCCTCATTTATCAGACTACTAGACTGCATTGCCCATAGCAACCAATCAGAGCTCAGCTTTCATTTCTGAAGCTGCTCTGGAAAAATGGAAGCCGAGCTCTGATTGGTTGCTATGGGCAACGCAGTCTAGTAGTCTGATAAATGAGGCCTAGAGGCTTTGTAAGCCTATTTTATTACATTTATTTTTTTACAGATTTTTTCTCTGATGAATGAGGCCTGATAAATATCAAACTATATAAGTCTGTCATGGGCCTGTAGGGTCCTAAGATGCCCGTGAGGCCACTGTATTCCTAAGATGCCCGTGAGGCCACTGTATTCCTAAGATGCCCGTGAGGCCACTGTATTCCTAAGATGCCCGTGAGGCCACTGTATTCTTAAGATGCCCGTGAGGCCACTGTATTCTTAAGATGCCCGTGAGGCCACTGTATTCCTAAGATGCCCGTGAGGCCACTGTATTCCTAAGATGCCCGTGAGGCCACTGTATTCCTAAGATGCCCGTGAGGCCACTGTATTCCTAAGATGCCCGTGAGGCCACTGTGTTCCTAAGATGCCCGTGAGGCCACTGTGTTCCTAAGATGCCCGTGAGGCCACTGTATTCATAAGATGCCCATGAGGCCACTGTATACCCAAAATGGCATCACACTTCCATTCTATAAACATCACAAACTAATTGCCACCAACATCTGGCAAGCTCGGGGCTGGTGCCAGGGGCCACTGTCTCTGGGGCCATGTATGGGCCATGGACTCTTTCCTTTCTGGTTGGTCCAGACTCACATGCAAGTCTCTCTGATGAGACTCGGATCAGTCACCCTGAATGGCCTCCCCCTTTCTGGACGGGAGTGTCAGCTACTTGTATTTTTGTGCAGGATCACACTCCGGTCCTGACAGGGAAAGAGGAGAGGGAGTGTGTTTCCAGCCTAAGCCTTAGGGTACCGTTACACGTCGCAACTTTGCATTTGCAATTTGCTGGTTGCAGTGAAATCATGGACACATTGTTACATTTGTACACGGCAACAAAATGGAACAATGTGTCCTTGATTTCACTGCAACCAGCAAATTGCAAGTGAAATTGCATGCAATCTTGCGACATGTACTCTTAAGGTGGGGTCACACGCGGCGATCTGGCCTGCGATGTCGGAAGCGATGCGCGGGTGCCCGCTCGCTTCCGACATCGCAGGCCAGCTGTCACACGGCACGACGTTGCCGGTGACGCGGCTGCGATGTGGGCGGAGCCGTCGCTCGCTGGGCAGGGCTCAGCCCAGCGAGCGATGGCTCAGTAACCCTGTGATATAGGCTGGATCGCGCCGCCAACAGTGTCAGACGGCGCGATCCAGCCTAATCGCTGGTCACAGGTTGACAGGTTTATGAACATGTTCATAAACCTGTCAACCTGCGACCAGCGATAATTTGCAGTTGCGTCGCGCTGTCACACAGCGCGACGCACTTGCAATATCGCCCGCGACTTCGCTGTGACGTCACTTTGCGGCGATGTCGCGGGCGAGATCGCCGCGTGTGACCCCACCTTTAATCTCAGGTAAAGTGTTTTGTGACCACTCCCTTCCTCTATAAAGAGTCATGAGTCTTATCAGCTGACGTTGTTGATGAAATTTCTTTCTATGCTATCCACTTTGGAAGGAGCCTGTCTTAGCACCTATGGTATTTATGGCATTTCCTATAGATTTGTAATGAATATATTATATTCCATTTGGTGAGGTGGATCATTGAAGTCTTTGGTCCAGATGAACAGCTGATTATAGATTGTGTTGATGCAGCAGGAGATCAAGTTGGATCAGGGGAGGCAGATGTAGCAGAATGGCTACTGCAGGAGCAGAACTGGGGCCATGCAAACCGATGTAAGCATTGTAGACTCAGTGATGAGAAACCGCTGTAGCAGAGCTGGGTTGCTCATGAAATTCAGAGGCATTGCTGTCAAAGAGGTATAACAGAATGTAAACATGACGTAGCAGAGCTGAGTTTACAACAGAGTGCAATGTTCCTGAGCTGGATCAGCAAAACAGCAGCAGAGTGGTGTAGTAGAGCTGAGTTTACAACAGAGTCCTATGTTCCTGAGCTGGATCAGCAAAACAGCAGCAGAGTGGTGTAGTAGAGCTGAGTTTAAAACGACTAATTTTGCAGAACTGGAGAATATTATAATTGAAAAAAGTTGACAGTATTAGTGAGGCGGTCGACAGGGTATGGGGTACTCGTGTACCGGGGCTGATGGCGGCTTCGATGGGGAATCACGGCTGGTCGATCCCCGGTCCCGTGCCCTGGACCCTCAATGGCAGGGAACAGTGAGGGATAAGGGGATTATTAATGTGACGCCACCTATGGTACCAGGTAACGGGTATACCAGCTCTGCAGCCGGCCACTGAGGTGATGGTTGGGAGCAGCAGAGTGTGGTACAGCTTCCCACAGGTGGAGCTTTACCTCAGGGCAGCGGGGATGGATGAGGGGAGTAGTAGTTGCGTCCTTGCAGACAAGGCGGTGAATTGCGGCGGTTAAGCAGGCACACAGACGCACAGGGATTGTTGTTTCGTACCTTTTACTGGTGACAGGGTAACAGGTACAGTCCAGAGAAATAACCAGGTCCCCGTTGCAACTTGGGACTTCCACCTTAGAAAGGTATGAGGCCTCCTCTGTCTTTGTGCTCTGTGATTTGGGATGAGTCCTGCCTGAGCCTGAACCCACCGCTTCTTCTCCCTCTCTGGGCTTTGCTCTAAACTGACAGAGGTCCTTCTGCGGGGTCCCGGTTCCTCCTATGGCCCCTGGTCCTATACTCGGTCAGTTTAGCGTCTCTTACTTTGTTCTCCTCAGGGCTGAACTCCTCCTGAGTCTTCCGGGTTTTTGCTGTAGCAATAAATGATTACAGCGTCGGACTCCGGTGTCCGGGTGTACTAAAGGGCTGTAGTAACCGGTTCCCTTTTCTTAGTTCCCTTCTTTCTCCACTGGCCTCCGACTCTTTCCCTAGGGTGCAACACAGCGGTCAGTGGTCCCTGGTCCTGGGCCTGGATCTCTCCCAGCGACCAGCTCCTCCGCCTCCTCTCTCTTCTCTGCTCACTGCAGACTCACTCTTGGGACTCACTAACTCCTCCCCTCAGGCCTGGATGTTCTTAAAGGGGAACTGACTTAAGGCAGCCAGTAGAGCTCCCCCTTCAGGTCTGGGGTGGAAGGTGTGGTGTGCTGTGCGAACCAAGGTGTAATTCCCTCCTTGCAACGGTGGATCCTGTGGCAATCCCCTGCAGGGGTGCCACATTAGCATGGTCAAATATCTGAATACTCAGGCTGCGGGACTCTGCCTGAACTGGCCTAAGTGGCCCATATGAGTGACAAGGCCACCTCAGCTTACTACAGAGCAAAACACAGCGAGACGACTGAACGAGGGGGAGGATGTAGTGCCTGGCACTGGAGCCAGGACAGGTAAGTAGCGGGATATATCTTGCCCACTTATAACTATACAAAAATAATAGAGGTCTATGCACACAGTGTATTTTAGAATAAGGGTACCTTTACACGTCGCAATATCGTTCCGATATCGCATACGATCTCACAGGAGCGCGCACGTTTTTGGCACTTGTCCAAGATCGCATAGGAGATGTCACACAGTGAGATATCGGCAGGGAATGCAAGTAGGATGTTGTCCGCAACTTTTCTGCGCTGGGCATGAGCAACCCGGGGACCGAGCATTAACATTGCAGTGAATAGGGGAAGTTGCAAACAAGATCGTAGTTGCGCCATCACACAGCACAATCATGCTACATCGCATATACAATATCGTACGGTTGTAGAGCTTGCACAATCTTCTTGCAATATCGTAGGTACGATTTTTTCCCGCCGCATTGCTCATTTACACGACACAACGCACCAACGATATCAACTGCTATGACCGCACAACGTGACTATTTGTCGATGTTGCATTGCGATATTGTGACGTGTAAAGGTTCCCTAAGGCGCCGTCTCATTGTCTATAGGTCATAGATTTCTCACTCTGCATTGGTAACTCTAATAAGTCATATTGCTCGGCTGAAGAAAGGAAACATTACTTCGATGAAAGGCTGACGAGGGATCCTACTATATTATGTGCCGATCTCATCACTCCGGAGCATACACCATGGCAGGAAGCAGAGGGGACCTCTCGGTAGTTCACATAATGCCTCATTAAACCTTTATGCTTTATGACCACAGTGATTGATTTTGTGCATTAATTTACTGTGATATTGATGTATTCAGGTGCACAGGACTATTGTTTCCATTTGGCTCTCGGCACTCGCTGTACAGATCTGGAGGCCCTGAGAAGCCCTGAGAAGATCTTGCTGACTCCATTACTAAACATTCTGTGGTTAAATTAGGAAATCCCCATATAGTAGATAATGTTGGATTAAACGGAAACTTTAGGTACCTGAAATGCAATAAGGAATGTAAAGTGCATAGGAGATGTCCGTGCAGTGATGATGACTGGCGGCCAGGTTTGTAATCCTCTGACATCTATAATGTAAGTGATGCTGAGTAAGATCCAAGTGAACAATAATAACACTGCAACTATAATAAAACTGTGCCAACAATCTTAATAATTTATCAGATACTGAGATGACTTTTCTTATTGTATTTGTCATGCTCGGGCAAGGGAACGCCCGGTGCTTGGTGCAACATAGACGGGGATAGAAAGGTTAGTAAGGCCCTAATGGTAGGAAGAGGAGAGATGGGTCACCTCTTGGCACTAACCTGTATCTGTATCCTGAGCTCCCTAATGTCCCTATACGGGTCTTTCCCCCGCTTTGCCATCACGTGCTTAGTCCCTGTGCTGTTCCTCCACTCACTCTGGAAAGTTCGACGGCCAGTGAGTACACTAGAGGTCACCACTGCAATAATAATAATGACCAAAGACAAAAATAAGGATAAACACCAACTGCAAAATTGCAGCCAGTAACAGGACTCCAGCAGCTTCCAGAGACTTCCTCCCTTCATGGTGAATATATCAAAAATCCAGCTGGTGAGTGCTGTCCAGTGAATCAAGTGTATCGAGCCGATGAGCGGCAGTGCTCCCCAGGACTCACATAGTTAGGTGGTCAGTGAATTTTATAATTGGCATCATGTGATGTAACATGAGGCTATTAGAGTGGAGTGGTCACAAACCAGCTACACCTGAGATTGGAGTAACGAGGAACAACCAGCAAGGAAAGAGTCTTAACCCTTTTGCTGCTCCAAAAGAAAGCATATTAATTTAAAACCCAGAGTTTCACAAGGAAATGTGAACATCAGGTCCCAGTGATGTCAGAGGTCTCCCAACCACGGGAGATGCTTGGGACACTATTGTTGTCTATACAGCAAATCCTTCACGTTAAATGCAAAAGACTGGAATTATCAACTGGCCAGTGTACTCCAATTATTAAAGTGCTATGTTACCACTGGAAGGACTCTTGATGGAGACTCTTCACCTGAATTACAAGAATTCATTCTGCATACATGACCTTAGGTAACCTTTACCTCGTTGCTTTCATCTGCTTTTGGGAGGATGAAGGGTTAAAAACTGTGCTGCCATATTCCATGAGACATCAAAGGGTGAATATTATTGATTTATTAGTCAATGTGTTTCAGGGCTCCCGGACCCCTTCCTCAGGACAAATCAATATCATATTGCCAGGTCTCTGGGAGTCCTAAAATGCGTTGACTGATAAATCAATATTATATTCACCCTTTGATGTCTGGTGGAATACGGCAGCGCGGTTTTTAACCCTTCATTCTCCCTACTTTAATTTTCTGAGATAATGATCTTTGGGTTTCCATTGGCTGTAAGCCGTAATCATCAACATTAACAGAAATAAACACATGACATAGATCCCTCTGTGTGTAATGACTCTATATAATATATGTGTGTCACTTTATGTATTGAATTACTGAAATAAATGAACTTTTTTACGATATTCTAATTCATTGAGAAGCAGCTATGGCTGATGACGGAACAATCAGTCAAAGCATCATATAACTGATGGGCACTAATTGTTCAGTAGGGGCCCCTATCTCTACAGTTCGCCCATCACTGGTCCCAGCAGCTTCCTATTGGTGGATAGCGGATGTTGTTTGCCGTATTCCATAACCCGTTATTCCATTATTTGTACAGATAATCCCAGCTGCGCTCTCTCCAGACGATAGCTCTGCATTCAGACATGTAGAAGAGGAATATCCTGGACATAGTCAGGCTTGAAGGATGTGATCACGCTCATATTTAACCCCTGTGGTGAAATGACGTCACAGAGTCATCAGAGTAATAACACAGAGGAGATGTCAGATATCATCATGTGATGTCTCCTCTGTGAGTCATCTCCGCTGTGTATGAAGTTCTGGACATTGTGCAGATGACGTTTCTTCACTGAAAATGATGTCTAAGATCAGAAATGTCTTGGAATTAGGCACAATGACAATAATGTAGGGAAAAAAATTTAAAATCAGAATAATTTAAAAAATATATAAAAATTGAAGTGAACTCATAACTTCTACAGATCCAGTGAAATAAGTCATTATTTTCAGATTCTGTGAATGCTATGAAAAAAATCTCTATTTCATATCCCCATCTCATCCATATATGACATCCCACCGCACCTAAGTATCACAAGTAATGCATATGACCTCCTCTATGACAACCCCAACTACAGAATATAGTCCAGACCCACTAAACAAACAAGACTCCCTAAATACAGCATACTAACAGACCCTAAAATGGAACATAAATTAATACAAAACTCAGGTCAAATCCTAAAATACAGACCTCGAACTGGACCCCTAAACTAATACAGACCCCAGACCAGACCACTAAACTAATACAGACCTTAAACCAGACCCCTAAACTAATACAGACCTCAACCCAGACCCTTAAACTAATACAGACCTCGAACTGGACCCCTAAACTAATACAGACCTTAAACCAGACCCCTAAACTAATACACACCTCAGACTAGACCCCTAAACTAATACAGACCTCAACCCAGACTCCTAAACTAATACAGACCTCAACCCAGACCCCTAAACTAATATAGACCTTAACCCAGACCCCTAAACTAATTCAGACCTCAACCCAGACCCCTAAACTAATACAGACCTCAACCCAGACCCCTACACTAATACAGACCTCAAACCGGACCCCTACACTAATACAGACCTTAAAACAGACCCCTAAACTAATACGCACCTCAGACTAGACCCCTAAACTAATACAGACCTCAACCCAGACCCCTAAACTAATACAGACCTCAAACCAGACCCCAAAACTAATACAGACCTTAAACCAGACCCCTAAACTAATACAGACCCCATACCAGATCCCAAGACTAATACAGACCTTAAACCAGACCCTAAACTAATACATACCCCAGACCAGACCACTAAACTAATACAGACCTTAAACCAAACCCCTAAACTAATACAGACCTCAAACCAGACCTCAAAACTAATACAAACTTCAAATAGACCCCCAAACTAATACAGACCTTAAACCAGTCCCCTAAACTAATACAGACCTCAAAACAAACATCTCAACTAATACAGACCACAAACCAGACCCCAAAACAAATACAAACCTCAAATGAAACCCATAAACTAATACAGACCTCAAGCCTGGCCCCCAGGGCCAGCTCCGGGTTTCTGTGGGCCCTGGGCGAAGAAGTCTCCGTGGGCACCCTTAACACATACTGGTTGCATATATATATATATATATACACGTGTATATGTATATACACTGTGAATCGTACTACATATATATGGACACAGCAGAGCACTGTACACTGCAGAGCACTGGACATACTGTGCAGAGCCCTGGACACACAGCAGAGCACTGGAAACACAGCAGAGCACTGGACACACAGCAGAGCCCTGAACAGACAGCAGAGCACTGGACTCACTGCAGAGCCCTGGACAGACAGCAGAGCCCTGGAACACAGCAGAGCCCTGGACACAGCAGACCACTGGACACACAGCAGAACGCTGGACACACAGCAGAGCACTGGACATACTGTGCAGAACACTGGACACACTGCAGAGCACTGGACACACTGCAGACCACTGAACATACTGCAGACCACTGGACATACTGTGAAGAGCACTTGACATACTGTGCAGAGCACTAAACACACAGCAGAGCACTGGACACACTGCAGAGCACTGGACACACTGCAGAGCCCTGGACACATAGCAGAGCACTGGACACACAGCAGAGCCCTGGACACACAGCAGAGCCCTGGACACACTGCAGAGCACTGGACACACAGTAGAGCACTGGACATACTGTGCAGAGCACTGGACACTGCAGAGCACTGGACATACTGTGCAGAGCACTGGACACACTGCAGAGCACTGGACACACAGCAGAGCACTGGACATACTGTGGAGAGCACTTGACATACTGTGCAGAGTGCTGGACACACTGCAGACCACTGGACACACTGCAGACCACTGGACATACTGTGCAGAGCACTTGACATACTGTGCAGAGCACTGGGCACACTGCAGAGCACTGAACACACAGCAGAGCACTGGACACACAGCAGAGCACTGGACACACAGCAGAGCACTGGACACAGAAGAACACTGGACACACTGCAGAGCACTGGACACACAGCAGAGCACTGGAAATACTGTGCAGAGCCCTGGACACACAGCAGAGCACTGGACACAAAGCAGAGCACTGAACACAGCAGAACACTGGAAACACTGCAGAGCACTGGACACACTGCAGAGCACTGGACACACTGCAGAGCACTGGACACACAGCAAAGCCCAGGACACACAGCAAAGCCCAGGACACACAGCAGAGCCCAGGACACACAGCAGAGCCCTGGACACACAGCAGAGCACTGGTCACACAGCAGAGCACTGGACACACTGCAGGGTACTGGACACACAGCAGAGCACTGGACACACTGCAGCACACTGGACATACTGCAGAGCACTGGACATACAGCAATGCATTGGACACACAGCAGAGCACTGGACACACAGCAGAGCACTGGACATACAGCAGAGTACTGGACACACAGCAGAGTACTTGACACACAGCAGAGCACTGGACACACTGCAGAGCACTGGACACACTGCAGAGCACTGGACACAGCAGAACACTGGACACACTGCAGATCACTGTACATACAGCAGAGCACTGGTCACACATCATAGCACTGGACACACAGCAGAGCCCTGGATACACAGCAGAGCACTGGACACAATGCAGAGCCCTGGACACACAGCAGAGTACTTGACACACAGCAGAGCACTGAACACACAGCAGAACACTGGACATACTGCAGAGCACTGGACATACAGCAAAGTATTGGACACACAGCAGAGCACTGGACACACAGCAGAGTACTGGACACACAGCAGAGCACTGGACACACAGCAGAGCACTGGACACACTGCAGAGCATTGGACACAGCAGAACACTGGACACACTGCAGAGCACTGTACATACAGCAGAGCCCTGGTCACACAGCATAGCACTGGACACACAGCAGAGCCCTGGACTCACAGCAGAGCCCTGGACATACAGCAAAGTACTGGACACACAGCAGAGCACTGGACATACAGCAGAGCACTGGACACACAGCAGAGTACTGGTCACGCAGCATAGCACTGGACGCACTGCAGAGCACTGGACATACAGCAAAGTATTGTACACACAGCAGAGCACTGGACACACAGCAGAGCACTGGACACACAACAGAGCACTGGACACACTGCAGAGCACTGGACTATTTAAATACAGACCCAAATCCCATACTTTAAACAAGAAATAGATCAGACCCCTTAAATTAAGAGGGATCACAGTCCAGACTATCTAAACTTTCACGGACCCCTGACCAGTCCCTTTTAATAAATATAAACCTCAGACCAGATCCTCAAATTCTTTACAAACCCAAAAAATCTGAAGGACGGTGTGGAAAATTATTTTAGAATTTTCTTCTAAATTACCCTCCCAGAGGTGGTACACCCCTTCAGGGGGGATCTTATGCATTTTGTTCTGTTTCCAGAAGTAGTGAGACAATTAGCTGCAAATGAATAACCTGATAATTAACTTTAAATGGAGGCCTATTATCATTGACACCCGGCTATTATCTTATCTCTGGGTTTTCTCTTTCAGAGAAAATGTTTTCCAAAAGGCCATATTAAAATTAAGTGGTCTGATAAAGTTCCCAGTACGTAGAAATGAACAAATAGGGATAGATGTATATTGTCTATGGAGAACCTAAACGGAACTGGTTTATAGAAGTAAAGATGTATAGTCAGGGATGGATTGCTATAAATTTCAAATGGGCCCAAGATAATAGACCTTCAGTATGTTTGTGTGGTCATCTCCTGGCCATGACCTTCTACCGACGTCTATGGAGATAGACAGGTCTCCACGTCCGGTCTCCACTCCCTGAGTTTCTGCCTCCCTGTTCCCCGCCTGACACCACCTTCTTCTGCTTGATTGACAACTCACTGGATTCATTACACAGCCGGGGAGCTGTCCGTCAAGAAGAAAGTTGTGCAACGTTGGTAATAGAGGTGAGGAGTCAGAGGCTCTGGAGATGCTCCGATCATGCCCAAAGCATTGCATGTGGATTAAAATGTGGATTTTCATAAATAAAGTTGTAGACTGACTTCATTTTCAAAGATCTACATGATAATATAAGCGTTTGGAGATAACGATCTTCCTGACAGGTTTCCTTTATGAAGCACAGCTTTAAAGGGAATCTGTCAGGTGATTTTCTAGTACAATGCAAATAGTATCTTTAAGTAGAGCTTAAGCACCTCTTTCAGGATCAGTAACTTTTATTGATGTATCTTCTAATGTTATCGTGTTGTAAACTCTGGAGAATTCAGTGTGACATAGTAACTAGCCAAGCATATGTAAATACAAACTGCATATGGCCTGCTCCCCTTCCCATACTCCCTCCCACCTCTCAGTGCTGGCACCAGTGATAGTAAATCCAAACTGCATATGCACTGCTGCCCCCACCCATACTCCCTCCCACCTCTCAACAGTGATAGCAAATGCACTCAGAGGTGGGTGGGGTGAGGGGGTACATGCAGTTTGGATTTACTATCACTGGTGCCAGCACTCAGAGGTGGGTGGGGGGAGCAGGGTACATGCAGTTTGGATTTACTATCACTGGTTCCAGCACTCAGAGGTGGGTGGGGGGAGCGGGGGTACATGCAGTTTGGATTTACTATCACTGGCGCCAGCAGTCAGAGGTGGGTGGGGGGAGC
The DNA here is from genome assembly GCA_033576535.1 of Allobates femoralis. NCBI lineage: Eukaryota > Metazoa > Chordata > Amphibia > Anura > Aromobatidae > Allobates > Allobates femoralis. The sequence goes on along the minus strand of JARQOC010000002.1, from coordinate 737,621,870 downwards.
GGAGTACATGCAGTTTGGATTTACTATCACTGGTGCCAGCACTCAGAGGTGGGTGGGGGGAGCGGAGTACATGCAGTTTGGATTTATTATCACTGGTGCCAGCATTCAGAGGTGGGTGGGGGGAGCGGGGGTACATGCAGTTTGGATTTACTATCACTGGTGCCAGCACTCAGAGGTGGGTGGGGGGAGCAGGGTACATGCAGTTTGGATTTATTATCACTGGTGCCAGCATTCAGAGGTGGGTGGGGGGAGCAGGGTACATGCAGTTTGGATTTACTATCACTGGCGCCAGCAGTCAGAGGTGGGTGGGGCAGCAGGGCATATGCAGTTTGGATTTGCTATCACTGGTGCCAGCACTCAGAGGTGGGTGGGGGGAGCGGGGTACATGCAGTTTGGATTTGCTATCACTGGTGCCAGCATTCAGAGGTGGGTGGGGGGAGCAGAGTACATGCAGTTTGGATTTACTATAACTGGTGCCAGCACTCAGAGGTGGGTGGGGGGAGCGGGGTACATGCAGTTTGGATTTGCTATCACTGGTGCCAGCATTCAGAGGTGGGTGGGGGGAGCAGGGTACATGCAGTTTGGATTTACTATCACTGGTGCCAGCACTCAGAGGTGGGTGGGGGGAGCAGGGCGTATGCAGTTTGTATTTGCATATGCTTTACTAGTTACTACATCACAGTGAATTCTCCGGAGCTTAAAACAGGATAAAAGGAGAAGGAAAATCAATAAAAGTTACTGATCCTGAAAGAGCTGCTTAAGGCTAGGGTCACACTTAAAAGGCATAATCCGGTTAAGCGCATCCATTACCGGAGGCGGTATTGGACTGTGCCTTCATGCTTCTAATCTGCAAAAATGCAGAAATATTGAAAACTGCATCCGGAACCGGATATGGTTCCCATAGGCGCTCATGTTAAAAAAAAAAAACGGATCCAGTTGTCCAACCGCTGTGATAGACGCAGCATGCATGATTTTTACTGCGGGTTGGAAAACCGGATCCGGTAACCGGATTCCATTCAGTGCAATCCAGTTTTACTATTGCAGCCTATGGCTGCGGATCCAGATCCGGTTTTGAGCATTTTTAATGCTCTAAACTGGATCAGGATCTGCAAATAGACCTGCAGGTGTGACCCTAGCCTGAGCTCTATATAACTATACCATTAGCATTGTACATGACAATCACCTGACAGATTCCCTTTAAAGGGTGTGGATCAGGATCTATTCTTTATTATTATTCTTACAACCTTACAAAGATCATATTTTTTTCAGTTTTGTTTTTCTGGAGGTTTTTGTTTTTACAAAGAAAATATTTTCTTCTTTTTGCCTTTCTGTCCTTTGCTCTTCTCTGCTATCTCATACAATGAGGCAAGCACTGTGTATAAATGACAATGTTCATACAAACCTGTACACTTGCGGCCGGTAATGCAGCGCATGCGCATGCTGACTGCCCAGTATCATTCTCACTGTGACCACAGACACGAGGCGCGCAGGGACACCGCCATTCTTACTGCTCTGGCTGTCTGGGTCCATCATTTTCCGCTGGCTCCTGGGGTTTGTATATGAGACGTTGCTTCTCGGGGGTGTGCTTAGAGCGCCACCCCGCTGCAATGCCCTGTTTTAAAGGGCCAGCAGGACCTGACCTAGAAGTGCCTCTTGACTTATGGCTGAGAGGCACAGAGTATTTCAGGCAGCCTCCCCTATTGGGTGGTGTCTGATTAACATAGTTAATTTCTGTCTTTAACTAGTTGTCAGGCCGCCCTTCCTTTATGCCTTGATGCATGTACTAACTTATACTTGTGTTTCCTTGACTGCTAGTCACCTATTGTGCCTACCTGTGCCTGCCCACCAGGATACGTCCGAACAACGGTGTCTGGCGCACAACACGAAACTGTAAACAGGGGAAACAGAGGAGGAACAAATACAATAGGGAGGGCCATGCTCCTAGGAGACGAGGGAAAGGGAGACCTCCTATACTCACCTGAAGTTGTGCTCTGATCTCCCTACCATCCCTATACGCGTTCTTTCACCCCGTCGAAAAGCAGGATACTTGTCCCTCACTTACCATGATGTTCACCCTCAGTAGGGAGATGGCCGGTGGAAGCACTAGTCCCAACTGCTGCACTAATAACAACAAGAAGGTAAGGAACACTGACAGGGAAAACATTAACATGACTTCATGCCTGTGTCCACTCTCCTAGGCAGCAGATAGCTTGGCAATGGTCAGCTTGCAGAGTAGCTCCTTCCAACCAGGCAGCTGGTCTAGGAATGAAGTTCAACCACTAGTTAGGAATGCTGGATCATGTGACCATATAAAGGAGATGGGAGTGATCACAAAGTAGACACACCTGGGTAGAGCCCCAGGAGCTTTGCTAGCAGCAGAAACCGACATTAACTTCTACACTGCCAAAGGAAAGAAACATGTTTAATACAGTCTTAATAAAGGGATGAGAAACAGGTCCCAAAACCATCATAAGTCTCATAAGTAAGAGAGACCAACGTGACACAGCCACTACCATCTGCCGGCCTACCAGTGTCTGCTTGTCACCACCTGCCCGTCTTGGTATTTGTACCAGGTCACCGGGATCCCCTGGGGCTGCCCTCCATCGGTCACCTAGCTGGGTAAGCCTCGACCTGCAATGGAGGAACTGTCCAAACAGCGAAAAAAGAAATTCACAAATTGTATTCATCTTATAAATGCAACACAATGAACAATTCTTCAGATAGTGGTAATACCCCTTTAAGGATTAAACCGGATCACGAGCATTTTAGCAAGAGCGTTTGATTTTTCACCCAAAACCAGTGAGCAGCGGACCGTACCCGACTCCGTCATCGCGGCTCCATCATTGTGGGGCATCCAAGAAGCCAAAACATGGACTTCAAAAGCCGAAAACCCAAAGTGACCCTAGGATTGTATCCACTGAGGATACTGTGGGTTCACGTACCGCTGGGATATGATGCCGTGTCAGCTCCGCGCTCCCACAATGGGGTGAGGTTTATTATTACAGCCTGTCAGTGGGTGGATGAACGCGGGGCCTTCATTATTCTGACACGTCCTAATGTCAACATCCCGCTATCCTGCTATACTGTGGTCCTAATGGTGCAGGCTCTCATACTGGAGAAGAGAAGGGAACTAGAATACTGGGAGGTGGGAAGAAGCATAGGGCTCACAGCAGAAGTAGAAACAAGGGTCAGACGAGGCAGCAAGAGGGCGATGTCCACAGGGGAGGTCACAAATGGAGCCGTCCATTCCCTTATATAGTAATGAAGGTGATGGGGACCCAGAAGTGGAGTCTGAGTGTCAATGTGTCCTTGCTCTATCACCAGCCTAGTATACGCCGGGTTACTGTACGGTAGTAATTTTGTGCACACCTCTGAGGTCATATTGTGACGCCCCTGCGGACTGGTCACCAGAGTGATGTTGCACCTACTCCACAGGTGTGGTATCATTGCTCTCAGGTGACAGGGGTCGTAAACCCGAAACACATAACTTGCACCCAACACCATCCCAATTACAGGCCAGGGGATGCCGGGCAGAAGAAAGCCCATGATGGGCAGACCCCATCTGCTGGCTGGAGGAAGGAATAGGTAGAGGGGGTGTGACAAAAGAGAGAGAGAGAGTCGAGAGAGGAGGAGGAAGGATGTACGGAGAGGGAGTCCTAGGGGACACATGAGTGGAGGATCCACCCGTGGTCCCCGAATCTGGATCCGACCTGAGTCAGGCGAAGGGACTGGTTGCGAGAGGAGACCAGCCCCGATCTGATGGGAACACTACAGGGTTCAACCAGGTAACCGGAGGCCGCTGCATCTATATGAGCAGTGGCTACTTTCCGTGGACAATCTGCAGGATGGTGGCTAGAACTAAGGTCAGGGGATGTATCACCCGTCGCCCGACCAGGCCCACAGCCATCAGCTTGGGACCCTCTTCACAAAGTGAGCTGACCTGGCCGCACCCTGGAGAAGCACAGCACCCGGCTGGGTTGCCCTTGCCTGATCAGCAGGGTAAAGAGGTAAAAGAACTACATGAACTGTGTCTGTCTGCTCCTTCGGTGCCAAGCTGCCTTCCACACTGCTACAGCCCCATCTTGACTATTGTCTCTAACACCCCCTGGGGCCCCGCTTCACCTCTGAGGAGTGATACCATCCCAGCTACCCTAGCAACCCAAAATCTGCAGCGTCAGCCATCCCTGGCCGAATACCACATATTGTACATGGCACTATCATCCATTTTATCTCCTTCATGTTGCTTTCAAATTAATATATTTTTTACAATGACTTTCCCTTTAAGTTACCAGACTGGCACCTGTCCTTCAAGAAGCATTTATTAGATCACTTTAGATGGAATGCGAGCTTATTACTTATAATTGCTCAAAGCTCGCTAGATTCTGCTTATTATTTCTATATAGATAAGGGAATTGGTCTCATACAAGTAGCATATCACATATGTAAATGTACGTTCAACTTGTTTATCCAATCATAATAGCATTGACATTTACCGATCAGTAATATAGAACTAAATAACCAATGAGATGCTTGTTTTATGTCTTATGTTTTGAATATGACCAATGAGATGCTTATGTTACTGCATAAAAGGAATTCACCCCCCCCCCCAATAAACTGTGAATTTTGGTCATACTTAGACCACGGTGTGAGAACTTTCTTCCTTCCGTCGATGACATTCATCTGTGACACAGTGCGGCGGAGGACGACAAAACTAAGCGAGGGGGTCCTCATCATTTCACTGTACGAGGCTCATGAAACTGAGCAAATGACTGAATCCTATTTACTAACCTCAACCCCTCCCGGATTAGGTAGACCCTGTTCAATATTATATCAACTACCTTATAAATATTATTATTCATTATTATGACACATTTATTCCATCACGCTTTACTTGTAAAAAGGGGCATACATAGACAAGTACAATATTCATGAACAATGCAAAACACAGGTGCAGAAGGAGAAGACCCTGCCCACGAGGGCTCACAGTCTACAAGGGATGGGTGAGGATACAATAGGTGAGGAGAGAGGACCCTGCCCGTGAGGGCTCACAGTCTACAAGGTATGGGTGAGGATACAGTAGATGAGAAGAGAGAACCCTGCCCATGAGGACTCACAGTCTACAAGGGATGGGTGAGGATACAGTAGGTGAGGAGAGAGGATACTGCCCACGAGGGCTCATAGTCTACAAGAGATGGGTAAGGATACAGCGGGGAGGAGAGAGGACCCTTCCCATGAAGACTTACAGTCTACAAGGGATGGGTGAGGATACAGTAGATGAGGGGGGAGGACCCTGCCCATGAGCACTCACAGTTTACAAGGGATAGGTTAGGATACAGTAGGTGAGCAGAGAGGACCCTGCCCACGAGGGCTCACAGTCTACAAAGGATGGGTGAGGGAGGATACAGTAGGTAAGGAGAGAGGACCCTGCCCATGAGGGCTCACAGTCTACAAGGGATGGGTGAGGATACAGTAGATGAGGAGAGAGGACCCTGCCCATGAGGGCTCACAGTCTACAAGGGATGGGTGAGGATACAGTAGATGAGGACAGAGGACCCTGCCCACGAGGATCACAGTCTACAAGGGATGGGTGAGGATACAGTAGATGAGGACAGAGGACCCTGCCCACGAGGGATCACAGTCTACAAGGGATGGGTGAGGATACAGTATGTGAGGAGAGAGGACCCTGCCCATGGGGCTCACAGTGTACAAGGGATGGGTGAGGATACAGTAGGTGAGGAGAGAGAACCCTGCCCATGAGGGCTCACAGTCTATAAGTGATGGGTGAGGATACAGTAGGTGAGGAGAGAGGACCCTGCCCACGAGGGCTCACAGTCTACAAGGGATGGGTGAGGATACAGTAGGAGAGGAGAGAGGACCCTGCCCACGAGGGCTCACAGTCTACAAGGGATGGGTGAGGATACAGTAGATGAGAGAGAACCCTGCCCATGAGGGCTCACAGTCTATAAGTGATGGGTGAGGATACAGTAGGTGAGGAGAGAGGACCCTGCCCACGAGGGCTCACAGTCTACAAGGGATGGGTGAGGATACAGTAGGAGAGGAGAGAGGACCCTGCCCACGAGGGCTCACAGTCTACAAGGGATGGGTGAGGATACAGTAGATGAGGAGAGGGGACCCTGCCCATGAGGGCTCACAGTCTACGAGGGAAGAGTGAGGATGCTCAGTCCTCCTTCTCCTTGACCTATCTTTCGTCTTTGACACAGTAGACCATTCCCTCCTGCTACAGATCCTGGAATCTCTTGGAATCACTGACGTGGCCCTCTCCTCGATCTCTTTATATCTAACAGACCGGACTTTCGGCGTCACCCTCTTCCACACCACCTCTTCACCCCACCCCTTATCTGTCGGTGTCCTCCAAGGCTCGGTTCTTAGTCCCCATCTTTTCTCCATCTACACCCTCGGCTTGGGTCAGCTCATAGAATCACACGGTCTTAAGTATTATCTCAACGCTGATGACGCTCAGATCTCCCTCTCTGGACCTGCCATCACCTCCTTGCTGTCCAAATCTCCACAATATCTGTCCACCATCTCATCCTTTTGTGCTCGCTTTCTGAAACTGAACATGGACAAAACAGAATTCATCATTCCCCCCCCACCTGATCTACCCATCAACGTCAACAGCTGCCCACTTTCCCCAGTCCCCCATGCTCGGTGCCTTGGGATGATCCTCGACTCTGTCCTCTCCGTCAAGCCACATATCCAAGCCCTTGCCACCTCCTGCCAACTCCAACTCGAAAATATTTCCCGAATCCGCTCATTCCTCGATCTCCACACTGCAAAAACACTTGTCTATGCCCTCATCATCTCCCGCCTCGACTATTGCAACCTCCTGCTCTCTGGCCTCCCCTCTACCACTCTTGCACCACTTCAATCTATCCTAAACTCTGCTGCCTGACTAGTCCACCTGTCTCCCCAGTATTCACCAATCTCTCCTCTCTGCCAAGCCCTTCACTGGCTCCCCATTTCTCAGAGGTCCCAGATTAAAACCCCTAACTATGACCTACAAAGCCATTCACAATCTGTCTCCTCCGTGCATCTGTGACATGGTCTCCCGATATCTTCCCTCACGTAACCTGCACTCCTCTTACGATTTCATTCTCTACTCCCTCCTCATCTTTTTTCCCACAACCGCATACAAAATTTCTCCCGTGCTTCCCCCAGACTCTGGAACTCTCTGCCCCAACACATCAGACTCTCGCCTACCGTGGAAAACTTCAAAAGAAACCTGAAGACTCACCTCTTCTGACAGGACTACAGCCTACTGTGAGCCTCAGTCTACTGAACCACTGCACAACCCTCCTCACGAGGGCTCACAGTCTACAAGGGATGGATGAGGTTACAATAGGTGGAGATAGAAGACTCTGCCCATGAGGGCTCACAGTCTACAAGGGATGGGTGAGGATACAGTAGGTGAGGAGAGAGGACCCTGCCCATGAGGGTTCACAGTCTACAAGGATGGGTGAGGATACAGTAGATGAGGAGAGAGGACCCTGCCCACGAGGGCTCACAGTCTACAAGGGATGGTGAGGATACAGTAGGTGAGGAGAGAGGACCCTGCCCACGAGGGTTCACAGTCTACAAGGGATGGTGAGGATACAGTAGGTGAGGAGAGAGGACCCTGCCCACGAGGGCTCACAGTCTACAAGGGATGGGTGAGGATACAGTATGAAATCATGCAAAATTAATCTATGTGCATAATTATCCAACAAATAGAGGAGGGGAAAGATTCATGGAAATATCTTCATATAATGTAACACATCTGATAATGGTGTGGACTCACAGAGGAGTGATGCCGGATCTCACACAGAGAAACATTGTCCGGTCCTTGTTAATCGCTCTCCAATGAGTCCATGGAGGACAGAAGATCGGCTGCTCCACTGACCCCTGTGTGATGTGTGAGGCCCATTGTCTGATTCTTGTATCCAGTCCAACCGTGAACCATTCACACCAGGCAAAGAGCAATGTTTCCCCAGGGAGTTCACAAACACAAGATGATATTGTCCACAGAATACTTTACAAAAGACATTAAATGTAGAAGAAGGAAAGTAACAAAGGAGAACATTGTAAGAATGAAGATAATATGCTACATGATGGGAAAATGATACAACATTAGGAACAACTATTATAGTAGTTATATTCTTGTATATAGGAGCAGTATTATAGTAGTTATATATTCTTGTACATAGGAGCAGTATTATAGTAGTTATATCCTTGTATATAGGAGTAGTATTATGGTAGATATATTCTTGTATATAGGAGCAGTATTATAGTAGTTATATTCTTGTATATAGGGACAGTATTATAGTAGTTATATTCTTGTATATAGGAGCAGTATTATAGTAGTTATATTCTTGTACATAGGGGCAGTATTATAGTAGTTATATTCTTGTACATAGGAGCAGTATTATAGTAGTTATATTCTTGTACATAGGAGCAGTATTATAGTAGTTATATTCTTGTATATAGGAGTAGTATTATGGTAGATATATTCTTGTATATAGGAGCAGTATTATAGTAGTTATAGTCTTGTATATAGGGGCAGTATTATAGTAGTTATATTCTTGTATATAGGGGCAGTATTATAGTAGTTATATTCTTGTATATAGAGGGCAGTATTATAGTAGTTATATTCTTGTATATAGGAGCAGTATTATAGTAGTTATATTCTTGTATATAGGAGCAGTATTATACTAATTATATTCTTGTATATAGGAGCAGTATTATAGTAGTTATATTCTTGTACATAGGGGCAGTATTATAGTAGTTATATTCTTGTATATAGGGAGCAGTATTATAGTAGTTATATTCTTGTATATAGGGGCAGTATTATAGTAGATATATTCTTGTACATAGGAGCAGTATTATAGTAGTTATATTCTTGTATATAGGAGCAGTATTATAGTAGTTATATTCTTGTACATAGTGAGCAGTATTATAGTAGTTATATTCTTGTATATAGGAGCAGTATTATAGTAGTTATATTCTTGTATATAGGAGCAGTATTATAGTAGTTATATTCTTGTACATAGGAGCAGTATTATAGTAGTTATATTCTTGTATATAGGGGCAGTATTATATTATAGTAGTTATATTCTTGTACATAGGAGCTGTATTATAGTAGTTATATTCTTGTATATAGGGCAGTATTATAGTAGTTATATTCTTGTACATAGGAGCAGTATTATAGTAGTTATATTCTTGTATATAGGGGCAGTATTATAGCAGTTATATTCTTGTACATAGGAGCAGTATTATAGTAGCTATATTCTTGTACATAGGGGCAGTATTATAGTAGTTATATTCTTACATATAGGGGCAGTATTATAGTAGTTATATTCTTGTATATAGGAGCAGTATTATAGTAGTTATATTCCTGTACATAGGAGCAGTATTATAGTAGTTATATTCTTGTATATAGGGGGCAGTATTATAGTAGTTATATTCTTGTATATAGGGGCAGTATTATAGTAGTTATATTCTTGTATATGGGAGCAGTATAATAGTAGTTATATTCTTGTATATAGGGGCAGTGTTATAGTAGTTATATTCTTGTACATAGGGGCAGTATTATAGTAGTTATATTCTTGTATATAGGAGGCAGTATTATAGTAGTTATATTCTTGTACATAGGGGCAGTATTATAGTAGTTATATTCTTGTATATAGGGGCAGTATTATAGTAGTTATATTCTTGGACATAGGGAGCAGTATTATAGTAGTTATATTCTTGTACATAGGAGCAGTATTATAGTAGTTATATTCTTGTATATAGGAGCAGTATTATAGTAGTTATATCCTTGTATATAGGGGCAGTATTATAGTAGTTATATTCTTGTATATAGGAGCTGTATTATAGTAGTTATATTCTTGTATATAGGGGGCAGTATTATAGTAGTTATATTCTTGTATATAGGAGCAGTATTATAGTAGTTATATTCTTGTATATAGGAGCAGTATTATAGTAGTTATATCCTTGTATATAGGGGCAGTATTATAGTAGTTATATTCTTGTATATAGGGGCAGTATTATAGCAGTTATATTTTTGTATATAGGAGCAGTATTATAGTAGGTATATTCTTGTATATTGGTGCTGTATCACAGTGCTGTGCAAATTAATTGGGACAAAGCATTTTTTAAGTAAAATCGTAAGTTGGGGTTACCAGTCAGTGATTCAAACCAATTTTAACTGCTTTGAACAGGTGTGAGAGTGTACAACCTTGAGTAAGAAAATGTGGATTGACTGGTTTTAATTAGAAAATAGCAGCTAGCCGCCTCCTCAACTTCAGGTGAGAGCTTGTTTCTGTGAGGAGTGGTTTAGTTACTCTTTCTTTCAGTGTGATTCGTGCCTGTAAAAACGGATGTTACTCCACGGAAGTAACTCTTAATGAACATAAATAAGTGCCATAACAAGTGTGGTCCTATAATGAAGAATTGAAGAATTTATGCAAAAACTGGGTAGAATCAATGCCAAAACGCATTGAAAATCTCATATCTGCTAAAGGAGGACATGTTTATTAAAATTAGTATGTAACAGTGCATTATAACATTTTATTATTAAATATTCAAAAATATGTGTTCTGTTGCTTTGTCCCAATTAATTTGCACAGTACTGTATAATAGTTTTATTTTTGCATGCAGGAAAGGTGATAAACCTTTGTGACCTCTCCACTGCTGCTCTTTGTGGCCTCTCCACTGCTGCTCTTTGTGGCCTCTCAAATGCTGCTCTTTATGTCCTCTCCACTGCTGCTCTTTGTGGCCTCTCCACTGCTGCTCTTTGTGGCCTCTCCACTGCTGCTCTTTGTGGCCTCTCCATGTTGCTCTTTATGTCCTCTCCACTGCTGCTCTTTGTGGCCTCTCCACTGCTGCTCTTTGTGGCCTCTCCACTGTTGCTCTTTGTGGCCTCTCAAATGCTGCTCTTTATGTCCTCTCCACTGCTGCTCTTTGTGGCCTCTCCACTGTTGCTCTTTGTGGCCTCTCCACTGTTGCTCTTTGTGGCCTCTCCACTGCTGCCCTTTGTGGTCTCTCCACTGCTGCTCTTTGTGGCCTCTCCACTGCTGCTCTTTATGTCCTCTCCACTGTTGCTCTTTGTGGCCTCTCCACTGCTGCTCTTTGTGGCCTCTCCACTGCTGCTCTTTGTGACCTCTCCACTGCTCCCCTTTGTGGCCCCTCCACTGCTGCTCTTTGTGGCCTCTCCACTGCTGCTCTTTGTGACCTCTCCACTGCTGCCCTTTGTGGCCCCTCCACTGCTGCTCTTTGTGGCCTCTCCACTGCTGCTCTTTGTGGCCTCTCCACTGCTGCTCTTTGTGGTTTCTCCAATGCTTCACTTTGTGGCCCCTCCAAGGATGCTCTTTGTGGCCTCTCTACTGCTGATCTTTGCTGTCTCTCCACTGCTGTTCTTTGCAGTCTCTCCTCTGCTGCTCTTTGTGGCCTCTCCACTGTTGCTCTTTGTGGCCTCTCCACTGTTGCTCTTTGTGGCCTCTCCACTGCTGCCCTTTGTGGTCTCTCCACTGCTGTTCTTTGTGGCCTCTCCACTGCTGCTGTTTGCAGTCTCTCCACTGCTGCTCTTTGTGGCCTCTCCACTGCTGCTCTTTGTGGCCTTTCCACTGCTGCTCTTTGTGGCCTCTCCACTGCTGCTCTTTGGGGCCTCTCCACTGCTGCTCTTTGTGGCCTCTCCACTACTGCTCTTTGTGGCCTCTCCACTGCTGCTCTTTGTGGCCTCTCCACTGTTGCTCTTTGTGGCCTCTCCACTCCTGCTCTTTGGGGCCTTTCCACTGCTGCTTTTTGTGGCCTCTCCACTGCTGCTCTTTGTGGCCTCTCCACTGCTGCTCTTTGAGGCCTCTCCACTGCTGCTCTTTGTGGCCTCTCCACTGCTGCTCTTTGAGGCCTCTCCACTGCTGCTCTGTTCTCTATGTATGGGCTACAAGGATGACAACATGACTTCAGCTCACATCGTCTCTGCAGCCAATCACTGAGTTCAGCAGCTCATGCAGAGCTTATTGATTGGCTGCAGAGGTGGTGGGCACAGTAATTGTGGCATCCCTTCTGCAGCTAGTAAACAGGGAGAGTCGGTGCTGGACTCAGGGAAGTCAGAAACCTGTAACTGCAAAATACCAAAAATGAAAAAAAAGAGTATTCTTCCCTTCTGCACCTGCAGCATTCATCCGCTCTGGGCCCCGGGGCCCCTGCCGGGCTTGTAACATAAACAATTTTTGATAATCTCCCAGGAGCAGCAGGGAACGCAGGGCTCAGAGCGGCCAAATGTGGCAGGTGCAGAATAAGTGCTGTATACTGTATCATTTTATTAAACAATACAGTTGTCTGGGTGCAATTTAAAAGTGGTTGTGCAATCATGGCCGACCCCTTTAAGAGTGAATTTGCACATTATGGTTATGCAATTTTCAATATGTGTCGTATATTCATTCCACATGCATAAATCCGGATGCCACATGGGCACAAACCCCATTCATTGAGGAATCATTGTGTTTGGATTGAGCGGCCATGAGGTTCTTTAGTAAATTGTATTCACAGGTTGCAGGGATCCACTATCCACTGGCATCCTGGGCATATACCGTCATGGCCAAAAGTGTTGGCACATTGAATTGTTCCAGAAAATGAAGTATTTCTCCCAGAAAATGATTGCAGTTACACATATTTTTTCATACACATTTACTTCCTTCGTGTGTGTTGGAAAATCGCAAAAAAAAAACTGAAAAAAGGCGAATTGGACAAAATTTTACACAAAACTTCAAAATGGGCCGGACAAAATTGTTGCCGTCTCTCCAAAATTGTGGGTAAACACCTTCGTTTCTAGCATATGACGCTCGTTCACACTCAGGTGTGGGCAATATGAAAATCACAACTGATACCAGATACAAAAAGGAGAAGTTGACTCAGTCTTTGCATTGTGTCTGTGTGTGCTGCACTAAGCATGGAGGATAGAAAGAGGAGAAGAGCACAGTCTGGGGACACGAGATCCAAAATTGTGGAAAAATATCAACAATCTCGAGTTCTAAAGTGGCAGCAACGAGTCCGGATCTAAATCCCATTGATCTCCTATGTGTCTGCCCAGGTCAGGTGCACATTGTGTCCTAGAGCTGCCGTACCACCACTGCCGCACTTGTTCTCTGTCTTGTTGTCTGTGAACATAGGCAGCCAAAGGGCCATCTTAGCCTATAGCCTATAGGAAAGAGGAATGTAATGATGATTGGTTGCTGTCCAGCATGCATTTTAGTTTAAAAGCCCTCTGTGATGTTCATTCTCCTCCGCACATGACGTGGGATGCGCCTGCAAGGGTTAAATTATCTCCTATCACTCAATCCAGCAATCATCCTCTGCTATAGGCCATAAAGTGAGCATAAATCACACCCTAAAACTGTACCTACACCCCGGCTACAGAACACGCTGCCACCACTCATCAAACACAAGGGGTGATGAGTCTCCGAAATATGCTATAGTCTGACAATCAAACAATCACAGACTTTCTTTAAGACTATGGATTCTTTGGAGCATACAAGGATCAAACTTATTTTAAGCTTTAATATCAAAGATACCGTGCTCATGATAAAAATATATAAAAGTTGAAGATAAAAATGGCACACAAATATGCAGAACAGTAAAATGGAAGAAATAACAGAAATACCAAACATCCAGTCTAACGTTATCTTATGTTTCCTTGAGAGAAAGAGAAATGAGATAGGGATCACATCTGCATCAGCCGACCCTCACATGTGAATAACTTTCTTTTGTGCAACCAAGTGTTTTATACACCTGACCCTGGTCTCATGTTTCCAGGACAGCCTAGATTATATTAAAATTGCTATGTTATATTTGGACTATGGGATAATTGGGCATGTGTCTCCCACAAACTCCATAACTGTGAAAAGCCTATGATCCTGCTTTGACCAAGGGAAGCTTTGAAGTGTAATTGCCCACCTCTACGTAAACAAATCTCAGTCTGGCTGTCCTTTTCCTAAAGCAATAATAATAATAGTATTTATTCACATATATAGCACCAGTAATTCCAAAGCACTTTCCATACTTCAAGAACACTGTCCCCTTAGTGGCTCACAATCTAAGTTTCCTATCAGTATTTCTTTGGAAGGTGGAAGGAAACCCACATAAATACAGGGAGAACATACAAACTCCTTGGGACATTGTTCTTGGTGGGATTTGTACCCAGGACCCCTGCGCTGCAAAAAGCCTATGATCCTGCTTTGACCAAAGGATGCTTTTCACTTGGAAGTGTAATTGTCCGCCTCTTTGTAAACAAATCTCAGTCTTGTTGTCTTTTTCCCAAAACAACTATTTTTTCACTTTTATAGCAACTTTAATTTCAAAGTACTTTTTTATACATCAAGAACACTGCCCCCTTTGTGGCTCATCATATTTCTTCCCCATCCCCCAGCGATCTCGCTTCAAAACCCTAACCTTGACATACAAGGCCATACACAACCTGTCCCCTCCCTACATCTCCAACCTGGTCTCCCGCTACCTCCCTTCGCGCAATCTGCGCTCCTCCCAAGAACTCCTCCTCTCAACCCCCCGCATCTCCACCTCCCACAACCGCACACAGGACTTCTCTCGTGCTTCTACCAGACTCTGGAACTCCCTCCCCCATCACATCAGACACTCACCGACCCTGGGAACCTTCAAGAAAAACCTGAAGACCCACCTCTTCCTACAAGCCTATAACACACACTGAGACCCTACAAACTGCACCATCTCACCTCTCCCCCTCCTACTGTCTCCCTCCCCACCCCCTTTAGACTGTGAGCCCTCGTGGACAGGATCCCCGACCCTGCTGTACCCGTATGACTAATTGTGATATGTCATCGTTTGTCGTCGTTTGCGGTCGTCCTCGACCACCTGTTTCTGTCTACCCTCCAAATTGTAAAGCGCCATGTATCCTAATGGCGCTATATAAATACCTATTAATAATAATAAAAATAATCTTCTATATTCCCTATCAGTATGTCTTTGGAGGGTGGAAGGAAACCAGAGAACACCCATGAAATCATGGGGAGAAGACTTAAACTCCTTGAAGATGTTGTGCTCAGTAGGATTTGAACCCAGAGCCCCAACACTGCAAGACTGCAATGCTAACCGCTGAGCCACCATGGTGCACAATTCTCTGTATTAATTACCTGTCCATACCAGGTGGTCTTGATCTCAATACTTCCCTGTTTTAATTAGTTTCTATTAATTCCGCATGTTCAATGTTGGGCCGGGGGTGCAAATGTCCCCACTCTGGAAACAAAATATGTCTTTATGGACGTTCTAATTTCTCTCTTTGACGCCCTGCTAATGATTGACAAAAGGAAACATGTCGGAGAGGCCATGAGCGGACTGCGGCCATTCACAGTGGCTCACCCTTGTCTTGTCTGATTCACACATGGAATACCCTATGAGACAAAGCACGGCTGGGAACAGAGCCGCCGCGGTCCGGTACGTCACACCGCATCCATTTAATACCGTCATTGGGTTGACACCAGAGCGTAGGTTTCCCACCAGTCTCTCTTGGAGTCAATGACACCACTCACTGTCAGCACTGCTGCACTCTCACATTTCTGCAGAGATCTCGACTGAACAGGAAACTCACAGGAAAAGGCAAAATTACAACGTTAAGAGATCAAATCCTGTTCTGGAGGATCTTCAAAGAGATCAGACCACACATTAGAGCAGAGGCTGCAGAATTTCACAGAGCGGAGGACAGCGGGGGGGGGGGGGGTGGACATACTTATATACTGGAATTCTGCTTTTTGTATATTTTCTTACATGGATAAACCCAGACATCGGTGTCCTGCAGACAGATCTGGACTGGATCACTGCCAGATGGATCTGGACTGGATCACTTCCAGACAGATCTCTGGACTGGATCACTGCCAGATGGATCTGGACTGGATCACTTCCGGACAGATCTCTGGACTGGATCACTGCCGGATGGATCCGGAGTGGATCACGGATCTCTGGACTGGATCACTGCCGGACAGATCTATGGACTGGATTACTGCCGGACGGATCTCTGGACTGGATCACTGCCAGACAGATCTCTGGACTATATGTATTGGATGCACTTAGTGACAATCCTGCGGATTCTGTGATACATTATAATTAATGAGAATTCACAGAGGATCTCACTCATAATTGTAAAAGCTGTTTTAACTCAACGAGGTCTGGAATATTTTTCTAAATCTGTAATGTAATGATTTAGCCCCATCCCCACCCATGACATTGTACAACGTCATGGGCCAGTTACTGGGGTGCGGTGTGGAGCTCACATCATTTCCCCGACATCTCAGCTGATCTCATTAGCTGAGATGTCGGGCTTCCAGCACCGATCAGATTCAGGTTCCGATAAATGCTGTTAACTCTTTGGATCCCGCTGCTATTCACTATATACAAGAATATAACTACTATAATACTGCTCCTATATACAAGAATATAACTACTATAATACTGCTCCTATATACAAGAATATAACTACTATAATACTGCCCCTATGTACAAGAATATAACTACTATAATACTGCTCCTATATACAAGAATATAACTACTATAATACTGTCCCTATGTACAAGAATATAACTACTATAATACTGCTCCTATGTACAAGAATATAACTACTATAATACTGCTCCTATATACAAGAATATAACTACTATAATACTGCTCCTATGTACAAGAATATAACTACTATAATACTGCTCCTATATACAAGAATATAACTACTATAATACTGCTCCTATGTACAAGAATATAACTACTATAATACTGCTCCTATATACAAGAATATAACTACTATAATACTGCTCCTATGTACAAGAATATAACTACTATAATACTGCTCCTATATACAAGAATATAACTACTATAATACTGTCCCTATGTACAAGAATATAACTACTATAATACTGCTCCTATGTACAAGAATATAACTACTATAATACTGCTCCTATATACAAGAATATAACTACTATAATACTGCTCCTATGTACAAGAATATAACTACTATAATACTGCTCCTATATACAAGAATATAACTACTATAATACTGCTCCTATGTACAAGAATATAACTACTATAATACTGCTCCTATATACAAGAATATAACTACTATAATACTGCTCCTATATACAAGAATATAACTACTATAATACTGCCCCTATATACAAGAATATAACTACTATAATACTGCTCCTATATACAAGAATATAACTACTATAATACTGCTCCTATATACAAGAATATAACTACTATAATACTGCTCCTATGTACAAGAATATAACTACTATAATACTGCTCCTATATACAAGAATATAACTACTATAATACTGCTCCTATATACAAGAATATAACTACTATAATACTGCCCCTATGTACAAGAATATAACTACTATAATACTGCTCCTATATACAAGAATATAACTACTATAATACTGTCCCTATGTACAAGAATATAACTACTATAATACTGCCCTTATATACAAGAATATAACTACTATAATACTGCCCTTATATACAAGAATATAACTACTATAATACTGCTACTATATACAAGAATATAACTACTATAATACTGCTACTATATACAAGAATATAACTACTATAATACTGCCCCTATATACAAGAATATAACTACTATAATACTGCTCCTATATACAAGAATATAACGACTATAATACTGCTCCTATATACAAGAATATAACTACTATAATACTGCTCCTGTGTACAAGAATATAACTACTATAATACTGCCCCTATATACAAGAATATAACTACTATAATACTGCTCCTATGTACAAGAATATAACTACTATAATACTGCTCCTGTGTACAAGAATATAACTACTATAATACTGCCCCTATGTACAAGAATATAACGACTATAATACTGCTCCTATATACAAGAATATAACTACTATAATACTGCCCCTATATACAAGAATATGACTACTATAATACTGCCCCTATGTACAAGAATATAACTACTATAATACTGCCCCTATATACAAGAATATTACTACTATAATACTGCCCCTATATACAAGAATATAACTACTATAATACTGCTCCTATATACAAGAATATGACTACTATAATACTGCCCCTATGTACAAGAATATAACTACTATAATACTGCCCCTATATACAAGGATATAACTACTATAATACTGTTCCTATGTACAAGAATATAACTACTATAATACTGCCCCTATATACAAGAATATAACTACTATAATACAGCTCCTATATACAAGAATATAACTACTATAATACTGCTCCTATGTACAAGAATATAACTACTATAATACTGCTCCTATGTACAAGAATATAACTACTATAATACTGCTCCTATGTACAAGAATATAACTACTATAATACTGTCCCTATGTACAAGAATATAACTACTATAATACTGTCCCTATATTCAAGAATATAACTACTATAATACTGCCCCTATATACAAGAATATAACTACTATAATACTGCTCCTATGTACAAGAATAAATGTACTATAATACTGCCCTATGAACAAGAATATAACTACTATAATACTGCTCCTATGTACAAGAATATAACTACTATAATACTGCTCCTATGTACAAGAATATAACTACTATAATACTGCTCCTATGTACAAGAATAAAACTACTATAATACTGCTCCTATATACAAGAATATAACTACTATAATACTGTTCCTATATACAAGAATATAACTACTATAATACTGTTCCTATGTACAAGAATATAACTACTACAATACTGCTCCTATATACAAGAATATAACTACTATAATACTGCTCCTATATACAAGAATATAACTACTATAATACTGCTCCTATGTACAAGAATAAAAGTACTATAATACTGCCCCTATGAACAAGAATATAACTACTATAATACTGCTCCTATGTACAAGAATATAACTACTATAATACTGATCCTATATACAAGAATATAACTACTATAATACTGCTCCTATATACAAGAATATAACTACTATAATACTGCTCCTATATACAAGAATATAACTACTATAATACAGCCCCTATGTACAAGAATATAACTACTATAATACAGCCCTATGTACAAGAATATAACTACTATAATACTGCTCCTATGTACAAGAATATAACTACTATAATACTGCTCCTATGTACAAGAATATAACTACTATAATACAGCCCCTATGTACAAGAATATAACTACTATAATACTGCTCCTATGTACAAGAATATAACTACTATAATACAGCTCCTATGTACAAGAATATAACTACTATAATACTGCTCCTATATACCAGAATATAAACTACTATAATACTGCTCCTATATACAAGAATTATAACTACTATAATACTGCTCCTATATACAAGAATATAACTACTATAATACTGCTGCTATGTACAAGAATATAACTACTATAATACTGCTCCTATATACAAGAATATAACTACTATAATACTGCCCCTATGTACAAGAATATAACTACTATAATACTGCTCCTATATACAAGAATATAACTACTATAATACTGCTCCTATATACAAGAATATAACTACTATAATACTGCTCCTATATACAAGAATATAACTGCTATAATACTGCCCCTATGTACAAGAATATAACTACTATAATACTGCTCCTATATACAAGAATATAACTACTATAATACTGCTCCTATATACAAGAATATAACTACTATAATACTGCTGCTATGTACAAGAATATAACTACTATAATACAGCCCCTATGTACAAGAATATAACTACTATAATACTGCTCCTATGTACAAGAATATAACTACTATAATACTGCTCCTATGTACAAGAATATAACTACTATAATACTGCTCCTATATACAAGAATATAACTACTATAATACTGCTCCTATATACAAGAATATAACTACTATAATACTGCTCCTATATACAAGAATATAACTACTATAATACTGCTGCTATGTACAAGAATATAACTACTATAATACTGCTCCTATATACAAGAATATAACTACTATAATACTGCCCCTATGTACAAGAATATAACTACTATAATACTGCTCCTATATACAAGAATATAACTACTATAATACTGCCCCTATGTACAAGAATATAACTACTATAATATTGCTCCTATATACAAGAATATAACTACTATAATACTGCTCCTATATACAAGAATATAACTACTACCGTATATACTCGTGTATAAGCCGAGTTTTTCAGCACAAAAAATGTGCTGAAAAGTCCCCCTTGGCTTATACACGAGTATATACGGTAATAATAAAAAAAAAATATATATACAGCCCCCCGTGGTATACCGGGCCCCCCCTGTGGCCACCTGTAAAGGAAGCGATGATTATACTTATCGGGTCGCCGACGCCGACGCCGCCGCTCTGTCACCGTCCGTCACCGCGCTCCTCCTGGTCTTCATGCTTCCTTCACCGTCGCACAGGAAATGACGTCATTTTCTGTGCGCCGATGAAGGAAGCATGAAGACGGGAAGGAGCGCGGTGACGGACGGTGACAGAGCGGCGGCGTCGGCGTCGGCGACCCGATAAGTATAATCATCGCTTCCTTTACAGGTGGCCACAGGGGGGGCCCGGTATACCAGGGGGGAGGGCTGTATACAGCCGGGTACCGCTGTATACAGCGGGGGCTGCTGTATACAGCGGGGGCTGCTGTATACCCCTCTGGGGCTGCTAAATACCCCTCTGGGGATGCTGTATACCCCTCTGGGGCTGCTGTACACCCCTCTGGGGCTGCTATATACCCCTCTGGGGCTGGGGCTGCTATATACCCCTCTGGGGCTGGGGCTGCTGTATACAGCTCTGGGGCTGCTGTATACAGCTCTGGGGCTGCTGTATACCCCTCTGGGGCTGCTATATACCCCTTTGGGGCTGGGGCAGCTGTATACCCTTCTGGGGCTGCTATATACCCCTCTGGGGCTGCTATATACCCCTCTGGGGCTGGGGCTGCTGTATACCCCTCTGGGGCTGCTGTATACAGCTCTGGGGCTGCTGTATACCCCTCTGGGGCTGCTGTATACCCCTCTGGGGCTGCTATATACCCCTCTGGGGCTGCTATATACCCCTCTGGGGCTGCTGTATACCCCTCTGGGGCTACTGTATACCCTCTGGGGCTGCTGTATACAGCTCTGGGGCTGCTGTATACAGCTCTGGGGCTGCTGTATACCCCTCTGGGGCTGCTATATACCCCTCTGGGGCTGCTGTATACCCTCTGGGGCTGCTGTATACCCCTCTGGGGCTGCTATATACCCCTCTGGGGCTGCTATATACCCCTCTGGGGCTGCTGTATACCCCTCTGGGGCTACTGTATACCCTCTGGGGCTGCTGTATACAGCTCTGGGGCTGCTGTATACCCCTCTGGGGCTGCTATATACCCCTCTGGGGCTGCTGTATACCCCTCTGGGGCTGCTGTATACCCCTCTGGGGCTGCTATATACCCCTCTGGGGCTGCTATATACCCCTCTGGGGCTGCTGTATACCCCTCTGGGGCTACTGTATACCCCTCTGGGGCCGCTGTATACAGCTCTGGGGCTGCTGTATACCCCTCTGGGGCTGCTATATACCCCTCTGGGGCTGCTGTATACCCCTCTGGGGCTGCTGTATACCCCTCTGGGGCTGCTATATACCCCTCTGGGGCTGCTATATACCCCTCTGGGGCTGCTGTATACAACTCTGGGGCTACTGTATACCCCTCTGGGGCTGCTGTATACCCCTCTGGGGCTGCTATATACCCCTCTGGGGCTGCTGTATACAGCTCTGGGGCTGCTGTATACCCTCTGGGGCTGCTGTATACAGCTCTGGGGCTGCTATATACCCCTCTGGGGCTGCTATATACCCCTCTGGGGCTGCTATATACCCCTCTGGGGCTGCTGTATACCCCTCTGGGGCTGCTGTATACAGCTCTGGGGCTGCTGTATACAGCTCTGGGGCTGCTGTATACAGCTCTGGGGCTGCTGTATACCCCTCTGGGGCTGCTGTATATACCACTGGGGAGGCTACTGTATACTACCACTGGGGAGGCTGCTGTATACTACCACTGGGGAGGCTGCTGTATACCACTGAGGGGGCCTGTATACCACACTGCTGGGGGCTGTATACCTGTGCTGGGGTCCACCCTCGGCTTATACACGAGTCAATAGGTTTTCCCAGGTTTTGGGGGCAAAAGTAGGGGGGTCGGCTTATACACGGGTCGGCTTATACACGAGTATATACGGTATAATACTGCCCCTATATACAAGAATATAACTACTATAATACTGCCCCTATATACAAGAATATAACTACTATAATACTGCTCCTATATACAAGAATATAACTACTATAATACTGCCCCCAAGCTGTGAGGTTGTGTTTCTGTGTTCTCCTCATGTCTGGAGCAAGCCCAGGGCAGGGCCGCCCTGGGCGGGGAAGCTCCCCAGGAAAGGCCCAGGCTTCCAGGCCTGCTCTGGGACAAGGCTCCCAGGCTACTTCCATTGGGAATACAACACCCAGAGTCACTGTGAGACCTGTGACTGCAGCCACGAGAAGGAACAAAATGTATCTGTGAACAAAGTTTTGGGAGTTAAACCAGCTCCAAGCCCAGCAAAGAAGCAAGAAGCCAAGATGTCAGTGAGACCTGCAATACAGCACAGTGCACAGGAGGTGAGGCAGCTTCCATCAGCCTCAGGTGTGCAGATCTCCCCTCCAGCAGCTCCCAGACACAGGAGGACATCTCTGGAAAGGCTAATGTTACAGGGAACCCTGCAGCAACAAGGTAACATGGCGCGGTCAGGACGCACGAGGTCACAGTCAGGTGGCAGCGATAAACCTGCTGCGGAGCCTGGACCTAGTACTGGAGTCACAAGACCATCCGTGGTGGAAACCAAGGACGAGTCTGTGTTTAAGATCCCTGAGCCTGTGGTTAAGGCTGAGCCTGTGGAGCCTGTGAAGCCTGTGTGTGCACCCGAGCTGCAGCTGCTGGATGAGATGCCTGGACTGGTCAATACACTGGGTGAGTTACAGAAATATAAAGAACTAGATGGTGGCCCGATTCTAAAGAATCGGGTAGTCTAGAATCTATATATAGTTTATTTAGTAATAGGGGAGTGCGGTGAAATTAATTGTGTGTATACAGGCGGCTCAGTGGTTAGCAGAGTATACGGTGGCTCAGTGGTCAGCAGTGAGTGCGCTGGCTCAGTGGTCAGCAGTGAGTGCGGTGGCTCAGTGGTCAGCAGTGAGTGCGGTGGCTCAGTGGTCAGCAGTGAGTGCGGTGGCTCAGTGGTCAGCAGTGAGTGCGGTGGCTGAGTGGTCAGCAGTGAGTGCGGTGGCTGAGTGGTCAGCAGTGAGTGCGGTGGCTGAGTGGTCAGCAGTGAGTGCGGTGGCTGAGTGGTCAGCAGTGAGTGCGGTGGCTGAGTGGTCAGCAGTGAGTGCGGTGGCTCAGTGGTCAGCAGTGAGTGCGGTGGCTCAGTGGTCAGCAGTCAGTGCGATGGCTCAGTGGTCAGCAGTGAGTGCAGCACAGGCTGGAGGGGGCAGAGGAGGGAGGAGGCAGAAGGCAGAAACTGGAGGGGTTAGAGGAGGGAGGGGTCAGGGGAGAGCGGAGGCAGGGGAGAGCGGTGGCTGGAGAAGAGCGGAGGCAGAGGACAGCGGAGGCTGGAGGCCAGAGGAGAGCGGAGGCTGGGGGGCACAGGAGAGCGGAGGCTGGGGGGCACAGGAGAGGGGAGGGTGGGGGGCACAGGAGAGGGGAGGCTGGGGGCACAGGAGAGGGGAGGCTGGGGGGCACAGGAGAGGGGAGGCTGGGGGGCAGAGGAGACTGGAGGCTGGGGGGCACAGGAGAGGGAGGCTGGGGGGGCAGAGGAGAGGGGAGGCTGGGGGGCAGAGGAGAGGGGAGGCTGGGGGGCAGAGGAGAGGGGAGGCTGGGGGGCAGAGGAGAGGGGAGGCTGGAGGGCAGAGGAAAGCGGAGGCTGGAGAAGAGCGGAGGCAGAGGAGAGCGGAGGCTGGAGAAGAGCGGAGGCAGAGGAGATCGGAGGCAGGGGAGAGCGGAGGTGCAGGGGAGAGCGGAGGCTGGGGGTCACAGGAGAGGGGAGGCTGGGGGGGCACAGGAGAGGGGAGGCTGGGGGGGCACAGGAGAGGGGAGGCTGGGGCACAGGAGAGGGGAGGCTGGGGGGCACAGGAGAGGGGAGGCTGGGGGGGCATAGGAGAGGGAAGGCTGGGGGGGCACAGGAGAGAGGGAGGCTGGGGGGGCCAGGAGGGGAGGCTGGGGCACAGGAGAGGGGAGGCTGGGGGGCACAGGAGAGGGGAGGCTGGGGGGCAAGGAGAGGGGAGGCTGGGGGGGCACAGGAGAGGGGAGGCTGGGGGGGCACAGGAGAGGGGAGGCTGGGGGGCAGAGGAGAGGGGAGGCAGGGGGGGGGGGCAGGGAGAGCGGAGGCAGGGAGGGGGTGGGGGGCAGAGGAGGCGGAGGCTGGAGGCAGAGGAGAGCGGAGAGTGGAGGGCAGAGGAGAGCGGAGGCTGGAGGGCAGAGGAGAGCGGAGGCTGGGGGCAGAGGAGAGCAGGAGGCTAAGGGCAGAGGAGAGCGGAGGCTGGGGGGCAGAGGAGAGCGAGGCAGGCTAAGGGGGCAGAGGAGAGCGGAGGCTGGAGGGCGAGGAGGAGCAGCGGAGGCAGGGAGAGGGAGGCGGAGGCAGGGGAGAGGGGAGGCTGGGAGAAGAGCGGAGGGGCAGAGGAGAGGGAGGCTGGGGCCAGGAGAGAGCGGAGGCTGGAGGCCAGAGGAGAGGGGAGGCTGGGGGCAGAGGAGAGGGGAGGCTGGGGGGCACAGGAGAGGGAGGCTGGGGGGCACAGGAGAGGGGAGGCTGGGGGGCACAGGAGAGGGGAGGCTGGGGGCAGAGGAGAGGGGAGGCTGGGGGGGCAGAGGAGAGGGGAGGCTGGGGGCACAGGGAGGGGAGGCTGGGGGCACAGGAGAGGGGAGGCTGGGGGGCACAGGAGAGGGGAGGCTGGGGGGCACAGGAAAGGGGAGGCTGGGGGGGCACAGGGAGGGGAGGCTGGGGGGGCACAGGAGAGGGGAGGCTGGGGGGCACAGGAGAGGGGAGGCTGGGGGGGCACAGGAAAGGGAGGAGCTGGGGGGGCACAGGAGAGGGGAGGCTGGGGGGCACAGGAGAGGGGAGGCTGGGGGGGCACAGAAGAGGGGAGCTGGGGGCACAGGAAAGGGGAGGCTGGGGGGCACAGGAAAGGGGAGGCTGGGGGGCACAGGAGAGGGGAGGCTGGGGGGGCACTAGAGGGGGGGCTGGGGGGCACAGGAGAGGGGAGGCTGGGGGCACAGGAGAGGGAGGCTGGGGGGCAAGGAGAGGGGAGGCTGGGGGCAGACACTCACCGGGCTGTCGGGGGGCTGTGTGCGGGGCCGGTGCGGAATGGTGGTCCGTGATGAGAGGAGAGTGGGCGGTGCCGGCGGAGGCCACACCGGAGTGTGGCCGGCCGGGCGGCTGCTTCCCAGGATGTGGGTGGGAGCAGAACGGCTCTGTGATGGTGTTGCCTGAGTGGTACAGATTAGCTAGCGAGTGTGGCGCTTTAGCAGCCCACTGCGAGCGCTAATGCAGGTTTGACAAGCAATATACAAGAATATAATTACCTATAATACTGCCCCTATGATACAAGAATATAACTACTATAATACTGCTCCTATATACAAGAATATAACTACTATAAATAATACTGCTCTTATATACAAGAATATAACTACTATAATACTGCCCCTATATACAAGAATATAGCTACTATAATACTGCTCCTATATACAAGAATATGACTACTATAATACTGCTCCTATATACAAGAATATAACTACTATAATACTGCTCCTATGTACAAGAATATACTACTATAATACTGCCCCTATGTACAAGAATATAACTACTATAATACTGCTCCTATATACAAGAATATAACTACTATAAATAATACTGCTCTTATATACAAGAATATAACTACTATAATACTGCCCCTATATACAAGAATATAGCTACTATAATACTGCTCCTATATACAAGAATATGACTACTATAATACTGCTCCCTATATACAAGAATATAACTACTATAATACTGCTCCTATGTACAAGAATATAACTACTATAATACTGCTCCTATATACAAGAATATAACTACTATAATACTGCTCCTATATACAAGAATATAACTACTATAATACTGCTCCTATATGCAAGAATATAACTACTATAATACTGACCCTATATACAAGAATATAACTACTATAATACTGCTCCTATGTACAAGAATATAACTACTATAATACTGCTTCTATGTACAAGAATATAACTACTATAATACTGCTCCTATATACAAGAATTATAACTACTATAATACTGCTCCTATATACAAGAATATAACTACTATAATACTGCTCCTATATACAAGAATATAACTATACTATAATACTGCTCCGATATGCAAGAATATAACTACTATAATACTGACCCTATATACAAGAATATAACTACTATAATACTGCTCTATGTACAAGAATATAACTACTATAATACTGCCCCTATGTACAAGAATATAACTACTATAATTTACTGCTCCTATGTACAAGAATATAACTACTATAATACTGCACCTATTATACAAGAATATAACTACTATAATACTGCTCCTATGTACAAGAATATAACTACTATAATACTGATCCTATATACAAGAATATAACTACTATAATACTGCCCCTATGTACAAGAATATGACTACTATAATACTGCTCCCTATATACAAGAATATAACTACTATAATACTGCCCCTATGTACAAGAATTATAACTACTATAATACTGCTCCTATATACAAGAATATAACTACTATAACACTGCCCCTATATACAAGAATATAACTACTATAACACTGCCCCTATATACAAGAATATAACTACTATAACACTGCCCCTATATACAAGAATATAACTACTATAATACTGCTCCCTATATACAAGAATATAACTACTATAATACTGCTCCTATGTACAAGAATATAACTACTATAATACTGCTCCTATATACAAGAATATAACTACTATAACACTGCCCCCTATGTACAAGAATATGACTACTATAATACTGCCCCTATGTACAAGAATATAACTACTATAATACTGCCCCTATATACAAGAATATAACTACTATAATTACTGTCCTATGTACAAGAATATAACTACTATAATACTGCTCCTATATACAAGAATATAACTACTATAATACTGCCCCTATGTACACGAATATAACTACTATAATACTGCTCCTATATACAAGAATATAACTACTATAATACTGCTCCTACATACAAGAATATAACTACTATAATACTGCTCCTATATACAAGAATATAACTACTATAATACTGCCCCTATATACAAGAATATAACTACTATAATACTGCTCCTATGTACAAGAATATAACTACTATAATACTGCTCCTATATACAAGAATATAACTACTATAATACTGCCCCTATGTACACGAATATAACTACTATAATACTGCCCTATGTACACGAATATAACTACTATAATACTGCTCCCTATATACAAGAATATAACTACTATAATACTGCTCCTATGTACAAGAATATAACTACTATAATACTGCTCCTATGTACAAGAATATAAACTACTATAATACTGCTCCTATATACAAGAATATAATACTATAATACTGCCCCTATATACAAGAATATAACTACTATAATACTGCTCCTATATTACAAGAATATAACTACTATAATACTGCTCCTATGTACAAGAATATAACTACTATAATACTGCTCCTATGTACAAGAATATAACTACTATAATACTGCTCCTATATACAAGAATATAACTACTATAATACTGCTCCTATATACAAGAATATAACTACTATAATACTGCCCCTATATACAAGAATATAACTACTATAATACTGCTCCTATGTACAAGAATATAACTACTATAATACTGCTCCTATATACAAGAATATAACTACTATAATACTGCTCCTACATACAAGAATATAACTACTATAATACTGCTCCTATATACAAGAATATAACTACTATAATACTGCCCCTATATACAAGAATATAACTACTATAATACTGCTCCTATGTACAAGAATATAACTACTATAATACTGCTCCTATATACAAGAATATAACTACTATAATACTGCCCCTATGTACACGAATATAACTACTATAATACTGCCCCTATGTACACGAATATAACTACTATAATACTGCTCCCTATATACAAGAATATAACTACTATAATACTGCTCCTATGTACAAGAATATAACTACTATAATACTGCTCCTATATACAAGAATATAACTACTATAATACTGCCCCTATATACAAGAATATAACTACTATAATACTGCTCCTATATACAAGAATATAACTACTATAATACTGCTCCTATGTACAAGAATATAACTACTATAATACTGCTCCTATGTACAAGAATATAACTACTATAATACTGCTCCTATATACAAGAATATAACTACTATAATACTGCTCCTATATACAAGAATATAACTACTATAATACTGCCCCTATATACAAGAATATAACTACTATAATACTGCCCCTATATACAAGAATATAACTACTATAATACTGCTCCTATATACAAGTATATAATGACTATGGCTTATATCACTGTGTATCTTGTATTGCAGATTTCTTCCTTATATCTGACCTCTGGGTCTTTTTCCTATGAAGGAATTTGGTTCTGTCCCAGTGAAATAACAATGAACCTGTAGAGAATCGTTGACTTCTCGGCCTTTTGTCTTGCACGGTCAGATGTGATATGTGGGGAATGGTTCGTGTACTGGAGGTTCATGAGTTTGCAGCTGTCTAAACAGAACTACTATTCAAAAACAAGAAGAAACATGTCGATATAACGGTGATAGAAGAGGACAAGAGGTAGAAGTAAGCAATCTGTAGGGTGCACTGAAGTCTCCTCATTTGCATATTAAACAAATACGTTTCTTCCAGCAACAAAACTACTAAAATCTACGGGTATTTATATGGGGGATCAGTCCCCTAAATATCTGAACAAGAGGTGTAATTAGCAGTTTTGGGGTGACTCCCTTTGAATTAGATCAATGGTTTGTTCACACGCTGCATTTTTTATTGTTTTTTTTTTTTGCATTAAAATTGACGACTATGATCAGAAAACTGCAGCGACTGTTAGTGCAACCTCTGTGCTATACTATAAGTCAATAAGAATTTCACTGTATAATATCCATATGTGTCCATCCACTGTATAATATTCCCATAGAATACATAGATAGTTCGCGCTGACACTGATGCCCCCTGAGCCTGCAGGACGGGTTGAATTTCCTTAGAACTTGGTTGGGCCTTATCCACCATCTGGACTATCCTGCTTTGAAACCTTCCATCAATTCTTCTTTGACGTTCACGTCCAGGGAGATTAACTACAGTGCCATATGCTGTAAATGTCTTTATTATCTTGCGCACAGTGGACAAAGGAACATCAAGGATTTTGGTTCCTCACGTACATTTTGTCTTTTTTCAGTCTGTGTCAGCAGTGGGTCCTCCTGGGTCTCCTCCATAGCGTTTCATGTCATTCACATGTGGACGGATAGTTTGTGCTGACACTGATGCCCCCTGAGCCTGCAGGATTACTTGAATTTCTTTGCATCTTGATTTGGGCTTAACCACCATGTGGACTATCCTGTATTACAATTATTCCTTAATTTTTCTCTGCTGTCTTCATCCAGGGAGATTAGCTACAGTGCCATCAGTTGTAAACGTCTTATGTTGCGCCCAATGGACAAAGGAACATCAAGATCTGTGGAGATGGACTTGTAACCTGGAGATTGTTGACATTTTCCCACAAGTTTGGTTCTCGCACCCTCAGACAGTTCTCTTCTCCTCATTCTATTTACTATGTTTAGTGTGGCACACACAGACACACAAAGCAGAGATCGAGGAAACTTCTCCCTTTTTATCTGGTTTCAGGTGTGATTTTCTTATTGCCCACACCTGTCACTGTCACAGGTGAATGTAAATGAGTATCACATGCTGGAAACAAAGTTGGTTACCCACAATTTTGATTTTGGGAAGGTGCCAACAATTTTGTCAGCCTTATTATTGTTTAAAATTTTGTCCAATTTGTCTTTTGTTCAGTTTTTTTTGTGTTGTTCCAATACACAAAGTACATAATCATGTGTGTGATAAAACATGGGGAATTGTGATAATATTCTGGGGTAATTACTTCATTTTCATTGGTAACTGTAGAACACCGGCATAGTACTATGGCCACACACTGATTATATTATTGCCTTACAATGATCACAGACTGTTGGGTAACACGTGTTAGTCCAGTTATGACTCCGGGACTCCGCTTCCCTCCTGACCTCGCAGCGGTTTCTGGTTATAGTAAAGGATGCGACTTCAGTTGTTTCCTGTTATACTGAGTGCTATTATGCGGGATCTGTAGAATGATGGATGATGATAGCCGTCATTGTAGGATGAATGACATTTTCTCGCTCACTCCTTCCCCAGAATTGCCTCTATTCTTCCAGTGAATCACAGTTACGGTATGTCATTGTTTCAGGCAGTTGCTATTATTTGTGGTGCCACTTATCGGAGAGGTTGTAAGTTCATAACATTCCGTTATGCTACATTGTTGGCGTTACGGTAAAGTGTTTCTTCATATGTTGTCATTAGTGATATGTTCTGATCTTCTCACCAGATCTGGCAGAGATAAGTGGACTGGTATTTCCCATGATCCAACCCATCGTCTGGTTGACTGGTGAATGGACCAATCAGAAGGCTCTTTTTTTCTTTTGTTCTTCCCTTAAACCAGTACAACTTGAAGCAAAGATCTCCAACAAGGAGAAGACTGATCAGAGATGAGGCCAAAAGGCCCATGATCCCTCTGGATCACTGCAGAGATCTACAGCTGAGGTGGGAGAGTCTGTCCATAGGAGAACAATCAGTCGTACACTGCACAAATCTGGCCTTTATGGAAGAGCGGCAAGAAGAAGCCATTTCTCAAAGATATCCATAAAAGGTCTGGTGTGAAGTTTGCCACAAGCCGCCGGGGAGACACCAAACATGTGGAATAAGGGGCTCTGGTCAGATGAATCCAAAATCAAACGTTTTGGGCCACAATGCAAAATGATATGTTTGGTGTAACAGCAACAAAGCTCATCACCCTGAAAACACCATCCCCACTGTCACACATGGTGGAGGCCTGAAAACACCATCCCCACTGTCACACATGGTGGAGGCCTGAAAACACCATCCCCACTGTCACACATGGTGGAGGCCTGAAAACACCATCCCCACTGTCACACATGGTGGTGGCAGCATCATGGTTTGGGCTTTTCTTCAGCAGGGACAGGGAAGATGGTTAAAATTGATGGGAAGATGGACGGAGCCAAATACAGGACCATTCTGGAAGAAAACCTGTTGGAGTCTGCAAAAGACCTGAGACTGGGACGGAGATTTATATTCTTACAACACAATGATCCCAAACATAAAGCAAAATCTACAATGGAATGGTTCAAAAATCACCGTCTCCAGGTGTTAGAATGGCCGAGTCACATCCAGACCTGAATCCAATGGAGAATCTGTGGAAAGAGCTGAAAACTGCTGTTCACAAACGCCTCAATCCAACCTCACTGAGCTCCAGCTGTTCTGCAAGGAAGAATGAGACAAACCCCAAGAGACTGCAGCTGTAATCGCAGCACAAGGGGGCGCTACAGAGTATTAACTCAAGGAGACGAATAATATTGCACGCCCAACTTTTCAGTTTTTTATTTATTACAAAAGTTTAAAATATCCAATACATTTGGTTCCCCCTCACGATTGTGTCCCACTTGTTGTTGATTCTTCACAAAAATATTATAATTTATATCTTTATGTTTGAAGCCTGAAATGTGGCAAAAGGTGGAAAAGTTCAAGCGGGACAAATACTTTCACAAGGCTCTGTATATAGGGGACAAATACTTTCACAAGGCTCTGTATATAGGGGACAAATACTTTCACAAGGCTCTGTATATAGGGGGGCGAATACTGTCACAAGGCACTGTATATAAGGGGCCGAATATTTTCACAAGGCACTGTGTATAGGGGGCTGAATACTTTCACAAGGCGCTGTAAGTGGGACGAATGGGAAGATGTGATGTGTTCATGTCTGACACGCAGCCGGGCACCGGGACTTCACGGGGCAGGCTATGCTTCTTCCTCCTTGTCACGGAACCGCGCCTGCCGAAGTGGGCCCGGTGGTGCAGATTCAAAGGGAATTTGACTGAACAGATTTAAAGGTTGTTTAAGTCGTGACGCCACCTATGAGTATTCCGGTGATGTCCACCGGCGCTGCTTGGGCCTCCGGGGGATGGGATGCAGCAAGGTGGAACGCTCCCCACAGGCTGAGCGGTAGTCCCCGGAGCCAGGAGCTGCGCAAGATGTTGTGAGGCAGCTGCGGTTACTTTCCTCCTGCGGAGATGGACAGTTCTAAAGAAAGCACGGACACTGAAAGTCTCTGTAACGGGTACTTTACTGTAACCAGCAGGCAGTACATGGTATATAGTGACGGGTAACGGACCGGGTGGACTCAGCAATGACCAGTGTTTCTCAGAGCTCCGCGGTGTTCCTCCATTCTAACTAGCTTGTGTTGCCGTTGTCGCCTTTGAATGCCAAGGTCGGGTACAAGGAGGCTGCTTCAATCGCCCTACCGGGAATTCTGGCCGGATTTGTGGGGAGCCTTGGGTCCTTTTAGTGGGTACTCCACTGGCTAGACGACTCTGTGTGTATGGCGGTGGTGGTGGGGTGCTCCTGTAAAGCTGTCCCTCCACTCCTGGTTCGCATAGTAGTGCTGAACAACTACTAGCTTCGGTACCAGTAGACCGGTGGTAGATGGGCACGGGATGTTTTTGGAGATGCCCGTAGACCGGTTGTTAAGGCACCGGAGTAATGGCGCCCAACCGGGGGTGACGGCCAGGGGGCTGCACGGAACTGTGCAGGCCCCCTCTCCTAGGTTGAAGAGCTTGTTGTTTTTGCTCCCTTCTACGTTGCACTCTACCACTACACTCCGCCCACCAGGACCTTATTGGCCCTCTATGCTGATGTGCATGTAGGGTATGGAGCTCTGAGTTTTAACTGTGTAATTGCTTTGACAGAGAATATTGGTGCTGCTGTCTTGGCTGCAATACCCTCCTGTGACGCACTCATTGTGGGGCGCCACATTCAGATGTGGGAAGATGCTGGCAGGACTGAAATAATGGGGGATTAGAGGATGTGGCAGAGGTAGGATTTAGGCATAGAGACAGAAATATGGAGCGGGATAGTATAATGGAGGTAAGGAGGATACGATGATGGAGGTAGGAGTTGGATGATGGGAATAACATGTCCAAATTGTGCAGATAATATAACTCTAAATCTATTACTAATGTTCGTTTCTTCTATAGAGGTCACAGTGATGTCCATGATGACTGTTCTGCCTCCCACCACCACTGACACACAGACCCCCGCTGACACGCAGACCCCCGCTGACACGCAGACCCCCGCTGACACACAGACCCCCACTGACACACAGACCCCCGCTGACACACAGACCCCCGCTGACACGCAGACCCCCGCTGACACACAGACCCCCGCAGACCCCCGCTGACACACAGACCCCGCTGACACGCAGACCCCCGCTGACACACAGACCCCCGCTGACACGCAGACCCCCGCAGACCCCCACTGACACACAGACCCCCGCTGACACACAGACCCCCGCTGACACGCAGACCCCCGCTGACACATTGACCCCCACTGACACACAGACCCCGCTGACACGCAGACCCCCGCAGACCCCCGCTGACACACAGACCCCCGCTGACACACAGACCCCCGCTGACACACAGACCCCCACTGACACACAGACCCCCGCAGACCCCCACTGACACACAGACCCCCGCTGACACACAGACCCCGCTGACACACAGACCCCCACTGACACACAGACCCCCGCAGACCCCCACTGACACACAGACCCCCGCTGACACACAGACCCCCACTGACACACAGACCCCCGCAGACCCCACTGACACACAGACCCCCGCTGACACACAGACCCCCGCTGACACGCAGACCCCCGCTGACACATTGACCCCCACTGACACACAGACCCCGCTGACACGCAGACCCCCGCAGACCCCCGCTGACACACAGACCCCCGCTGACACACAGACCCCCACTGACACACAGACAACCATTGGAGACACACAGACCCCCGCTGTATCTGCGCTCTCTGTGATTATAGCAAAACTGATAATGATACAGCGCTCTGTAATAACAAGGATAGAAGCCGGCGGTTGTCTCTGACACCCTGCCAGGACCCGTAGACACAAATCCCTCACACAACAGCCAGGAGTGAAATCCGTCAATAACCTCCATCAATATTACAGGGTGGAAATGTGGAAATAATCAGATTACAGGAAATAGCTGGGAGTCTATGGATCAGTGATTTACTGTGGTTCTGATGAGTATGTGACCCAATAATTCATATAACAATTCACTAATATATGGAGACGATCGTGTCAACTGAAGGCAGCATGGATCAGAGCATGGCTGTAGAATTATATATACTGTAAAGAACAGGTCAGGGACCATTGACAGAGACAACACTAGTCCGGTGACACCCAGGTAATTGACGGGTCTCTCGTTATGGGAAAAAATCTGTTATTCATCAACGGGGTGCTGGGAGAATCTGTCCGGGGGTGGCGCCGGATTAGGCTCATCTCCAGCTTTAGTCCCTGGCTTGATCCACAAAGTATAGATTTTCTGAAATGGTAAAGCATTTCAGAGTGACATCATTACACATCAATACTGAGCAGTGCAGCTGTGAATCCAGTGGTGAGGAGAGATTAAAGACTTGTTAGAAAACTCAGCACATTCTATCTGTGTCTCCCTCTGCTCGATTTATCACTCTACTACTCACTCCTCCTCCTGTCTCCATACAGTATAATAGATGTAACGTGACACCTTATTATACTTGTGAACCATTTAGAAATGTCCCTTAAGTGAAAAAAGAAGTAGATTTCTCTTATAAGATATATTACAAAGTTTCTTATTTTCACGTGTACTATTCATTTATCCTATATTTGTTGAAGGGTTTCAGAGTGACATCATTACACATCAGTACTGAGCAGTGCAGATGTGAAACCAAAACTGGGGTGAGGTAAAAGACTTGTTAGAAAACTCAGCACATTCTATCTGTGTCTCCCTCTGCTCGTCACTCCTCCTCCCCTGTCGATTAAGTACAATAGAAGATGAAACGTGACGCCTCATAGTGCTGGCAGTCCATCTTGTCTTGAGCACGGAGCTGGTCTGTGATCTGTGATTTTCAAGCGGTTGATGAGTTCAGGAGACAGGAGGAGGGGAAGAAATGCCCTCTGAGATGAGAATGATATAACGTGACACCTCATTGTGTTGGCAGTCTATTCTGTCTTGAGTAATGGTGGCTTCACACCAGGCGACGTCGCTAGCGACATCGCCGAAAAAGTGACGTCACAGCGATGTCGCTAGCGACGTCGCGCTGTGTAAATGAGCGACGCGACTGCATTTTATCGCCGGTCGCAGGTTGACAGGTTTACGGGAAGAACCGTAAACCTGTCAACCTGCGACTAGTGATTAGGCTGGATCGCGCCGTGTGACATTGCCAGAGCGATGTCGCACGGCGATCCAGCCTATACCGCAGCGTTGCTGCGGATCGCTCGCTGGGCTAAGCCCAGCCCAGCGAGCGATGTCACCGCCCGCATCGCTGCGGTGTCGCCGGCCGCAGCGAGGCTGTGTGACAGCTGGCCAGCGACGTCGGAAGCGAGCGGGCACCCGCGCATCGCTTCCGACGTCGCTGGTCACATCGCGCTGTGTGACGGGACCTTTAGATGGAGCTGATCGGTGTTTTTCACAGTGGTTGATAAGTTCAGGATGGATGGCGGGGTAGCCTTATAGAGGTTTTCCACTACTAATGTGACCTCCTTTTATTTGTCCTAACGATACTTAATTATCACTTTCCCAATACACTCCTGCTAAGTACTCTGCTCCTGTAATCTTATCTCTAGTGGTACCTTCACACGCCGCAATATCGGCTGGCAATCCTAAAGGCGATATGTGTGTGTCCGGTGTTTTGCAGGATGCACTGGACATAACCTGACAGCCCCGGAGGAGCACAAACTGAGGGCAACTATGCCCTCCGATTCTGTTTTGTGCCGGATTCGTTCGTGCGCATCTGTGCCGCTGTCCAGTGCTGAAATTTCTGCAGCGTGGATGTAGGGGATCTGTCCACAGTGCTGAAATTTCATCTGTGGAGCTCTCCAAGTGCTGAACTTCAGCGGCGGATCTGAAATGCTGCGCTCTGCATGGTGCTGAACGAGTGCGACTGTATTTTAGAGTCTCCGTTCTTTCAGCACCAGGCGTCCGGGAACCGGTTCATTTTTTTGCCGCATCCGATGCGATCCCATGTTATGGGCGCCGGATCACCCTGGATCCGGGAGGATCCGGTTTGTTAGTTTTTTGCACTGGACAAAAAAAATGATGCAAACTCCGATTTTGTGCCCGGGGCAAAAAACTAACAAAACCGGATCCTCCCAGGAAACCAGGACACATGGGGGGCAAAATTGGATACGGTTCTTTCCGGTTAAACACCGGACAGACCCGGACCCGAAAAATCGTGGTATGAAGCCGACCTTAGAGATAAGATTACAAGGACAGAGTAGATAGCAAAAGTATATTGGGAAAGTGATAGGAAAAAAGGAAAAGGATGACTTTTGTAGTGGAAAACCTCTTTAATACCGGTATGAAAGGCTGGCACTTGTAATTGATTGGACCGTTGGACGTAGCCACATTCCTTCCTGCCATCCCTAAGTAGATTCAAAGTGACGGCAAAACTCCAAATTATGGATAAATCCCCCTATGCGCTAGATTCCTCAAGTCCAGGACCTAAATAAGAGCAGTAGTAACTAGAAGAATTGGGGAAGAATTGTATTGAAAATGGTGCCGGATTGTGAATAAAATAAAATACAGTTGTGGCCAAAAGTATTGACACCCCTGCAATTCTGTCAGATAATACTCAGTTTCTTCCTGAAAATGATTGCAATCACAAATTCTTTGGTATTATTATCTTCATTTAATTTGTCTTCATTGAAAAAACACAAAAGAGAATGAAGCAAAAAGCAAAACATTGATCATTTCACACAAAACTCCAAAAATGGGCCGGACAAAAGTATTGGCACCCTCAGCCTAATACTTGGTTGCAAAACCTTTAGCCAAAATAACTGCGATCAACCGCTTCCGGTAACCATCAATGAGTTTCTTACAATGCTCTGCTGGAATTTTACACCATTCTTCTTTGGCAAACTGCTCCAGGTCCCTGATATTTGAAGGGTGCCTTCTCCAAACTGCCATTGTTAGATCTCTCCACAGGTGATCTATGGGATTCAGGTCTGGACTCATTGCTGCCACCTTAGAAGTCTCCAGTGCTTTCTCTCAAACCATTTTCTAGTGCTTTTTGAAGTGTGTTTTGGGTCATTGTCCTGCTGGAAGACCCATGACCTCTGAGGGAGACCCAGCTTTCTCACACTGGGCCCTACATTATGCTGCACAATGTGTTGGTAGTCTTCAGACTTCATGATGCCATGCACACGGTCAAGCAGTCCAGTGCCAGAGGCAGCAAAGCAACCCCAAAACATCAGGGAACCTCCGCCATGTCTGACTGTAGGGAGCGTGTTCTTTTCTTTGAATGTCTCTTTATTTCTCCTGTAAACTCTATGTTGATGCCTTTGCCCATAAAGCTCTACTTTTGTCTCATCTGACCACAGAACATTCTTCCAAAACGTTTTAGGCTTTCTCAGGTAAGTTTTGGCAAACTCCAGCCTGGCTTTTTTATGTCTCGGGGTAAGAAGTGGGGTCTTCCTGGGTCTCCTACCATACAGTCCCTTTTCATTCAGACGCTGACGGATAGTACGGGGTGACACTGTTGTACCCTCGGACTGCAGGGCAGCTTGAACTTGTTTGGATGTTAGTCGCGGTTCTTTATCCACCATCCGCACAATCTTGAGTTGAAACCTCTCGTCAATTCTTCTTTTCCGTCCACATCTAGGGAGGTTGGCCACAGTGCCATGGGCTTTACACTTCATGATGACACTGCGCACGGTAGACACAGGAACATTCAGGTCTTTGGAGATGGACTTGTAGCCTTGAGATTGCTCATGCTTCCTCACAATTTGGTTTCTCCAGTCCTCAGACAGTTCTTTGGTCTTCTTTCTTTTCTCCATGCTCAATGTGGTACACACAAGGACACAGGACAGAGGTTGAGTCAACTTTAATCCATGTCAACTGGCTGCAAGTGTGATTTAGTTATTGCCAACACCTGTTAGGTGCCACAGGTAAGTTACAGGTGCTGTTAATTACACAAATTACAGAAGCATCACATGACTTTTCTAACAGTGCCAATACTTTTGTCCACCCCCTTTTTTATGTTTGGTGGAATTAGATCCAATTTGGCTTTAGGACAATTCTCTTTTGTGTTTTTTCATTGAAGACAAATTAAATGAAGATAATAATACCAAAGAATTTGTGATTGCAGGAAGAAACTGAGTATTATCTGACAGAATTGCAGGGGGGTCAATACTTTTGGCCACAACTGTATATTCTCTAAAATTAACTAACAGTAGTAAAACAGCAAAAATGCTCTAGAAGATGTGTGCTAGAAAGGCTGAACGTTTCCCTTCACCGCGCTCTTACTGTAAAGAACCTTTCCCTTTTGTAGATGTTCCTTCTTACTTAGAATTATTGGAATTAAAGCTTCGTACTGGACCTCTGCACTTCACCCTTGAAGGTCACTGATTTGTCTCCTTTGACCGGAATTTTATTTTTCCATTTTCTTTTTACTCCAGTAAATTATCGAATTGATTGATTACGATTCCTAAGAAGTGACAGCAGGACGGGTCTCCACAATGGAACAAAAATATCACCAAAAAGTAAGTGCACGAAAGGAAGGAACAAGTGGTCTCCGAGGAGGCCGAATTCTCACTAATTTCCATAGATTCTTACATTTTGCACTGAAGGTTTTTTTCCACTTTTTGGAGTTTATTTTAAGGTTCGGCTTCCATTGTTTTCTTCCGTGTCAGGGGTATAGCGGTGTCACGAACACACACTGAAGAGGTGAGAACCGGGAGATACAGGGAACATGGGATAAAAGGAAAAACTTGTTTATAAAGAAAAAATATATATTTTCCACTAACCTCAGCGGGAACCATTCACCCCAATGGATTCCTTTTTATTCTGCATTTTATTCCCTTGCTGATTTTGTACTTTGCCCACTGACAAAAGACATGAACAGTCTATCATATTAAGGGTCGGTTAATTTTAATAGTGAGAGATAGAAGATCAACAATAAAACCCAGAAAATCACATTGTGTAAATGATATAAATGTATTTGCATTTTACAGAGGGAATTAAGTATTTGATCCCTCTGACAAACAAGACTTGATACTTGGAGGTAAACCCTTGTTGGCAGCACAGCAGTCAGACGTCTCTTGTAGTTGATGATGAGGTTTGAGCACATGTCAGGAGGGATTTTGCTCCACTCCTATTTGCAGATTATCTCTAAATCATTAAGATTTTGAGGCTGTCACTTGACAACTCAGAGATTCAGCTCCTCCATACGTTTTCTATGGGATTAAGGTCTGAAGACTGGCTAGGGACTGGTTAGGTGACTCCATGACCTTAATGTGCTTCTTTTTGAGCCACTCCTTTGTTGCCTTGCCTGTATGATTTGGGTCATTGTTGTTCTGGAAGACCCAGCCACGACCCATTTTTAATGTCCTGGCGGAGGGAAGGAGGTTGTCAATCAGGATTTTACAGTACATGGTGTGACGAAATGGACCCTTTAATATATAATGTAGGAGGATTTCTTATTCATCCAGACATATCATATTGTATATAGGTTTGTAAACTTGTAATGGTCAAAGAGAATTTCTTACAGTATTGTCATAGATTTCTGTGGTTAAAGTTTAGCTTGGTAATGTAATTATCTAACCTGTTGTCATTGAAGGCCAGAGAACTTAATTATGCTAATCGTCCATTGTCTATTACCCTGTGAATGTGGATTGAGGCCCAGCCACTATTGTGTTAATGTCTTGGTTTGCAGACTGATTGTCTCAGACTAACATTCCATTGTAAGGTGCTATATCAATCAGCATTTGGATTGCAATAGTACCTAAAATATGTTAAACGAGGATTGGAGTTCAGCGAATGAAAAGACTGTGTTATTGCACCAATCATGACGTCCCCAATATCCTACAATGAGGGCTGAGGGTATATAAGGAGGACTGTTCACTTTGACCAGCAATTTTAGGAGTTTGGAGATAGAAGATTGGAGTTAGATTCTGTCTAGTGGCCTCAGTCTAGGGATTTTCGGTCCCGGCTAGAGGTCACTGGATTGGATACAGGCAGCTAATCGAGGGTCTTCGGATCCGATTAGCTAGCCATAACCCCAGGCCTAGGCATTTCGGTGCCGACCAAGGGGATCAGAACACGGACTAAGGAACCACAAGGACTTCAGCATCGGATTAGCGGATTCGACTGATAAAGACTGGATAAGGATAAGGAAGCAACCCAGGTTGGGACGATACAGTCACCTGGCTACAGACTTTGCCGTGCTACATTTTAAACCCTGGTGAGCCAGCGGAAGGGTGAGACTCTGTTGCCTGTTGTTACGTTTATGTGTTCTGCTTGGTTATGTGTTATATGCTGTTAACTGTTTGGGGATCCAATAAAGCCTTAATATTGTGATTCCCTCACCCTGTGTTGTCTGAGTAGTGTTCCGCCCACGGTTAAGGAGCTCGGGCGTTCAGCTGGGGATGAGCCCTGGTCCACGCTGTCTTTGTAAAGGCGGCTGGGCCTGCGGACGAGAGCGCCCCCTGACCCCCGGGTCTCCACAATTGGTGGCAGCGGTGGGATACTACTCAGCCTGGTTTATCCAGGGGAGCTGCAGGGGACTGGTGTTCGTGGACACCGTCCAAGGGCTCAACAACCAGGGAGGCATATAAGCATACCCAGCAGGCCATAGGTGAGGCATTCAGGTTTCGGACGTTGCCATGTCCAACCCCACCAGCTCAGCCATGGGACAAGGGCCGGAGAGGAGATACGGCAGCAGCAGTAAATGGATGCTACAGGATCTGTGCCAGAGGAGAAATATTGAATACAGGAACGCTGACACTCGGTCGGCTTTGATTCAGAAATTGGTCCATTGGGACACCCAGAATGATGGTGAGGATGATGAGGACCCCGCCGACGTGGTACCAGAGGATGTAAGTTGTGCACCACATCATGGATCCAGTGAATATCGTGAAATCACCAGGTCCACAGCAGTCCAAATCTAGGAGTGCTTGGCTGCATTGGGGCCCAAAGCCTCAAGAGAAGAGAGGGCTTGGGTTCTGGGAAATATTTTAGGAATTCCAGCTTACCAACTGCTACCACCAGCCGCTCGAGTAGGATTATTCCGCTACCCATTAGAAGCCCCACCAGGACAAAGGTATGCAGACAGGATACGTGACTTGCCCAAACCACGGCACTGTTATACCTGTGGACGTCTTGGACATATGGATATAGATTGTCGCGAACGCCGGGGCCCCATGCCTGGAGCTCATCGGCCAGCACAGCCAGTCCAGGTCAGTGACGTCCAAGCCCCGGGACAACAAGAAATTGATTCTGTCTACACCCTGGTAAGCCCAGCTATTGTTTCTCCAGACCCTGTATCCTGTTCCCAATTAACCATCTCCCTGGCTGAGGGTCAGTGCTCAGACATCCCTTCGGAAGGTGTGCAGCTAGCCGAGGCGAACGACCAGGGAGAGGGCGAGTTGGAGCTTACAGACAGTGACCCTACACCTGTTATTTTGGAGCCTGAGCAGGGAGAGGACAAGTTGGAGTTTACGGACAACGTCCCTATCCCTGTTGCTTTGGGAACTGACCAGGAAGAGGTCGATGTGGAGCTTATAGACTGTGACCCTACACCTGCTATTGTGGAAACTGACCCGGAAGAGGTTGATGTGGAGCTTACAGACAGCGTCCCCATGCCTGCTATTGTAGAGACTGACCAGGAAGAGGTTGATGTGGGATTTGTGAGCAGCTTTCCCACACCTGTTGATTCAGGGGCTAACCAGGAGGGGGTTGAAGTGGGGCTCATGGATGGCCCCCCCGCATCTATTGTTTTGCAAGCTGACCCAGGACAAGGACTATCCAGCCAGTTTGTCACAGCCATCACCAACATCCAGGAAGCCAAGCAGCACCCTGATGTGGATCTTGCTACCCCACCTTCAGATGATAATCCATGTTCCCAGACCCCATCATTCTCCTCGGAGCCATCAACAGTGAGTACACCTAGCCAGACTGTGGCCATTGACTGGGGGGGAATTGATAACCAGAAATTTATGGGAGCTCAACTCCTGAATCCCATTTTACTGTTTATCCCCAATATGTCTGCCCATCCTGGGGGAGGTAATCTGGGGGAGGTGTATAGACGGAAGCCTCGATTGCTGTTTTCTCCATTAAAAAAGACAATGCCGCCCAGAGGAGAAGGATAACCAGAGACTGATCATATTTGACTGCTCTGTCTGGCTAAATAAGAAGGGGGAGGAATGTGACGAAATGGACCCTTTAATATATAATGTAGGAGGATTTCTTATTCATCCAGACATATCATATTGTATATAGGTTTGTAAACTTGTAATGGTCAAAGAGAATTTCTTACAGTATTGTCATAGATTTCTGTGGTTAAAGTTTAGCTTGGTAATGTAATTATCTAACCTGTTTGTCATTGAAGGCCAGAGAACTTAATTATGCTAATCGTCCATTGTCTATTACCCTGTGAATGTGGATTGAGGCCCAGCCACTATTGTGTTAATGTCTTGGTTTGCAGACTGATTGTCTCAGACTAACATTCCATTGTAAGGTGCTATATCAATCAGCATTTGGATTGCAATAGTACCTAAAATATGTTAAACGAGGATTGGAGTTCAGCGAATGAAAAGACTGTGTTATTGCACCAATCATGACGTCCCCAATATCCTACAATGAGGGCTGAGGGTATATAAGGAGGACTGTTCACTTTGACCAGCAGTTTTAGGAGTTTGGAGATAGAAGATTGGAGTTAGATTCTGTCTAGTGGCCTCAGTCTAGGGATTTTCGGTCCCGGCTAGAGGTCACTGGATTGGATACAGGCAGCTAATCGAGGGTCTTCGGATCCGATTAGCTAGCCATAACCCCAGGCCTAGGCATTTCGGTGCCGACCAAGGGGATCAGAACACGGACTAAGGAACCACAAGGACTTCTACATCGGATTAGCGGATTCGACTGATAAAGACTGGATAAGGATAAGGAAGCAACCCAGGTTGGGACGATACAGTCACCTGGCTACAGACTTTGCCGTGCTACATTTTAAACCCTGGTGAGCCAGCGGAAGGGTGAGACTCTGTTGCCTGTTGTTACGTTTATGTGTTCTGCTTGGTTATGTGTTATATGCTGTTAACTGTTTGGGGATCCAATAAAGCCTTAATATTGTGATTCCCTCACCCTGTGTTGTCTGAGTAGTGTTCCGCCCACGGTTAAGGAGCTCGGGCGTTCAGCTGGGGATGAGCCCTGGTCCACGCTGTCTTTGTAAAGGCGGCTGGGCCTGCGGACGAGAGCGCCCGCTGACCCCCGGGTCTCCACACATGGCTCCATCCATTGTCCCATTGATGCGGTGAAGTAGTCATTTGCCCATAGCAGACAAACACCCCCAAAACATAATGTTTCCACCGCCATGCTTGACTGTGGGGATGGTGTTCTTCTTTGAGTCATAGGCAGCATTTCTCTTCCTCCAAACACGGTGAGTTGAGTTAATGCCATAGAGTTCAATGTTTGTCTCCTCTGAGCACAGCACCTTCTCCCAATCATCTCACAATCACCAAGGTGTCATTGGTAACTTCAGACAGGGACACATGTGCCTTCTGGAGCAGGGGGACTTTGCGGCACTGCAGGATTTAATCCATTATGGTGTAATGTGTTACCAATGGTTTTCTTGGTGACAGTGCTCCCAGCTGCCTTCAGATCATTAACAAGTTCCCCCCGTGTAGTTTTAGGCTGATCTCTCACCTTCCTCATGATCCTGGATCCCCCATGAGGTGAGATTTTACATGGAGCCCCAGATCGATGTGGATTGACCTCATTGTGTATTTCCTCCATTCTCTTCCTATTGCCCCCACAGTTGTCTCCTTCTCCCCCAGCTTTATCTTCCTTATGGTCTTGTAGCACATTCCAGCCTTGTGCAGGTCTAGGATCTTTTCCCTGACATCCTTACAAAGCTCTTTAGGAGCATCTAAGGCCGGCTTCACACCACGGTTCTTCACTGTCAGGTTCTGTCCGGTGTTTTGCAGGATGTACCAGACAGAACCTGACATCTCTGGACAAAACAGAACCAGAGGGCAAATATGACCTCCGATCCTGTTTTCTGCTGGAATCAGCAGCTGCCGCTGTCCAGTGCTGACATTTTAGCAT
Source organism: Allobates femoralis (assembly GCA_033576535.1). Lineage (NCBI taxonomy): Eukaryota > Metazoa > Chordata > Amphibia > Anura > Aromobatidae > Allobates > Allobates femoralis. The sequence goes on along the minus strand of JARQOC010000002.1, from coordinate 737,577,243 downwards.
AGTGTCTGGAGGGGAGCTCTCCAGGTGCTGAAATTTCAGCTGTGGCTCTTTTAGCTGCGCTGCCCAGATGCTGAACGAGCGTGGCTTGAATTTCAAAGTTGCCGCTCATTCAGCTCCCGGCGTCCTGGAACCGGATCGTTTTTCTACCAGATCCGCCGCGATCCGGTGCCCATAGACTCCCATGTTATGTGGTGCCGGATTGCTCCGGATCTGGGAGGATCCTGTTTTGATCGATTTTGGCCCAAAAAATCCTGCAGTTAGAAGTATAGCATCAAGCTCAACCACTAATTAGTTGCTCAAGGGAAAAGAGTCAAACAGTGTGAAGTTTTAGCCCGGGCGCACATCACGTGAAAAAAGAAAGACGACAATGGGAGTTGCTTTTAAGGTTTTTTATTTTTCCGTGTAAAGTGTGCAGTTTCCTAAAACCAATGTTTCGGCTCAGGTAGGAGCCTTCATCAGGAAGACAATTGGAAGGAGAATGAAGAGGGATGAGATTCAGTAATGGTATAGGATGAACCCTGTCGCTTTGGTGCTGAAGTAATCACAGCCCCTTCGTTATGTTTGGATACAGATCCTAGGTTATACGATGTGCCTGGTTACACAGATTGCCAGATTGACTCTAAGGGGATGAGCCCTATTTTTCATGTGCAGCTGGATCTGTTACACTCGAGTCGCCAGGTGCAAGGCAGAAAAGGATTCCTGTCCAGGGTAGAACATAAGGATTGCCTGGTAGCCTTCAATGTAGGCAGGTATTGTTGGGGTATATTATTAGTAGTAGTAGGATAGGTCCCAAAGGTCCTTCAGGTAGTTTTGTTATCTCTGGCCTGTGGCTCTCCTGTGTCCATCTGAGTGGGGTGTCTGTATGGAGGCCGGGAGTCCCCGCATCCTTGCTAACAGATGATGGTTTAAAGTCCGCAGTTGTTAACCTGTTATATGCCGCTGTCAATGGTTGTTCTAATCACCCATCAGCACCATAGGGGAAATGATCGTGGGATGCCGATGATTTGCACTGACAATCGCAGGTTCAAGTCCCCAAAGAGCAAAATGCAGCAAAAAAAAGAAAAACATGAACTAATGACTATCGAACTTTTACAGCACGGAGCGCTGGCTACCTCAATATTATTGTATTTCATTAGAGATTTGCTTGCTTGTCAGTTATAAGGTCACATGTCTATACTCAATTGGAAGGAGGGAAGGGATTGTAACAGTGTGTCATCCTAGTCAGCCTCCATTACCATAACGCAATCACGCCTACATTAACATTCATTGTCCTGCATCTGGTGGTGGAACCTGTGTCTTTCTTTCTCTCAGCAGGGGGTCCTCTTGGATACACACCTTTGCAGGGTTGTGTGTGCTTATCTTTGCCCAAGTAGGAAGCTGATTCAAAGAGAAGGAGAACAGAAGAAGGCAGGTATTTGGGGGAGGTCAATTAGTGCTGAAAATTGGAAGCTAAAGGATCTGTGCTGAGGCCAGGTGCTGAGCTTGTGGATGGACTATAGAGTTGGGAGTTGGATACATGTGCTTCGGTCATGATTAGAGATGAGCAAACTTTTCTCCAACATGTTCACCAATTTCAAATCAGGACCACATTTGGCAATGTCCATTTAGCACCTCAAACAAACATTTTGCTGAAAAGTTGGAAATTGTAAAGTGGCCATTAGTGATGCTATAGAACGGTAAATCTCAGATTATCCGGCCAGTAAATGACCCTTGTAACAAGTGATTGGGTTGCTTGGGACGGTTCATTTCCCTCCTCACTCCCCGGGTTACACATGGAGTAATCAGCCACATGATAAACATGAAATGATCTTTAATAACACAAAGATCAATTGTTTCCAGAAGGAATTGATTGATCGGCATCTGTTCCTCTCCCTCCTATAATTGGTTTCAAATAAAGTGCATTATAGATCATGTGACGTATATAATATACGGCGATGACCTCTATATTGTGTCTTCATATTCTACAGTTGGGCGATAACTTAGTTTGGAATTTTTGTTTTCTATAAAAAATATTTTGCTCCTAAAAATGAAAATAAATCTTTATTTCTATTTCATCTCCTACATTTTTCCCAAAAACCTTTAACCCCTCAAACAACAGTCGATTTTTTGTGCTTTTGATTTTTTTTTTTTTCTCCCCCACTTCCAAGAGCAAATTTTTTAATTTTGTATTTTTATTTATTTATTTATTTTTATTTATTTTTTCAGTGAACATGTGATAAGCCTATGAAGGCTTCTTTTTTTTGCAGTTTTTAATAACTTTGTACACTTTTTAATTTCATGGATTGAAAAACAGTAAAAAAAAATAAACAATTTAGGCAAAATGGTGAAAAAAACAGTGAAAAAAATAAAGAGTGAAAAATGACGGCTTGATTTTTTTGATTTTTGTAAGGTTTTTATACCATTTTTGGTTCCATTAAATAGTGATTTTACCCTTTTGATAGATCAAAATATGGGATAAATATTTTTATATTTCTTTTTAGTTCAGAAAATAACATATTGGTATCAATTCTATAGAGTTTTTAAATTTTAACAGATTTTACTTTGCTCACTAGAGGAAAAGGATGGTGATTAAAACTTTATTATTTTTAATAACTTTATTTATTATTATTTAATTTATTAAAATACTAGATGTAGGTGTGATGCTATCGCATCAGGAGGGCGGTGATTTTACGATGGGGGCGAGTTTTGTGGTGCTGGCAGCAGCAGCTGTCTATTCCCCCTGTGCTGTCCCTCTCCCCCTTGTGCTGTCTTTCTTCCCTTCCTCCCCTCAAGTGCTGTCCCTCTCCCCCTTGTGCTGTCTTTCTTCCCTCCCCTCGAGTGCTGTCTCTCTCCCCTGTGCTGTTTTGTTTTCTCATGTGCGCTCTCCTTTGAGCGGTCTTCCCCTGTGTGATGACTTCTCTCCTCATTTGCTCTCTCCTTTGTGCTGTCTCCCCATGTGCTCTCCTTCCTGTATGTAGTCTCTCTCCCACCATACACACTTTGTTCCTCTGTGTGCTCTCTGCCCCTCCTGTGCTCTCTTTCTGCCTCACTGGGAACCCTCTGTCGCTACCACTCTCTCTGCCCCCCCCTCGCATTCTCTCTGCTCCCTCTATGCGCTCTTTCTCACCATGCGCGCTCTGTCTCTGTACACTCTGCCCCCCATGTGCTGTTTGTGCCCCCACCCTCTCTTTGCCCCCCGGTGAGCTGTCAGCCTCCCCCTTCGCTTTTTGCCCCACTGTGCTCTCTCTGGCCCCCCCTGTGCTATTTTTCTGCCCCTTCATGCTCTCTCTTTTTGCCCTACTGTATGCTCCTTGCCCCCCCATTTTCTCTTTCTGCCCCACTGTGTGCTCTCTTCCCCCACATTCTCTCGTTTTGTCCCACTGAGCACTCTCTGCCCCCCCCACACTCTCTCTGCTCCCTCTGTGCACTCTTTTTGTCTATGCACGCTCTTTCCCTCCATGCGCGCTCTCTCTCTGTACGCTCTGCCCCTGTGTGCTGTTTCTGCCCCCACCCCTGTCTCTGTTCCCCGATGAGCTATCTGCCTCCCTCTCTCTTTTTGCCCCACTATGCGCTCTCTGGCCCCTCTCTGCACTTTCTTTTTGCCCCCCTATTCGCTCTCTGGCCCCTCTCTGTGCTCTCTTTCTGCCCTCTCTTCTTTTTGCCCCCCTGTGCTATTTTACTGCAGTCCACTCTGCTCTTTTCACCCCACTGTGCCCTCTCTCTCCCCCCGTGCTGTCTTTCTGCCCCACTATGCGCACTCTTGACACCCCAGTGCTCTCTTTCTGCCCCTGTCTCTGCCCCCATGCTCTTTTTTTTGTCCCCCCCCCTGCACTTTCTCTCGCTTCAGTCTATGTCACTGCAGTGAATTCCTTAGTAGTATCGGAGCTGTGATAATGTGACAGTCATGTGACTGATCACATGACTGTGGCCTGTGGTGAGTTACAGGTTATCGGTGGATCGGTGGATGGCGGCGGGGGTGTATGCGAGTTGTTGCGGGTGGCGGGGAGGTGGGTGGCGTGTGGAGTATCTACGTCGGATGTTTGTGCCACCACCAACCAGTGTCATATTACCGTACCCAGCACTTGAGTGTGCTAATATGGCGGTGGATTGTGTGATAGGTAGACATCTGGACGGAAGCGGGAACCACAAGGCGATTATGTAAGTAGATAACATATTTTATTATATTAAGATATATTCATATTTTTTCTGTTTTTTCTTCATTTTTATTAGTCCATTTAGGGCACTTGTTCCTGTGCTTATGATCGCCTATACAATACATAGTAATCCTGTTTATGTAGTGTAAGGTTTCTGACTTACTAGGCTACTGGATGAAGTATCACAGGAACCATTTAGTATAAAAGTCCTTCTGGTTTCTTTTCAGTCCACATAAACAGCCCGTATAGCTGTAGGATCGCTCGCGCAGGATATGACATGTCTCAGTATCCCACTGGAGGTGTAGTTACCTCCACACACAGACCATGTATAAGACAAGCAGTCTCCATGTTAACACATGCACCATGTCCATGATTCGGGGTATGTGAGCAGCCGGACCCACCCATCTCTCTGACTGCTAGTACAACCCGACCCGAACCTAGTCATTTTCTTAGTATTAAGTGTACTAGAGCCGCACCTAGGCTTGCCTTACATCACAGAGGATAACTGCCTCTGCAATACAAACCTCCCATCAAAAATGTGTCCAGCTGCCATCATACAGTAGGTAGACATGGGTGCCATCGGTAAGCCAACATCGGCCTTGACAACCAATCTGCAATTGGAAGGGATTAAGGGGATTAGGCACTTGGAGAACCTTTTCCCATACAACTAACTCTCTATTACCATACATGTTCACTCTTCTGGGATGTGCTGGAGCCTCCAGGAAAAAGGAGCGGAACGCCCAGAATTCTAGAAGACATGGCATAGCTCCCAGGCACTACTGAAATTGCCTAAAAACCTAATCAAAATCAACAATTTATTTAAAGTCTTTTGTGCCCTATAATGTATTCAGGTTAGAGGAGTAGGATAAGGACAGTCGACCGTCTCCTCCAAACCTCCAAAAGAAGGATTGGCTATCAGCAAAAATCTTTGACACCGTTACATCTGTAAACAGGAATCCAGAATGCAACGGCGCAGAAGAGGCCGACTCAGACGCGACTCACAATGGAAATTTATGTTACAGGAATGAAGAGTTAACAGTGATAAGGGACAATCAGGAGACAAAGCTGAGTTATTAGAAGGCGGATCAATAGACAATCAGTATTATACAAAATCTAAATGCTATGTCTTTACATTCAGTTCTTAAGACGCAATATAACAGGTTTATATAACGTTTTAGTCTCTGTCTGGGAAACAATACCATCAGCCTAACTCCTCATAACTTCCCGTTATACAGATATTTCAATACATCAACATACAAGGTCTAACGGGGCGACGGTACAACCGACTAAAATTACCAACCTTCCTCAATTATCACCATATGTCTAAATAGGAAGCAACATCCCGGCTAACTGAAATCTCCTTTTACAGACAATATGCCGCCTTCTATATTCAGTAGTCACTAATCTGTGCTTGACCTGCAGAGTCTGATCTTCAGTGCCCAATGTTCGGTGTTTTAGTATAGTAGAAAGGCGTGCACACTGAGTCCTATTTCAGTAGGAAGAGGTGCCAATTGAGGGGTCTGGTAAACCCACAGTGTAGACTCTAGAAATTAACAATTGGACACTCTCTGTTTCTGTTTGCAAAAAACAAGTTTTCTATTTGTATAGCAACAGGGAACCAACGTTTTGGTCCAAATCCTGAAATCCTGGACCTTGATCAGGTAGTTGCTGTAATGTATAAAAATATACAAATCAATACATATTTACAGTGCACAAAGAAAGAAAAACGAATATTTACATATGTTACAAATCACAAGGACACTAACATTAACACTATTCTTACTGTTATTATATTTAAAAAGTTCTTTATTTACCCTCCGTTTATTGCTGTCCTTCATACATGGGGGCGTCGCCACCTATTCCGTTTATTTCAGTTTTCCTGTGTAGTATAGTACTGCATTAACATTTTTATACTTATCATCTAGTTTTAACAGGTTATCTATCTTGTTTCATTACCTGTATGCTATAGGTAAACATGGAATCCTTAGATCCTGTTTTTGGGATTCCTGTAGAAATGGATGTAAGTAGTGCACATTAGGGGGCAGTGGAACACAGAGTAATACATAGCTATTATGGGACAATAATTGTCACTTCATTCTATAATGAATAGTGGCTACCTATAGAAGGTTACTTTTGTAAGTATAATAACAGTAAGAATAATGTTAATCATAAACTGTGGATAAAAAGGTTTGCCATGTATCATCCCATTAACTGTATCTAGATAAGGAATATATCTACCATGATCTATACAAACTCTGTCCTAGATCTTAAAAACAATGGGGATTGGCATCCTTCTGTTTTCCCTCTTCAATATCAACCCTCTTGCTATAAACACATTAAAATAAGTGCCCTGTTTACTATATATGAAATATGGAGCAGGCATCTACTGGTACCTGATTGGGTAGTGTCCTTGTGAATTGTAACATATGTAAATATTCGTTTTTTTTTCTTTGTGCACTGCAAATATGTATTGATTTGTATATTTTTATCAATTACAGCAACTACCGTGATCAAGGTCCAGGATTTGGACCAAAACGTTGGCTCCCTGTTGCTATACAAATAAAAAACTCGTTTTTTGCAAACAGTAACAGAGAGTGTCCAATGTTTGGTGTTTGACCTGTAGAGTCTGATCTTCGGTGCTTGATGTTCAGTGTTTGACCTGTAGAGTCTGATCTTCGGTGCTTGATGTTCAGTGTTTGACCTGTAGAGTCTGATCTTCGGTGCTTGATGTTCGGTGTTTGACCTGTAGAGTCTGATCTTCGGTGCTTGATGTTCAGTGTTTGACCTGCAGAGTCTGATCTTCGGTGCTTGATGTTCGGTGTTTGACCTGTAGAGTCTGATCTTCGGTGCTTGATGTTCAGTGTTTGACCTGTGGAGTCTGATCTTCGGTGCTTGATGTTCAGTGTTTGACCTGTGGAGTCTGATCTTCGGTGTTTGACCCTTGGAGTCTGATCTTCGGTGCTTGATGTTCAGTGTTTGACCTGTAGAGTCTGATCTTCAGTGTTTGATGTTCAGTGTTTGACCCTTGGAGTCTGATCTTTGGTGCTTGATGTTCAGTGTTTGACCTGTAGAGTCTGATCTTCAGTGTTTGATGTTCGGTGTTTGACCGGTAGAGTCTGATCTTCGGTGCTTGATGTTCGGCATTTGACCTGTAGAGTCTGATCTTCGGTGTTTGACCCTTGGAGTCCGATCTTCGGTGCTTGATGTTCTGTGTTTGACATGTAGAGTCTGATCTTCGGTGCTTGATGTTCAGTGTTTGACTTGTGGAGTCTGATCTTCGGTGTTTGACCCTTGGAGTCTGATCTTCGGTGCTTGATGTTTGGTGTTTGACCTGTGGAGTCTGATCTTCAGTGCTTGATGTTCTGTGTTTGACCAGTAGAGTCCGATCTTTGGTGCTTGATGTTCGGTGTTTGACCTGTGGAGTCTGATCTTTGGTGCTTGATGTTCGGTATTTGACCTGTAGAGTCTGATCTTCGGTGCTTGATGTTCAGTGTTTGACCTGTAGAGTCTGATCTTCAGTGCTTGATGTTCGGTGTTTGACCGGTAGAGTCTGATCTTCGGTGCTTGATGTTCGGTGTTTGACCTGTGGAGTCTGATCTTTGGTGCTTGATGTTCGGTATTTGACCTGTAGAGTCTGATCTTCGGTGTTTGACCTGTAGAGTCTGATCTTCGGTGCTTGATGTTCGGTGTTTGACCTGTAGAGTCTGATCTTCGGTGCTTGATGTTCAGTGTTTGACCTGTGGAGTCTGATCTTCGGTGCTTGATGTTCGGTGTTTGACCTGTAGAGTCTGATCTTCGGTGCTTGATGTTCGGTGTTTGACCTGTGGAGTCTGATCTTCAGTGCTTGATGTTCGGTGTTTGACCGGTAGAGTCCGATCTTTGGTGCTTGATGTTCGGTGTTTGACCTGTGGAGTCTGATCTTTGGTGCTTGATGTTCGGTATTTGACCTGTAGAGTCTGATCTTCGGTGCTTGATGTTCAGTGTTTGACCTGTAGAGTCTGATCTTCAGTGCTTGATGTTCGGTGTTTGACTGGTAGAGTCTGATCTTCGGTGCTTGATGTTCGGTGTTTGACCTGTGGAGTCTGATCTTTGGTGCTTGATGTTCGGTATTTGACCTGTAGAGTCTGATCTTCGGTGTTTGACCTGTAGAGTCTGATCTTTGGTGCTTGATGTTCGGTGTTTGACCTGTGGAGTCTGATCTTTGGTGTTTGACTTGTGGAGTCTGATCTTCAGTGTTTGACTTGTGGAGTCTGATCTTCGGTGTTTGACTTGTGGAGTCTGATCTTTAGTGTTTGACTTGTGGAGTCTGATCTTCAGTGTTTGACTTGTGGAGTCTGATCTTCGGTGTTTGACTTGTGGAGTCTGATCTTCAGTGTTTGACTTGTGGAGTCTGATCTTCAGTGTTTGACTTGTGGAGTCTGATCTTCAATGTTTGACTTGTGGAGTCTGATCTTCGGTGTTTGACTTGTGGAGTCTGATCTTCGGTGTTTGACCTGTGGAGTCTGATCTTCAGTGTTTGACCTGTGGAGTCTGATCTTCGGTGATTGACTTGTGGAGTCTGATCTTCAGTGTTTGACTTGTGGAGTCTGATCTTCGGTGTTTGACTTGTGGAGTCTGATCTTCGGTGATTGACTTGTGGAGTCTGATCTTCGGTGTTTGACTTGTGGAGTCTGATCTTTAGTGTTTGACTTGTGGAGTCTGATCTTCAGTGTTTGACTTGTGGAGTCTGATCTTCGGTGTTTGACTTGTGGAGTCTGATCTTCAGTGTTTGACTTGTGGAGTCTGATCTTCGGTGTTTGACTTGTGGAGTCTGATCTTCAGTGTTTGACTTGTGGAGTCTGATCTTCGGTGTTTGACTTGTGGAGTCTGATCTTCAGTGTTTGACCTGTGGAGTCTGATCTTCGGTGTTTGACCTGTGGAGTCTGATCTTCGGTGTTTGACTTGTGGAGTCTGATCTTCGGTGTTTGACTTGTGGAGTCTGATCTTCAGTGTTTGACTTGTGGAGTCTGATCTTCGGTGTTTGACTTGTGGAGTCTGATCTTCAGTGTTTGACTTGTGGAGTCTGATCTTCGGTGTTTGACTTGTGGAGTCTGATCTTCGGTGTTTGACCTGTGGAGTCTGATTTTTGGTGTTTGACTTGTGGAGTCTGATCTTCAGTGTTTGACTTGTGGAGTCTGATCTTGCCATATGGTTCTCATAAAAAGCAGAAAAAATTCCACAAATTGTGCATCACTGTACAATGTGAAAAAATTCTAAGAGATTTTAATTTGCTGTTACTGATCAGTCCCGGAGCGAATGCTGGTCCATGGATCTTGTCTGGAGGGCATGGTAACCCAGCATGCACCTCTAATGTCATGTCTCTAGGCCTTTTAAGGCCTGCTCAGGCAGCTGCATGTTGCCTGAGTATTCAGGTGGTAGGCCCATACCAGGACTCGGTAATGACAGCCTGTTTAGTGACAAGACAAACTCATCTGTGTTATTGCTGGGACTTACTTCATCAAGGTATCCATCTGAAAACACTGCTCTGCTTACCCAGATGCTGCACACACACTCAGCTCTGCTACATCAAGGTGCCTGCCAACTTGGGTCTTTAGTTCTAAAGTGTTGTCTGCATACTTGGTTCTGCTACATCAAGGTGCCTGACTAGCATGTCATCTCTACCCTTTGAATGTGCTGTCTGCACAATGAGCTCTGGTACGCCACGCTGCCTGTCTGCTGTTTCAGCCTTGCTATTCCTTGGTTCTGTCGACACACTCGACTCTGCTACACCAAAGTTCTATCCATATACTCGACTCTGCTACACCAAAGTTCTATCCATACACTCGACTCTGCTACACCAAAGTTCTGTCTATACACTCGACTCTGCTACATTAAAGTATCTGACTGCCAACACATCTCTGCAGTAAGAAGATGCTGCCCATATACTTGGCTCATTTGTATCAAGATACCCAACCGTCTACAAGGCTGTACTGTACCAGAGCAGTCCAAACACTCAGATCTGCTATTCTAAGGTCCCTGCTCACATACCAACCTTCATCTGCTGACCTATCTATCCAGTGTTAGCCCCTATACTGTATCTGGTAGCCGACAATGCACCAGAGGAACCAACAATATTCCAAAATGTGGATGTGGCACATGAAATTGTTTTATATTTCCATCCTTGGTAGAAACGTCTTCTCTTACAATGAACCGATAACGGCATCATTATAAGCAGAAAATCTAATCAGAGCTCACATTTAATGGATGTGTCACAATCAATCAGTCAATATTTGGACGGGAAATGTTATCCACTGCACTAATCTCATGATTTATAGAAAATCCCATTTCTATCTGATAATTGTGTTATTTCATATTCCCAATGACGATAAACAGCAGATAGAATAATGGCCTCGTACTGGAAGAAATAGGAGATAAAATGTGAGGAGTCATCACAGAGGAAGCTTCCGAACACCAACCATTGCCGGATCTACTGATGAGTATGTCCTGAGGAAGGGGCCAGAAAGCAGTGAAACATTGACAGTAAACCTATGTTATAACTATAACTCTTGATGTTTCGTGGAAGGAGGACAGACAGAGGGACAAAGACAAGAAAGGATATGCTCCAACTTCACAATTGCATCGAAGCACCAGGGCGGCAAGTGACACGACTTCAGCAACTTCCAGAGACTTTCTTCTTCCACGGTGATCAGCATAGAAATACATTCTATAACCAGCATCAGACATTCTAGTAAGGTTGTGGCCAAAAGTATTGCCCCCTGCAATTCTGTCAGATAATACTCAGTTTCTTCCTGATAATGATTACAATCACAGATTCTTTGGTATTATTATCTTCATTTAATTTGTCTTCAATGAAAAAACACAAAAGAGAATGAAGCAAAAAGCAAAACATTGATCATTTCACACAAAACTCCAAAAATGGACCGGACAAAAGTATTGGCACCCTCAGCCTAATACTTGGTTGCACAACCTTTAGCCAAAATAACTGCGATCAGCCGCTTCCGGTAACCATTAATGAGTTTCTTACAATGCTCTGCTGGAATTTTACACCATTCTTCTTTGGCAAACTGCTCCAGGTCCCTGATATGTGAAGGGCGCCTTCTCCAAACTGCCATTGTTAGATCTCTCCACAGGTGATCTATGGGATTCAGGTCTGGACTCATTGCTGCCACCTTAGAAGTCTCCAGTGCTTTCTCTCACACCATTTTCTAGAGCTTTTTGAAGTGTGTTTTGGGTCATTGTCCTGCTGGAAGACCCATGACCTCTGAGGGAGACCCAGCTTTCTCACACTGGGCCCTACATTATGCTGCACAATGTGTTGGTAGTCTTCAGACTTCATAATGCCATGCACACGGTCAAGCAGTCCAGTGCCAGAGGCAGCAAAGCAACCCCAAAACATCAGGGAACCTCCGCCATGTCTGACTGTAGGGAGCGTGTTCTTTTCTTTGAATGCCTCTTTTTTCTCCTGTAAACTCTATGTTGATGCCTTTGCCCTTTGCTCTACTTTTGTCTCATCTGACCAGAGAACATTCTTCCAAAACGTTTTAGGCTTTCTCAGGGAAGTTTTGGCAAACTCCAGCCTGGCTTTTTTATGTCTCGGGGTAAGAAGTGGAGTCTTCCTGGGTCTCCTACCATACAGTCCCTTTTCATTCAGACGCTGACGGATAGTCTGGGGTGACACTGTTGTACCCTCGGACTGCAGGGCAGCTTGAACTTGTTTGGATGTTAGTCGAGGTTCTTTATCCACCATCCGCACAATCTTGCGTTGAAATCTCTTGTCCATTTTTCTTTTCCATCCACATCTAGGGAGGTTAGCCACAGTGCCATGGGCTTTACACTTCTTGATGACACTGCGCACGGTAAACACAGGAACATTCAGGTCTTTGGAGATGGACTTGTAGCCTTGAGATTGCTCATGCTTCATCACAATTTGGTTTCTCAAGTCCTCAGACAGTTCTTTGGTCTTCTTTCTTTTCTCCATGCTCAATGTGGTACACACAAGGACACAGGACAGAGGTTGAGTCAACTTTAATCCATGTCAACTGGCTGCAAGTGTGATTTAGTTATTGCCAACACCTGTTAGGTGCCACAGGTAAGTTACAGGTGCTGTTAATTACACTAATTACAGAAGCATCACATGATTTTTCTAACAGTGCCAATAATTTTGTCCACCCCCTTTTTTATGTTTGGTGGAATTAGATCCAATTCAGCTTTAGGACAATTTTTTTTGTGTTTTTTTCATTGAAGACAAATTAAATGAAGATAATAATACAAAGAATCTGTGATTGCAATCATTATCAGGAAGAAACTGAGTATTATCTGACAGAATTGCAGGGGTGTCAATACTTTTCTCCACAACTGTATATAGGAACAGTATTATAGTAGTTATATTCTTGTACATAGGAGCAGTATTATAGTAGTTATATTCTTGTATATAGGAGCAGTATTATAGTATTTATATTCTTGTATATAGGAGCAGTATTACAGTAGTTATATTCTAGTACATAGGAGCAGTATTATAGTAGTTATATTCTTGTACATAGGGGCAGTATTATAGTAGTTATATTCTTGTATATAGGAGCAGTATTATAGTAGTTATATTCTTGTACATAGGGGCAGTATTATAGTAGTTATATTCTTGTATATAGGGGCAGTATTATAGTAGTTATATTCTTGTATATAGGGACAGTATTATAGTAGTTATATTCTTGTATATAGGAGCAGTATTATAGTAGTTATATTCTTGTATATAGGAACAGTATTATAGTAGTTATATTCTTGTACATAGGAGCAGTATTATAGTAGTTATATTCTTGTATATAGGAGCAGTATTATAGTATTTATATTCTTGTATATAGGAGCAGTATTACAGTAGTTATATTCTTGTATATAGGAGCAGTATTATAGTAGTTAAAACCCGAAGGCCACTTCCGGAAAAGGCCACGCCCACTTCCATGATGGCCGTCGCCCAGGCTCATCCAGTGCACTGTAGCCGGGCTTCCCCCCGGTTACAGGCACCGGCACACGGAACGTTCCGATCTCGGAAGTTCCGTGCGCCCTCCGGCCACTCCCCTCCACCCTCTGCCCTCCAGCCAGTAGCTACACACCGGGGGGGGGGGCCCGTGCTCCCTGCCGTGAGCCTGGAGAGGAGGGAGGGCGGGACTTCCTCTCCTGCAACTCTGCCCGCCCCTCCTCTCCTCCTACACCCGACGCCCGGCCACCGGTAAGTCTGCAGCCATACAGGCTGCTCTGCCCTTCAGCCTGTGTGCCCCCACTGACCTCCAGCCTGTGTGGCCCCCACTGACCTCCAGCCTGTGTGCCCCCCTGTCCTCTGCCCCCTGTCCTCTGCCCCCTGTCCTCTGCCCCCTGTCCTCTGCCCCCTGTCCTCTGCCCCCTGTCCTCCCTGTCCTCTGCCTCCTGTCCCCTGCCTCCTGTCCCCTGCCCCCTGTCCTCTGCCCCCTGTCCTCTGCCCAGCCGCCTCTGCCCCCTCTCCTCTGCCCAGCCACCTCTGCCCCCTGTCCTCTGCCCAGCCGCCTCTGCCCCCTCTCCTCTGCCCCTGTCCTCTGCCCAGCCACCTCTGCCCCCTGTCCTCTGCGTCCTCTGCCCCCTGTCCTCTGCGTCCTCTGCCCCTGTCCTCTGTGTCCTCTGCCCCCTGTCCTCTGTGTCCTCTGCCCCCTGTCCTCTGTGTCCTCTGCCCCCTGTCCTCTGCGTCCTCTGCCCCCTGTCCTCTGCGTCCTCTGCCCCCTGTCCTCTGCGTCCTCTGCCCCCTGTCCTCTGCCCCCTGTCCTCTGTGTCCTCTGCCCCCTGTCCTCTGCCCCCTGTCCTCTGCCCCCTGTCCTCTGCCCCCTGTCCTCTGCGTCCTCTGCCCCCTGTCCTCTGCCCCCTGTCCTCTGCGTCCTCTGCCCCCTGTCCTCTGCGTCCTCTGCCCCCTGTCCTCTGCGTCCTCTGCCCCCTGTCCTCTGCGTCCTCTGCCCCCTGTCCTCTGCCCCCTGTCCTCTGCCCCCTGTCCTCTGCCCCTGTCCTCTGCCCCCTGTCCTCTGCCCCTGTGTCCTCTGCCCCTCCTCTGCCCTCTGTGTCCTCTGCCCCCCTCTCCTCTGCCCCCTCTTGTCCCTCTGCCCCCTCTCCTCTGCCCCTCTGTCTCCTCTGCCCCTCTCCTCTGCCCCCTCTGTCTCCTCTGCCCCCTCTCTCTGCCCTCTGTTCCCCTGCCCCTGTCCTCTGCCCCCTCTGTGCTCCTCTGCCCCCTGTCCTCTGCCCCCTCTGTGTCCTCTGCCCCCTTGTGCCTCTGCCCCCGTCCCTGCCCCTGTCCTCTGCCCCCTGGTCCTCTGCCCCCTCGTCCCTGCCCCTCTGTGTCCTCTGCCCCCTCTGTGTCCTCTGCCCCTCTGTTCCTCTGCCCCCTGCCCCCTGTCCCCTGTCCTCTGCCCAGCCGCCTCTGCCCCCTGTCCTCTGCTCCCTGTCCTCTGCCCCCTGTCCCCTGCCCCGTGTCCTCTGCCCCCTGTCCTCTGCCCAGCCGCCTCTGCCCCCTGTCCTCTGCCCCCTGTCCTCTGCCCCCTGTCCTCTGCCCCCTGTCCTCTGCGTCCTCTGCCCCCTGTCCTCTGCGTCCTCTGCCCCCTGTCCTCTGCGTCCTCTGCCCCCTGTCCTCTGCGTCCTCTGCCCCCTGTCCTCTGCGTCCTCTGCCCCCTCTCCTCTGCGTCCTCTGCCCCCTGTCCTCTGCCCCCTGTCCTCTGCCCCCTGTCCTCTGCGTCCTCTGCCCCCTGTCCTCTGCGTCCTCTGCCCCCTGTCCTCTGCGTCCTCTGCCCCCTGTCCTCTGCCCCCTGTCCTTTGCGTCCCTCTGCCCCCTCTCCTCTGCCCCCTGTCCTCTGTCTCGCCCCCTGTCCGCCTCTGCCTGTCCCTCTCTGCCGCCCGTCCTCTGCCTCCCTGTCCTCTGTCCTCTGCCCCTGTCCTCTGCCCCCTGTCCCCTGCCCCGTTCCTCTGCCCCCTGTCCTCTGGCGCCTCTGCCCCCTGTCCTCTGCTGTCCTCTGCCCCCTGTCTCTCTCTGCCCCCTGTCCTCTGCGTCCTCTGCCCCCTGTCCTCTGCGTCCTCTGCCCCCTGTCCTCTGCGTCCTCTGCCCCCTGTCCTCTGCGTCCTCTGCCCCCTGTCCTCTGCGTCCTCTGCCCCCTCTCCTCTGCGTCCTCTGCCCCTTCCTCTGCCCTGCCTCTGTCCTCTGCCCCCTGTCCTCTGCGTCCTCTGCCCCCTGTCCTCTGCGTCCTCTGCCCCCGTCCTCTGCGTCTCTCCCTTTCTCCTGCCCCCCTGTCCTCTGCCCCCTGTCCTTTGCGTCCTCTGCCCCCTCTCCTCTGCCCCCTGTCCTCTGTGTCCTCTGCCCCCTGTCCTCTGGTCCTCTGCCCCCTGTCCTCTCGTCCTCTGCCCCCGTCCTCTGCGTCCTCTGCCCCCTGTCTTGCTCCTCTGCCCCTGTCCTCTGCCCCCTGTCCTTGCGTCCTCTGCCCCCTCGTCCTCTGCCCCCTGTCCTCTGTGTCCTCTGCCCCCTGTCCTCTGTGTCCTCTGCCCCCTGTCCTCTCGTCCTCTGCCCCCTGTCCTCTGCGTCCTCTGCCCCCTGTCCTCTGCGTCCTCTGCCCCTGTCCTCTGCGTCCTCTGCCCCCTGTCCTGTCCTCTGCCCCCTGTCCTCTGCCCCCTGTCCTCTGCCCCTGTCCTTTGCGTCCTCTGCCCCCTTCCTCTGCCCCTGTCCTCTGGCCCCCTGTCCTCTCCTCTGCCCCTGTCCTCTGCTCCTCTGCCCCCGTCCTCTGCGTCCTCTGCCCCCTGTCCTCTGCGTCCTCTGCCCCCTGTCCTCCTTGCGTCCCTGCCCCCTCTGCCCTTCCTCTGTGTCCTCTGCCCCCTGTCCTCTGTGCCTCTGCCCCCTGCCCACTGTCCTCTGCCCTGCCCGCGTCTCTGCCCCTGCCTCTGTCCTCTGCCCCCTGTCCTCTCTCCTGCCCCCTGCTCTGCGTCTCTGCCCACTGTCCTCTGCCCCCTGCCTCTTCCTCTGCCCCTGTCTCTGCCTCTGCTGTCTCTGCCCCCTGTCCCTGCTTCTGCCCTGCCCTGCCCTGCCTGACCACTCTGCCCTCTGTCCTCTGCCACCTGTCCTCTGCGTCACCTGCCCTTCCATCTGCCCCCGTCCTCTGCCCCGTCACTGCTCCCTGCCCCTCATGCACTCTCACTGTCCTGGCCTACCCGCCTGCCCTGTCCTTGCCCAGCAGCCTTCCACCGTCCCTGCCAGCCGCTCTCCCCCTCCACCTGCCCTTCTCTCCCTCATGCCCATCCTGCGACCACTCTGCCCACGCCGCTGCGCTGACCATCTCACCGCACTCAGCTAACCATGAGCACCGCACTCCTGCTAACCACTGAGCACCATCATGCTAACACTGACCAGCATCATGCTAACCATGCCACGCATACTGCTACCGAGCCACCATATACTCTTACCCACAGACGCTGTATAACAATTCATTTCACCGCACTCCCGTAACTAAGTAAATAAACTATATATGGATTCTAGACTACCCGATTCTTTAGAATCGGGCCACCATCTAGTAGTAGTTATATTCTTGTATATAGGGGCAGTATTATAGTAGTTATATTCTTGTATATAGGGGCAGTATTTTTAGTAGTTATATTCTTGTATATAGGGGCAGTATTATAGTAGTTATATTCTTGTATATAGGGGCAGTATTATAGTAGTTATATTCTTGCACATAGGGGCAGTATTATAGTAGTTATATTATTGTATATAGAGGCAGTATTATAGTAGTTATATTCTTGTATATAGGGGCAGTATTATAGTAGTTATATTCTTGTATATAGGGGCAGTATTATAGTAGTTATATTCTTGTATATAGGGGACAGTATTATAGTAGTTATATTCTTGTATATAGGGGCAGTATTTTAGTAGTTATATTCTTTTATATAGGGGCAGTATTATAGTAGTTATATTCTTGTATATAGGGGCAGTATTATAGTAGTTATATTCTTGTATATAGGGGCTGTATTATAGTAGTTATATTCTTGTATATAGGAGCAGTATTATAGTAGTTATATTCTTGTATATAGGAGCAGTATTATAGTAGTTATATTCTTGTATATAGGAGCAGTATTATAGTAGTTATATTCTTGTATATAGGGGGCAGTATTATAGTAGTTATATTCTTGTACATAGGGGCAGTATTATAGTAGTTATATTCTTGTACATAGGGCAGTATTATAGTAGTTATATTCTTGTATATAGGGAGCAGTATTATAGTAGTTATATTCTTGTACATAGGAGCAGTATTATAGTAATTATATTCTTGTATATAGGGGCAGTATTATAGTAGTTATATTCTTGTATATAGGAGCAGTATTATAGTAGTTATATTCTTGTATATATGGGCAGTATTATAGTAGTTATATTCTTGTATATAGGAGCACTATTATAGTAGTTATATTCTTGTATATAGGGGCAGTATTATAGTAGTTATATTCTTGTATATAGGGCAGTATTATAGTAGTTATATTTTTATATAGGGGCAGTATTATAGTAGTTATACTCTTGTATATAGGAGCAGTATTATAGTAGTTATATTCTTGTATATAGGGGCAGTATTATAGTAGTTATATTCTTGTATATAGGAGCAGTATTATAGTAGTTATATTCTTGTATATAGGGGCAGTATTATAGTAGTTATATTCTTGTATATAGGGGCAGTATTATAGTAGTTATATTTTTATATAGGGGCAGTATTATAGTAGTTATATTCTTGTATATAGGAGCAGTATTATAGTAGTTATATTCTGGTATATAGGGGCAGTATTATAGTAGTTATATTCTTGTATATAGGAGCAGTATTATAGTAGTTATATTCTTGTATATAGGGGCAGTATTATAGTAGTTATATTCTTGTATATAGGCGGCAGTATTATAGTAGTTATATTCTTGTATATAGGAGCAGTATTATAGTAGTTATATTCTTGTATATAGGGGCAGTATTATAGTAGTTATATTCTTGTATATAGGCGGCAGTATTATAGTAGTTATATTCTTGTATATAGGAGCAGTATTATAGTAATTATATTCTTGTATATAGGAGCAGTATTATAGTAGTTATATTCTTGTATATAGGGCAGTATTATAGTAGTTATATTTTTATATAGGGGCAGTATTATAGTAGTTATATTCTTGTACATAGGAGCAGTATTATAGTAGTTATATTCTTGATTATAGGAGCAGTATTATATAGAGTTATATTCTTGCATATAGGAGCAGTATTATAGTAGTTATATTCTTGTATATAGGGGCAGTATTATAGTAGTTATATTCTTGTATATAGGGGCAGTATTATAGTAGTTATATTCTTGTATATAGGAGCAGTATTATAGTAGTTATATTCTTGTATATAGGGGCAGTATTATAGTAGTTATATTTTTATATAGGGGCAGTATTATAGTAGTTATATTCTTGTATATAGGGGCAGTATTATAGTAGTTATATTCTTGTATATAGGGGCAGTATTATAGTAGTTATATTCTTGTATATAGGAGCAGTATTATAGTAGTTATATTCGTGTACATAGGGGCAGTATTATAGTAGTTATATTCTTGTATATTGGGGCAGTATTATAGTAGTTATATTCTTGTATATAGGGGCAGTATTATAGTAGTTATATTCTTGTATATAGGGGCAGTATTATAGTAGTTATATTCTTGTACATAGGGGCAGTATTATAGTAGTTATATTCTTATACATAGGGGCAGTATTATAGTAGTTATATTCTTGTACATAGGAGCAGTATTACAGTAGTTATATTCTTGCATATAGGAGCTACAGTATTATAGTAGTTATATTCTTGTATATAGGAGCAGTATTATAGTAGTTATATCCTAATACATAGGAGCAGTATTATAGTAGTTCTATTCTTGTATATAGGGCAGTATTATAGTAGTTATATTGTTGTATATAGGGGCAGTATTATAGTAGTTATATTCTTGTATATATTAGCAGTATTATAGTAGTTATATTCTTGTACATAGGAGCAGTATTATAGTAGTTATATTCTTGTACATAGGGGGCAGTATTATAGTAGTTATATTCTTGTACATAGGAGCAGTATTATAGTAATTATATTCTTGTATATAGGGGCAGTATTATAGTAGTTATATTCTTGTACATAGGAGCAGTATTATAGTAGTTATATTCTTGTATATAGGGGCAGTATTATAGTAGTTATATTCTTGTATATAGGAGCAGTATTATAGTAGTTATATTCTTGTATATAGGAGCAGTATTATAGTAGTTATATTCTTGTATATAGGAGCAGTATTATAGTAGTTATATTCTTGTATATAGGAGCAGTATTATAGTAGTTATATTCTTGTATATAGGGGCAGTATTATAGTAGTTATATTCTTGTATATAGGAGCAGTATTATAGTAGTTATATTCTTGTATATAGGAGCAGTATTATAGTAGTTATATTATTGTACATAGCAGCAGTATTATAGTAGTTATATTATTGCACATAGGGGCAGTATTACATTCGCTTTGTACCTATACATGCACAAAATTATAGATAGATATCTCAGTTGAGCAGTAAT
Source organism: Allobates femoralis (assembly GCA_033576535.1). Lineage (NCBI taxonomy): Eukaryota > Metazoa > Chordata > Amphibia > Anura > Aromobatidae > Allobates > Allobates femoralis. The sequence continues at coordinate 737,557,520 of JARQOC010000002.1, read as the reverse complement.
GATTTTATTATAGGTACAACAGCTACTTGGCTTTTGAGTATGTAATGTTCCTCCTTCTCCTTATTGGATGTCTCCCTCTAGTGGTCAGATTTAGCACTTTATCATTCTTGCATTAATACAATCCAATGTAAGAATACTCCTCAGCTGAAAACATCTTGAAAGACACTTAATAAAATCAATTGACGGTATCACACAGTAGGTTTAGATACAGTGCCTGATCTTACTATGACCCGCCAAGGGTACAGTATAGTTACAACCATTACTTGCCTGAAGATCAAGGGCTGCAGGAAAACTATTGAAAATAATGGGATGATCTGCTGCATTAGGATTGAACCATTGCATTAAAATAAACCACAGAGGTGTCAGGATATTCACTGAAAAGCCACATTCAGTTTTTGGAACTTCAATTTTAAGTTGGAAGCAACATGTTTTAAAGACGTACCAGGAATCTCACAGAACTGGAAGACAAGCCAGGAATCTCACAGAACTGGAAGATGAGCCAGGAATCTCACAGAACTGGAAGACGAGCCAGGAATGTCACAGAACTGGAAGACAAGTTTGGAATCCCACAGAACTGGAAGACGAACCAGGAATCTCACAGAACTGGATGACGGGCCAGGAATCTCAAAGAACTGGAAGACAAGTCATGAATCTTACAGAACTGGAAGATGAGCCAGGAATCTCACAGTACTGGAAGACGAGCCAGGAATCTCACAGAACTGGAAGACGAACCAGGTATCTCACAGAACTGGAAGTGGAGCCAGGAATCTCACAGAAGTGGAAGACAAGTTAGGAATCTCACAGAACTGGAAGATGAGCCAGGAATCTCACAGAACTGGAAGACGAGCCAGGAATCTCACAGAACTGGAAGATGAGCCAGGAATCTCACAGAACTGGAAGTCGAGCCAGGAATCTGACAGAGCAGGAAGACAAGCCAGGAATCACACAGAACTGGAAGATGAGCCAGGAATCTCACAGAACTGGAAGACGAGAAAGGAATCTCACAGAACTGGAAGATTTGCCAGGAATCTCACAGAACTGGAAGATGAGCCAGGAATCTCACAGAACTAGAAGATGAGCCAGGAATCTCACAGGACTGGAAGACGAGCCAGGAATCTCACAGAACTGGAAGACAAGTTAGGAATCTAACAGAACTGGAAGATGAGCCAGGAATCTCACAGAACTGGAAGACAAGAAAGGAATCTCACAGAACTGGAAGATTTGCCAGGAATCTCACAGAACTGGAAGATGAGCCAGGAATCTCACAGAACTGGAAGACGAGCCAGGAATCTCACAGAACTGGAAGACAAGTTAGGAATCTCACAGAACTGGAAGCTGAGCCAGGAATCTCACAGAACTGGAAGACGAGAAAGGAATCTCACAGAACTGGAAGATTTGCCAGGAATCTCACAGAACTAGAACATGAGCCAGGAATCTCACAGAACTGGAAGACGAGCCAGGAATCTCACAGGACTGGAACACAAGCCAGGAATCTCACAGAACTGGAAGACAAGCCACGAATCTCACAGAACTGGAAGACAAGCCAGGAATCTGACGAGAAAGGAATCTCTCAGAACTGGAAGATGAGTGAGGAAGCTCTAAGAACTGGAAAATGAGCCAGGAATCTCACAGAACTGGAAGACAAACCAGGAATCTCACAGAACTGGAAGACGAGCCAGGAATCTCAAAGAACTGGGAGACAAACCAGAAATCTCACAGAACTGGAAGACAAACCAGGAATCTCACAGAACTGGAAGACGAGACAGGAATCTCACAGAACTGGAAGATGAGCCAGGAATCTCACAAAACTGGAAGACGAGAAAGGAATATCACAGAACTGGAAGATTTGCCAGGAATCTCACAGAGCAGGAAGATGAGCCAGGAATCTCACAGAACTGGAAGACGAGAAAGGAATCTCACAGAACTGGAAGATTTGCCAGGAATCTCACAGAACTGGAAGATGAGCCAGGAATCTCACAGAACTGGAAGATGAGCCAGGAATCTCACAGAACTGGAAGACGAGCCAGGAATCTCACAGAACTGGAAGACAAGTTAGGAATCTCACAGAACTGGAAGATGAGTCAGGAATCTCACAGAACTGGAAGACGAGAAAGGAATCTCACAGAACTGGAAGATTTGCCAGGAATCTCACAGAACTGGAAGATGAGCCAGGAATCTCACAGAACTGGAAGACGAGCCAGGAATCTCACAGGACTGGAAGACAAGCCAGGAATCTCACAGAACTGGAAGACAAGCCACGAATCTCACAGAACTGGAAAACAAGCCAGGAATCTGATGAGAAAGGAATCTCACAGAACTGGAAGACAAACCAGAAATCTCACAGAACTGGAAGATGAGCCTTGAATCTCACAGAACTGGGAGACAAACCAGAAATCTCACAGAACTGGAAGACAAACGAGGAATCTCACAGAACTGGAAGATGAGACAGGAATCTAACAGAACTTGAAGACAAACCAGAAATCTCACAGAACTGGAAGACAAACCAGGAATCTCACAGAACTGGAAATCGAGACAGGAATCTCACAGGACTGGAAGATGAACCAGGAATCTCACAGAACTGGAAGACAAACCAGGAATCTCACAGAACTGGAAGACAAACCAGAAATCTCACAGAACTGGAAGACAAACCAGGAATCTCACAGAACTGGAAGACGAGACAGGAATCTCACAGGACTGGAAGACGAGCCAGGAATCTCACAGAACTGGAAGACGAGCCAGGAATCTCACAGGACTGGAAGACGAGCCAGGAATCTGACAGAACTGGAAGACAAGCCTGGAATCTCACAGAACTAGAAGAGGAGCATGGAATCTCACAGAACTGGAAGACGAGAAAGGAATCTCACAGAATTGGAAGATGAGCCAGAAATCTCAGAGAACTGGAAGACAAGCCAGGAATCTCACAGAACTGGAAGACGAGAAAGGAATATTACAGAACTGGAAGATTTGCCAGGAATCTCTCAAAACTGGAAGATTTGCCAGGAATCTCACAGAACTGGAAGACGAGACAGGAATCTCACAGAACAGGAAGATGAGCCAGGAATCTCACAAAACTGGAAGATGAGCCAGAAATCTCACAGAACTGGAAGATGAGCCAGAAATCTCACAGAACTGGAAGATGAGCCAGGAATCTCACAGAACTGGAAGATGAGCCAGGAATCCCACAGAACTGGAAGACAAGTTAGGAATCTCACAGAACTGGATGACGAACCAGGAATCTCACAGAACTGGAAGACGGGCCAGGAATCTCACAGAACTGCAAGATAAGTCAGGAATCTTACAGAACTGGAAGATGAGCCAGGAATCTCACAGTACTGGAAGATTTGCCAGGAATCTCACAGAACTGGAAGACGAGCCAGGAATCTCACAGAACTGGAAGACGAACCAGGAATCTCACAGAACTGGAAGTGGAGCCAGGAATCTCACAGAAGTGGAAGACAAGTTAGGAATCTCACAGAACTGGAAGACGAGCCAGGAATCTCACAGAACTGGAAGACGAGCCAGGAATCTCACAGAACTGGAAGACGAGCCAGGAATCTCACAGAACTGGAAGACGAGCCAGGAATCTCACAGAACTGGAAGACGAGCCAGGAATCTCACAGAACTGGAAGATTTGCCAGGAATCTCACAGAACTGGAAGATTTGCCAGGAATCTCACAGAACTGGAAGATAAGCCAGAAATCTCACAGAACTGGAAGATGAGCCAGGAATCTCACAGAACTGGAAGTCGAACCAGGAATCTGACAGAGCAGGAAGACAAGCCAGGAATCACACACAACTGGAAGATGAGCCAGGAATCTCACAGAACTGGAAGACGAGAAAGGAATATCACAGAACTGGAAGATTTGCCAGGAATCTCACAGAGCAGGAAGATGAGCCAGGAATCTCACAGAACTGGAAGACGAGAAAGGAATCTCACAGAACTGGAAGATTTGCCAGGAATCTCAGAGAACTGGAAGATGAGCCAGGAATTTCACAGAAGAACTGGAAGATGAGCCAGGAATCTCACAGAACTGGAAGACGAGCCAGGAATCTCACAGAACTGGAAGACAAGTTAGGAATCTCACAGAACTGGAAGATGAGCCAGGAATCTCACAGTACTGGAAGACGAGAAAGGAATCTCACAGAACTGGAAGATTTGCCAGGAATCTCACAGAACTGGAAGATGAGCCAGGAATCTCACAGAACTGGAAGACAAGCCAGGAATCTCACAGGACTGGAAGACAAGCAACGAATCTCACAGAACTGGAAGACGAGCCTGGAATCTTTCAGAACTGGAAGATGAGTGAGGAAGCTCTAAGAACTGGAAGATGAGCCAGGAATCTCACAGAACTGGAAGACAAACCAGGAATCTCACAGAACTGGAAGACAAACCAGAAATCTCACAGAACTGGAAGATGAGCCAGAAATCTCACAGAACTGGAAGACAAACCAGGAATCTCACAAAACTGGAAGACGAGACAGGAATCTCACAGGACTGGAAGATGAACCAGGAATCTCACAGAACTGGAAGACAAACCAGGAATGTCACAGAAGTGGAAGACGAGACAGGAATGTCACAGAACTGGAAGACAAACCAGAAATCTCACAGAACTGGAACACAAACCAGGAATCTCACAGAACTGGAAGACGAGACAGGAATCTCACAGGACTGGAAGACTAGCCAGGAATCTCACAGAACTGGAAGAGACGAGCCAGGAATCTCACAGGACTGGAAGACGAGCCAGGAATCTCACAGAACTGGAAGACGAGCCAGGAATCTGACAGAACTGGAAGACAAGCCAGGAATCTCACAGAACTGGAAGACAAGCCAGGAATCTCAAAGAACTGGAAGATGAGCCAGAAATCTCACAGAACTGGAAGATGAGCCAGGAATCTCACAGAACTGGAAGACGAGCCAGGAATGTCACAGAACTGGAAGATGAGCCAGGAATCTCACAGAACTGGAAGATGAGCCAGGAATCTCACAGAACTGGAAGATGAACCGGAAATCACAAGGTACTGGAAGTCAAACCAGTAATCTCACAGAACTGGAATATGAGCCAGGAACCTCACAGAACAGAAAGACGAGCCAGGAATCTGACAGAACTGGAAGACGAGCCAGGAATCACACAGAACAGGAAGATGAGCCAGGAATCTCACAGAACTGGAAGACGAGAAAGGAATCTCACAGAATTGTAAGATGAGCCAGAAATCTCAGAGAACTGGAAGACAAGCCAGGAATCTCACAGAACTGGAAGACGAGAAAGGAATATTACAGAACTGGAAGATTTGCCAGGAATCTCTCAGAACTGGAAGATTTGCCAGGAATCTCACAGAACTGGAAGACGAGACGGGAATCTCACAGAACAGGAAGATGAGCCAGGAATCTCACAGAACTGGAAGATGAGCCAGAAATCTCACAGAACTGGAAGATGAGCCAGAAATCTCACAGAACTGGAAGATGAGTCAGGAATCTCACAGAACTCTAAGACGAGCCAGGAATCCCACAGAACTGGAAGACAAGTTAGGAATCTCACAGAACTGGAAGACGAACCAGGAATCTCACAGAACTGGAAGACGGACCAGGAATCTCACAGAACTGGAAGATGAGCCAGGAATCTCACAGTACTGGAAGACGATTCAGGAATCTCACAGAACTGGAAGTGGAGCCAGGAATCTCACAGAACTGGAAGACGAACCAGGAATCTCACAGAACTGGAAGTGGAGCCAGGAATCTCACAGAAGTGAAAGACAAGTTAGGAATCTCACAGAACTGGAAGACGAGCCAGGAATCTCTCAGAACTGGAAGACGAGCCAGGAATCTCACAGAACTGGAAGACGAGCCAGGAATCTCACAGAACTGGAAGACGAGCCAGGAATCTCACAGAACTGGAAGAGGAGCCAGGAATCTCACAGAACTGGAAGATAAGCCAGAAATCTCACAGAACTGGAAGATAAGCCAGAAATCTCACAGAACTGGAAGATGAGCCAGGAATCTCACAGAACTGGAAGTCGAGCCAGGAATCTCACAGAACTGGAAGACGAGCCAGGAATCTCACAGAGCAGGAAGACAAGCCAGGAATCACACAGAACTGGAAGATGAGCCAGGAATCTCACAGAACTGGAAGACGAGAAAGGAATATCACAGAACTGGAAGATTTGCCAGGAATCTCACAGAGCAGGAAGATGAGCCAGGAATCTCACAGAACTGGAAGACGAGCCAGGAATCTCACAGAACTGAAGACAAGTTAGGAATCTCACAGAACTGGAAGATGAACCAGGAATCTCACAGAACTGGAAGACGAGCCAGGAATCTCACAGAACTGGAAGACAAGAAAGGAATCTCACAGAACTGGAAGATTTGCCAGGAATCTCACAGAACTGGAAGATGAGCCAGGAATCTCACAGAACTGGAAGACGAGCCAGGAATCTCACAGAACTGGAAGACAAGTTAGGAATCTCACAGAACTGGAAGCTGAGCCAGGAATCTCACAGAACTGGAAGACGAGAAAGGAATCTCACAGAACTGGAAGATTTGCCAGGAATCTCACAGAACTAGAAGATGAGCCAGGAATCTCACAGAACTGGAAGACGAGCCAGGAATCTCACAGGACTGGAACACAACCAGGAATCTCACAGAACTGGAAGACAAGCCACGAATCTCACAGAACTGGAAGACAAGCCAGGAATCTGACGAGAAAGGAATCTCTCAGAACTGGAAGATGAGTGAGGAAGCTCTAAGAACTGGAAATGAGCCAGGAATCTCACAGAACTGGAAGACAAACCAGGATCTCACAGAACTGGAAGACAGCCAGGAATCTCAAAGAACTGGGAGACAAACCAGAAATCTCACAGAACTGGAAGACAACCAGGAATCTCACAGAACTGGAAGACGAGACAGGAATCTCACAGAACTGGAAGATGAGCCAGGAATCTCACAAACTGGAAGACGAGAAAGGAATATCACAGAACTGGAAGATTTGCCAGGAATCTCACAGAGCAGGAAGATGAGCCAGGAATCTCACAGAACGGGAAGACGAGAAAGGAATCTCACAGAACTGGAAGATTGCCAGGAATCTCACAGAACTGGAAGATAGCCAGGAATCTCACAGAACTGGAAGATGAGCCAGGAATCTCACAGAACTGGAAGATGAGCCAGGAATCCCACAGAACTGGAAGACAAGTTAGGAATCTCACAGAGGAACCCAGACTGATGCCAGGATCAAAACTGGCAGAACTCACAACTGGAATGCCAGATCCACAGAACGAGATACGAATCCAGAGAAGCGACCAGGAATCCAGGCGACACGGAATCCACAACGGAAGAACAGAATCTACGAAGAAACACAGGATCACGGAAAGAACTCACGGAGAGAGAGGAACTCAACGAAAGACAGAATCCACAACTGAAACAGGATCCAAGAAGAAAGCAGAATCTCAAGAAGAGAACCAGATCAACTGGAGAACCGGAACCAGAACTGAAGACAAGGAATCTCAAACTGAAGATACGAATCCAACGAAGACAAAGGATTCACAACGAAGATGCAGAACTAAGACGAAGAGCGATCCACAGAAGGAAGACAGAAGGAATCCACAGGAACTGAAGACAGAACGAGAATCTCACAGAACTGGAAGAAGCCAGGAATCTAAACTGGAAGATGAGAGGAAGTCCAGAACTGAAGAGACCAGGAATTCTCACAGAACTGGAAGACAAGCCAGGAATCTCACAGAACTGGAAGACGAAGCCAGGAATCTCACAGAACTGGAAGATGAGCAGGAATCTCACAGAACTGGAAATGACAGTAAATCTCACAAAACTGGAAGACGAGCCAGGAATCTCACAGAACTGGAAGACGACCAGGAATCTCACAGAACTGGAAGACAAGCCAGGAATCTCACAAACTGGAAGACGAGCCACGAATCTCCAAACTGGAAGACAGAGCCAGGAATCTCACAGAACTGGAAAATTCCGGAATCTCACAGAACTGGAAGAGACGAGATCTCACAGAAGGAAGACCATGAATCTCACAGAAACTGGCAGACAACCAGAACTCAGGAACTGGAAGCCAGAATCCAGAACTAAGGAACTGGAGATCTGAAGAGCAGGAACGACAAGCTAGGAAACAGAAATCTCACAGAACTGGAAGAAACCAGGAATCTCACAGAACTGGAAGAAATCCGAGAACAGGAGATCTCACAGGACTAGAGAGACAGGAATCTCACAGAGAAGCACCAGAACTGACAGAACTGAGAAAAGGAACTCACAGAACTGGAAGACAGGAACTGAATCTCAAGAACTGGAAGAGAGCCAGGAAATCTCAAGACTGGAAGAAGCCAGGAATCTCACAGAACTGGAAACAGAGCCAGGGAACACAGAGGGAACGACAGAACGGAATGACAGAACTGGTAACAGACTGGAAGACAAAGAATCACAGAAAGGAAGATTTGGGAATCTCACAGAATGAAGGAAGAGATCCAGAATTGAAGACTGAGCAAAATCTCACAACTGGAAGACAAGCAAGAATCTCACAGAACTGGAAGACGAGCAAGGAATCTTCAGAACTGGAAGATGAGGAACTCTAGAACTGGAAGATGAGCCAGGAATCTCACAGAACGGGAAGACAAGAACCAGAATCCAAGAATGGAAGACCAGAAATCTCACAGAACTGGAAGATGAGCCAGAAATCTCACAGAACTGGAAAGAACAGCAAATTCACAAATGGAAGATGACAGGAATCTCACAGAACTGGAAGAGACCAGGAATCCCAGAACTGGAAGACAAGTAGGAATCTCACAGAATGGAGACGAACAGGAATCTCACAGAACTGGAAGACAAACCAGAATCTCACAGAACTGAGAAACAGAACTTCAGAACTAAGAGAGCCAGGAATCCAAGTACTGGAAGACTAGCCGAATCTCACAGAACGGGAAGAGAGCGGGAAATTCACAAAAAGGGAAAGAAGTCGGGAAACCCTCACAGAATGAAGAGGACGGAATCCCACGAACTGGAAACAAAAAAAGGAATCTCAAAGAACTGGAAGGGACCAGGAACTCACAGAATGGAAGAGGCCAGGAATCTCACAAAAAAGGGAAAGGGAAAGCCAGGAATCTAAAAGGGACTGGAAAACAAAAAGGAATCTGACAGAACTGGAAGACGAGCCAGGAATCACACAGAACAGGAAGATGAGCCAGGAATCTCACAGAACTGGAAGACGAGAAAGGAATCTCACAGAATTGTAAGATGAGCCAGAAATCTCAGAGAACTGGAAGACAAGCCAGGAATCTCACAGAACTGGAAGACGAGAAGGAATATACAGAACTGGAAGATTTGCCAGGAATCTACTCAGAACTGGAAGATTGCCAGGAATCTCACAGAACTGGAAGACGAGACGGAATCTCACAGAACGGAAGATTTAGCCAGGAATCTCACAGAACTGGAAGATGAGCCAGAAATCTCACAGAACTGGAAGATGAGCCAGAAATCTCACAGAACTGGAAGATGAGTCCAGGAATCTCACAGACTGTAAGACAGCCAGGAATCACAAACTGGAAGAACAAGCAGGAATCTCACAGAACTGGAAGATGAACAGGAATCTCACAGAACTGGAAGATGCCAGGAATCTCACAGAACTGGAAGATGAGCCAGGAATCTCACAGAACTGGAAGACGAAAGGAATCTCACAGAACTGGAAGATTTGCCAGGAATCTCAGAGAACTGGAAGATGAAGCCAGGAATCTCACAGAACTGGAAGATGAGCCAGGAATCTCACAGAACTGGAAGACGAGCCAGGAATCTCACAGAACTGGAAGACAAGTTAGGAATCTCACAGAACTGGAAGATGAGCCAGGAATCTCACAGTACTGGAAGACGAGAAGGAATCTCACAGAACTGGAAGATTTGCCAGGAATCTCACAGAACTGGAAGATGAGCCAGGAATCTCACAGAACTGGAAGACAAGCCAGGAATCTCACAGGACTGGAAGACAAGCAACGAATCTCACAGAACTGGAAGACGAGCCTGGAATCTTTCAGAACTGGAAGATGAGTGAGGAAGCTCTAAGAACTGGAAGATGAGCCAGGAATCTCACAGAACTGGAAGACAAACCAGGAATCTCACAGAACTGGAAGACAAACCAGAAATCTCACAGAACTGGAAGATGAGCCAGAAATCTCACAGAACTGGAAGACAAACCAGGAATCTCACAAAACTGGAAGACGAGACAGGAATCTCACAGGACTGGAAGATGAACCAGGAATCTCACAGAACTGGAAGACAAACCAGGAATGTCACAGAAGTGGAAGACGAACAGGAATGTCACAGAACTGGAAGACAAACCAGAAATCTCACAGAACTGGAACACAAACCAGGAATCTCACAGAACTGGAAGACGAGACAGGAATCTCACAGGACTGGAAGACTAGCCAGGAATCTCACAGAACTGGAAGACGAGCCAGGAATCTCACAGGACTGGAAGACGAGCCAGGAATCTCACAGAACTGGAAGACGAGCCAGGAATCTGACAGAACTGGAAGACAAGCCAGGAATCTCACAGAACTGGAAGACAAGCCAGGAATCTCAAAGAACTGGAAGATGAGCCAGAAATCTCACAGAACTGGAAGATGAGCCAGGAATCTCACAGAACTGGAAGACGAGCCAGGAATGTCACAGAACTGGAAGATGAGCCAGGAATCTCACAGAACTGGAAGATGAGCCAGGAATCTCACAGAACTGGAAGATGAACCGGAAATCACAAGGTACTGGAAGTCAAACCAGTAATCTCACAGAACTGGAATATGAGCCAGGAACCTCACAGAACAGAAAGACGAGCCAGGAATCTGACAGAACTGGAAGACGAGCCAGGAATCACACAGAACAGGAAGATGAGCCAGGAATCTCACAGAACTGGAAGACGAGAAAGGAATCTCACAGAATTGTAAGATGAGCCAGAAATCTCAGAGAACTGGAAGACAAGCCAGGAATCTCACAGAACTGGAAGACGAGAAAGGAATATTACAGAACTGGAAGATTTGCCAGGAATCTCTCAGAACTGGAAGATTTGCCAGGAATCTCACAGAACTGGAAGACGAGACGGAATCTCACAGAACAGGAAGATGAGCCAGGAATCTCACAGAACTGGAAGATGAGCCAGAAATCTCACAGAACTGGAAGATGAGCCAGAAATCTCACAGAACTGGAAGATGAGTCAGGAATCTCACAGAACTGTAAGACGAGCCAGGAATCCCACAGAACTGGAAGACAAGTTAGGAATCTCACAGAACTGGAAGATGAACCAGGAATCTCACAGAACTGGAAGACGGACCAGGAATCTCACAGAACTGGAAGATGAGCCAGGAATCTCACAGTACTGGAAGACGATTCAGGAATCTCACAGAACTGGAAGTGGAGCCAGGAATCTCACAGAACTGGAAGACGAACCAGGAATCTCACAGAACTGGAAGTGGAGCCAGGAATCTCACAGAAGTGAAAGACAAGTTAGGAATCTCACAGAACTGGAAGACGAGCCAGGAATCTCTCAGAACTGGAAGACGAGCCAGGAATCTCACAGAACTGGAAGACGAGCCAGGAATCTCACAGAACTGGAAGAGGAGCCAGGAATCTCACAGAACTGGAAGATTGCCAGGAATCTCACAGAACTGGAAGATTTGCCAGGAATCTCACAGAACTGGAAGATAAGCCAGAAATCTCACAGAACTGGAAGATGAGCCAGGAATCTCACAGAACTGGAAGTCGAACCAGGAATCTGACAGAGCAGAAGACAAGCCAGGAATCACACACAACTGGAAGATGAGCCAGGAATCTCACAGAACTGGAAGACGAGAAAGGAATATCACAGAACTGGAAGATTTGCCAGGAATCTCACAGAGCAGGAAGATGAGCCAGGAATCTCACAGAACTGGAAGACGAGAAAGGAATCTCACAGAACTGGAAGATTTGCCAGGAATCTCAGAGAACTGGAAGATGAGCCAGGAATCTCACAGAACTGGAAGATGAGCCAGGAATCTCACAGAACTGGAAGACGAGCCAGGAATCTCACAGAACTGGAAGACAAGTTAGGAATCTCACAGAACTGGAAGATGAGCCAGGAATCTCACAGTACTGGAAGACGAGAAAGGAATCTCACAGAACTGGAAGATTTGCCAGGAATCTCACAGAACTGGAAGATGAGCCAGGAATCTCACAGAACTGGAAGACAAGCCAGGAATCTCACAGGACTGGAAGACAAGCAACGAATCTCACAGAACTGGAAGACGAGCCTGGAATCTTTCAGAACTGGAAGATGAGTGAGGAAGCTCTAAGAACTGGAAGATGAGCCAGGAATCTCACAGAACTGGAAGACAAACCAGGAATCTCACAGAACTGGAAGACAAACCAGAAATCTCACAGAACTGGAAGATGAGCCAGAAATCTCACAGAACTGGAAGACAAACCAGAATCTCACAAAACTGGAAGACGAGACAGGAATCTCACAGGACTGGAAGATGAACCAGGAATCTCACAGAACTGGAAGACAAACCAGGAATGTCACAGAAGTGGAAGACGAGACAGGAATGTCACAGAACTGGAAGACAAACCAGAAATCTCACAGAACTGGAACACAAACCAGGAATCTCACAGAACTGGAAGACGAGACAGGAATCTCACAGGACTGGAAGACTAGCCAGGAATCTCACAGAACTGGAAGACGAGCCAGGAATCTCACAGGACTGGAAGACGAGCCAGGAATCTCACAGAACTGGAAGACGAGCCAGGAATCTGACAGAACTGGAAGACAAGCCAGGAATCTCACAGAACTGGAAGACAAGCCAGGAATCTCAAAGAACTGGAAGATGAGCCAGAAATCTCACAGAACTGGAAGATGAGCCAGGAATCTCACAGAACTGGAAGACGAGCCAGGAATGTCACAGAACTGGAAGATGAGCCAGGAATCTCACAGAACTGGAAGATGAGCCAGGAATCTCACAGAACTGGAAGATGAACCGGAAATCACAAGGTACTGGAAGTCAAACCAGTAATCTCACAGAACTGGAATATGAGCCAGGAACCTCACAGAACAGAAAGACGAGCCAGGAATCTGACAGAACTGGAAGACGAGCCAGGAATCACACAGAACAGGAAGATGAGCCAGGAATCTCACAGAACTGGAAGACGAGAAAGGAATCTCACAGAATTGTAAGATGAGCCAGAAATCTCAGAGAACTGGAAGACAAGCCAGGAATCTCACAGAACTGGAAGACGAGAAAGGAATATTACAGAACTGGAAGATTTGCCAGGAATCTCTCAGAACTGGAAGATTTGCCAGAATCTCACAGAACTGGAAGACGAGACGGGAATCTCACAGAACAGGAAGATGAGCCAGGAATCTCACAGAACTGGAAGATGAGCCAGAAATCTCACAGAACTGGAAGATGAGCCAGAAATCTCACAGAACTGGAAGATGAGTCAGGAATCTCACAGAACTGTAAGACGAGCCAGGAATCCCACAGAACTGGAAGACAAGTTAGGAATCTCACAGAACTGGAAGACGAACCAGAATCTCACAGAACTGGAAGACGGACCAGGAATCTCACAGAACTGGAAGATGAGCCAGGAATCTCACAGTACTGGAAGACGATTCAGGAATCTCACAGAACTGGAAGTGGAGCCAGGAATCTCACAGAACTGGAAGACGAACCAGGAATCTCACAGAACTGGAAGTGGAGCCAGGAATCTCACAGAAGTGAAAGACAAGTTAGGAATCTCACAGAACTGGAAGACGAGCCAGGAATCTCTCAGAACTGGAAGACGAGCTAGGAATCTCACAGAACTGGAAGACGAGCCAGGAATCTCACAGAACTGGAAGACGAGCCAGGAATCTCACAGAACTGGAAGAGGAGCCAGGAATCTCACAGAACTGGAAGATAAGCCAGAAATCTCACAGAACTGGAAGATAAGCCAGAAATCTCACAGAACTGGAAGATGAGCCAGGAATCTCACAGAACTGGAAGTCGAGCCAGGAATCTCACAGAACTGGAAGACGAGCCAGGAATCTCACAGAGCAGGAAGACAAGCCAGGAATCACACAGAACTGGAAGATGAGCCAGGAATCTCACAGAACTGGAAGACGAGAAAGGAATATCACAGAACTGGAAGATTTGCCAGGAATCTCACAGAGCAGGAAGATGAGCCAGGAATCTCACAGAACTGGAAGACGAGCCAGGAATCTCACAGAACTGGAAGACAAGTTAGGAATCTCACAGAACTGGAAGATGAACCAGGAATCTCACAGAACTGGAAGACGAGCCGGGAATCTCTCAGAATTAGAATAGTTTTCCAAAGAAGAATGGATGAAAATCCCTCAAACAAGAATTGACAGACTCTTGGCTGCTACAAAAAGCTATAATGCAGTACTTGCTACTAGGTACTAAGCATGCAGGGTGTCCAAACCTTTGCATGCCACTGTGTACTTTGTGTACAAGGAGGGTGACACATGCCATGCCTGCTCATTGTGTTCTTGGAAATGGATCCATTACTGTATCAGTAAGAGCCATCAAAACAAGTAAACCCGGGAGAGCAGGTGCTGATTTGGAATTTCCCATGGAAATGTTTTTATTCTTAATATCCCGGATTGTCGGGGTCATCGAATGTTTGTTTGCTTAGTAGCAAATGACTGTAAGTCTACATTACTGTGATCCTCGTGAGTCAATATTTGCATCAGTGTTAGGTACACAGGTAAACTAATTACCTCTCAAAGTCTCTGTGACAACTAATCCCAGAAAATGAACCATCACACGCTGCCCGGGAGCCGGGGTATGAGGAAGACGGAGATATATATATTATATATACATACAGTATATGACAGCACGCAGGAGAGAGAAATATCACTTAAAAGGGACAGAAAGTATTAAGGTTGACACATCACAGAATTGTGGTTTTATTCCAAGAATGTTTGGCTGTTTTTTATGTTTTGTGTGATATATAAGATATATACTGCGACTTCCACACAGCACACTGGAGCACACACAAATGGGGGACATTACCTGTGTTTGGAATTTGTCTGCTTTGTCGTGTAGAATGGGACAAAGTGAGCAGAGCAATCTCACAATTATTACAAGGCAGAGTCACAAGAGTGCTTACATTATGATGAGAGGTCAGAGTGTGCAGAGATGTGTAATTATTAGGGAGTAGGGTCTGCAGAATCATCTCATTATATTCCCCAAAAATAAGACGCTGTCTTATATAAATTTTTGCTCCGAAAGGTGCACCATGTCTTATTTTCGGGGGGTGCCTTATATTAGCCAAAAAATAATTGACAGAAAAACAGCCTCCCATCCCAGTTCTGTATCCCACTGCAGCAGCCTCCCATTATGCCAGTACTGTATCCCACTGCAGCAGCCTCCCATTATCCCAGTACTGTATCCCACTGCAGCAGCCTCCCATTATCCCAGTACTGTATCCCACTGCAGCAGCCTCCCATTATGCCAGTACTGTATCCCACTGCAGCAGCCTCCCATTATCCCAGTACTGTATCCCACTGCAGCCTCCATGCCAGTACCTTATCCCACTGCAGCAGCCTCCCATTATCCAGTACTGTATCCCACTGCAGCAGCCTCCCATTATCCCAGTACTGTATCCTACTGCAGCCTCCCATGCCAGTACCTTATCCCACTGCAGCAGCCTCCCATTATCCCAGTACTGTATCCCACTGCAGCAGCCTCCCATTATCCCAGTACTGTATCCCACTGCAGCCTCCCATGCCAGTACCTTATCCCACTGCAGCAGCCTCCCATTATCCCAGTACTGTATCCCACTGCAGCTGCCTCCCATGCCAGTACCTTATCCCACTGCAGCAGCCTCCCATCCCAGTACCGTAACCCACTGCAGCCTCCCATGTGTGTACACACATACATCGCACAGATCACACACACACACACTTTCACTTTCTTACCGTACTTCTTTCTTTTCACTTTCTTTCCTCTGCGGTGCTGCTTTGGTGGTGCACAGTGGAGGAGCCCTGGGCCAATCAGAGCGCAGGAGCCCTGGGCCAATCAGAACGCAGGAGCCCTGGGCCAATCAGAGCGCAGGAGCACTGGGCCAATCACAGCAAAGGGCAAAGGAGCCCTGGGCCAATCACAGCGCAGGAGCCCTGGGCCAATCACAGTCCAGGAACAATCAGAGGCTACTGATGTCAGCTGACCCATGATTCCTGCGCTGTGATTGGCCCAGGGCTCATGGACGGAGACCGGCACAGAGCTCCGGAGTTGTGATTCATGGCTGCGCTCCTGGGCGGCTCCATGAGCACTGCAGCGCGGCAGATGAGTAGTACAGAGTGGCGGCACCGGATAGCGGGGAGTGAGACACAGATGCATGCCCCGGTCTTGTGATCGGTGGCATGCTGAGGAGGTACGCCCTATAATCGATCCCTGAGGAAGGTGCCAGGAGGGCACCGAAACGCGTCGGAGGTAATAAAGGAGACCTGTTTGAACATCACCTACTCGTGTGTTCCTTTGGAGTGAGTGGACCTGGCAGCGCGGACTGTGATACACCTTTCCTTCCCTGCATTATCATTAGAGGGCAGGGTCAGCAGAGTCATCTCATTATCATTAGAGGGCAGGTTCAGCAGAGTCATCTCATTATCATTAGAGGGCAGGGTCAGCAGAGTCATCTCATTATCATTAGAGGGCAGGGTCAGCAGAGTCATCTCATTATCATTAGAGGGTAGGGTCAGTAGAGTCATCTCATTATCATTAGAAGGAAGGGTCAGCAGAGTCATCTCATTATCATTAGAGGCCAGGGTCAGCAGAGTCATCTCATTATCATTAGAGGGCAGGGTCAGTAGAGTCATCTCATTATCATTAGAAGGAAGGGTCAGCAGAGTCATCTCATTATCATTAGAGGGCAGGGTCAGTAGAGTCATCTCATTATCATTAGAGGCCAGGGTCAGCAGAGTCATCTCATTATCATTAGAGGGCAGGGTCAGTAGAGTCATCTCATTATCATTAGAAGGAAGGGTCAGCAGAGTCATCTCATTATCATTAGAGGCCAGGGTCAGCAGAGTCATCTCATTATCATTAGAGGGCAGGGTCACCAGAGTCATCTCATTATCATTAGAGGGTAGGGTCAGTAGAGTCATCTCATTATCATTAGAAGGAAGGGTCAGCAGAGTCATCTCATTATCATTAGAGGCCAGGGTCAGCAGAGTCATCTCATTATCATTAGAGGGCAGGGTCACCAGAGTCATCTCATTATCATTAGAGGGTAGGGTCAGTAGAGTCATCTCATTATCATTAGAGGGCGGGGACAGTAAAGTCATCTCATTATCATTAGAGGGCAGGGTCAGCAGAGTCATCTCATCATCATTAGAGGGCAGGGTCAGCAGAGTCATATCATCATCATTAGAGGGCAGGGTCAGCAGAGTCATCTCATTATCATTAGAGGTCAGGGTCAGCAGAGTCATCTCATTATTGTTAGAGGGCAGGGTCAGCAGAGTCATGTCATCATCATTAGAGGGCAGGGTCAGCAGAGTCATCTCATTATCATTAGAGGGCAGGGTCAGCAGAGTCATCTCATTATCATTAGAGGGCAGGGTCAGCAGAGTCATCTCATTATCATTAGAGAGCAGGGTCAGCAGAGTCATCTCATTATCATTAGAGGGCAGGGTCAGCAGTGTCATCTCATTATCATTAGAGGGCAGGGTCAGCAGAGTCATCTCATTATCGTTAGAAGGAAGGGTCAGCAGAGTCATCTCATTATCATTAGAGGGCAGGGTCAGCAGAGTCATCTCATTATCATTAGAGGACAGGGTCAGCAGAGTCATCTCATTATCATTAGAGGGCAGGGTCAGCAGAGTCATCTCATTATCATTAGAGGACAGGGTCAGCAGAGTCATCTCATTATCATTAGAGGGCAGGGTCAGCAGAGTCATCTCATTATCATTAGAGGCCAGGGTCAGCAGAGTCATCTCATTATCATTAGAGGACAGGGTCAGCAGAGTCATCTCATTATCATTAGAGGGCAGGGCCAGCAGAGTCATCTCATTATCATTAGAGGACAGGGTCAGCAGAGTCATCTCATTATCATTAGAGGGCAGGGCCAGCAGAGTCATCTCATTATCATTAGAGGGCAGCGACAGCAGAGCCTTCAATGATCACTAGATCGGTGCCTGATGCTATCGCATCGGGACGCCTGTGACGTCACAATGGGGGTGAGCTTGTGCGTTGGTGTCATCCTTTATAGAAGCTGCGGGCTTATATATATATATAATATAAAGGCTACGGGATGTATACATATAATCTCCCCTGTGCTCTGTCTTTATCCCGCCACTGCGCTCTCCCTTCCCTGGTTCAGTCTCTCTCCCCCCCAGTGTGGACTTTCTCCCCCCCAATGCGCTCTGCCCCAGTGTGCTATCTCTCCCTTTGATGCGCTCTTCCCCGGTGTGCTATCTCTCCACACAATGTGCTCTCCCCCCCGGTGTGCTATCACTCCACACAATGCGCTTCTCCCCCCGGTGTGCTATCACTCCACACAATGCACTCTCCCCCCAGTGCGCTATCTCTCCCCTCGATGCGGTCTCCCCCAGTGCGCTATCTCTCCCCTCGATGCACTCTCCCCCCAGTGCGCTATCTCTCACCCCGATGCACTCTTCCCCCGGTGTGCTATCTCTCCACACAATGCACTCTCCCCCCGGTGTGCTATCTCTCCACACAATGCACTCTCCCCCCGGTGTGCTATCTCTCCACACAATGCGCTCTCCCCCCCGGTGTGCTATCACTCCACACAATGCACTCTCCCCCCGGTGTGCTATCACTCCACACAATGCACTCTCCCCCCGGTGTGCTATCACTCCACACAATGCACTCTCCCCCTGGTGTGCTATCACTCCACACAATGCACTCTTTACCCGGTGTACTATCTTTCACCCCGATGCACTCTCCCCCTGGTGTGCTATCTCTCCCCACAATGCACTCTACCCCCAGTGAGCTATCCTCCCCCAGATGTACTCTCCCCCCGGTGTGCTATCTTTCCACATAATGCACTCTCCCCGTTGTGATATCTCTCCCCCGATGCGCTCATCCCCAGTGTGCTATCTCTCCCCCTATGTGCTCTCCCCTGATGTGCCATCTCTCCACACTCTTGTTTCTCCTGGGTCTGACCATGAATGTTTCTGGATGAGATATTATACAGGCTATCATTCACACCCCTCACCGCTCCTCCGGGTCAGGCGAGAAGAGGATGACTTATTATATTCAATGATAGACAATTTCAGGACATAATACTAATTTATGTTATATTTTTACCCTGTCTGCTTTTGTGACGCCCCACTGGTCGGGACGTCACGGAAGGGTACTGCACCAATATAAGAGTGTGTAGTATTCCTGTGACTAGGGAGTTGGGATGTTGCACAAAGGACCCTCACACAACACATCCACACACACCCTAGGTAGGGGCCATGGGTGAACCCGCTGTAGGGAGGACCCAGTCCCATGGGAGGAGTGACAGGGTAATAAAGTGTGTGGGTGGGAGGAGAGTTAGGCAGAACAGAGAGTCTGAGGAAACCTCGGTTGGGGAGTGAGCAGTGCAGGATGGCGGAGAAGCCGTCAGGACAGAAGGAGATCCTAAGGGCACCAGGTAGTGCGGTGCGCCTGAATCCGGACCCGGTATGTCTACCGACCCGAGGGATCTGTCCCAGAACAGAGGACCGGCTCTGAGCACGGTGCGGGAGTCTATCCCCAAGCCGGCGAACTGGAGTATCCATAAAAATCCTGGAGCATCCATAAAAAGGCACCGTATAGGGTCAGAGAGGATCCGTGGGAGCTGGCTTGAGGCTCTGGGCGCTGGAGCTCTGAAGGAGACAGGGGAGAGCACAGTGGGGGACCGAATCCCCAATGAACCACAACGCCCAGGACTGGGTACCCCAAGGCCCTGAAGCCGGTCACTTTCTCCCCCTGCATGTGGACTCTCTCCCCTGTCTGTCTTCTCCCCTCTGTGTTTTCTCTGTTGAGCTGCCTCCCCCTGTGCGCTCTCTCTCCCCCAATTATGCTTGTCCCTCCCCCTGTGTGCTCTCTCTGCCCCCTGTGCCCTTGCCCCCCCTCCTGTGCACTCTCTGTGCCCCCCCTTGTGCGGTCTCTGTACTCCCCCTTGTGCACTCTGTACTCCCCTTGTGCAGTCTCTGTACCCCCCCTTGTGCACTCGTTGTTCCCCCATTGTGCGCTGTCTGTACCCTCCTTGTATACTCTGTGCCTCCCTTGTGTGGTCTCTGTACCCCCCCTTGTGCACTCTGTACTCCCCTTGTGCGGTCTCTGTACCCCCCCTTGTGCACTCGTTGTTCCCCCATTGTGCGCTGTCTGTACCCTCCTTGTACACGCTGTGCCCCCCTTGTGTGGTTTCTCTGCCCCCCCTTCTGCACTCTCCTCGCTCTGTGGTTTTCAAAGATGGTGGCAGCGTGACCGGCTGTTACTGAGGCCGCCGCCATCCTTGGACATCCAGGTACAAATGTTCCTCATTCAGCATTGTGCTCGGCGGCGGCAGGCGTGTGCAGCGAGATGTGAGGCAGGTTCCTGGCGCCGGTTTTGGGTAGCGTTGGGTTCGGATGTCAGCAGCACCGCTAGTACTACTGAGTACTGAGCAACAATCAGTTGAGTGTGCAAATAAGGCTCCATCTGATGTGGTGAGAACCAGACGGACGTGGATGACAAACGGGACTTCACGATTATGGAAGGAGATTATTCAGTAGATTTTGATGCTTTCCCAAGACTGAAGATCCTTGCACTTGAACCCACAGAAGTGATTATGTTCCCCAATCACAGTGATATCCCTGGAGCAGTGGCGTAACTACCGCGGTCGCAGCGGTCGCGGCTGAGACCGGGTCTGCCCCCTGGTGTACCTAGGGGAGATTATCTTCACCGGTATAGGTACTGCAATGCAAAATACAGCAGAATGTGAGCCAGGAAAACATGCGGCAATGAGCAAAGACAGGACAAACCACCTGACCAGCCTCATCAGGAACCTGTACATCAACCAAGAAGCAACAGTCTGAACGGAACATGGAGACACATCATGGTTCAAAGTAGAGCGAGGCGTCAGACAAGGCGGCATCCGGGCACCATGTCTCTTCACTTTATATACAGAAGCTATGGTGAGGAAGACTGAACTTGTCGAAAAAGAAGAAGGAATCTAAATTACTGGACGAATGATCAACAATCTAAGATCCGCAGATGATACATCACTGATAGCAACAAGTGTAGATGGAATGAAGGACTTAATATGGAGAGTCAAGATGGAAAGCTCCAACATGGGACGGCTACTCCACACAAAGAAGACAAAGATACTGACTACTGCCAGGTACGACCAGGACACAAAGATACTGACTACTGCCAGGTACGACCGGGACACAAAGATACTGACTACTGCCAGGTACGACCGGGACACAAAGATACTGACTACTGCCAGGTACGACCAGGACACAAAGATACTGACTACTGCCAGGTACGACCAGGACACAAAGATACTGACTACTGCCAGGTACGACCGAGACACAAAGATACTGACTACTGCCAGGTACGACCAGGACACAAAGATACTGACTACTGCCAGGTACGACCAGGACACAAAGATACTGACTACTGCCAGGTACGACCGGGACACAAAGATACTGACTACTGCCAGGTACGACCAGGACACAAAGATACTGACTACTGCCAGGTACGACCAGGACACAAAGATACTGACTACTGCCAGGTACGACCGAGACACAAAGATACTGACTACTGCCAGGTACGACCGGGACACAAAGATACTGACTACTGCCAGGCACGACTGGGACACAAAGATACTGACTACTGCCAGGTACGACCGGGACACAAAGATACTGACTACTGCCAGGCACGACTGGGACACAAAGATACTGACTACTGCCAGGTATGACTGGGACACAAAGATACTGACTACTGCCAGGTACGACCGGGACACAAAGATACTGACTACTGCCAGGTACGACCGGGACATAAAGATACTGACTACTGCCAGGTACGACCGTGACACAGAGATACTGACTACTGTCAGGTACGAACGGGACACAAAGATACTGACTACTGCCAGACATGACCAGGACACAAAGATACTGACTACTGCCAGGTACGACCAGGACACAAAGATACTGACTACTGCCAGGTACGACCGGGACACAAAGATACTGACTACTGCCAGGTACGACCGGACACAAAGATACTGACTACTGCCAGGTACGACGGGACACAAAGATACTGACTACTGCCAGTACGACCGGGACACAAAGATACTGACTACTGCAGGTACGACCGGGACACAAAGATACTGACTACTGCCAGACGACCGGGACACAAAGATACTGACTACTGCCAGTACGACCGGGACACAAAGATACTGACTACTGCAGGTACGACCGGACACAAAGATACTGACTACTGCCAGGTACGACCGGGACACAAAGATACTGACTACTGCCAGGTACGACCGGGACACAAAGATACTGACTACTGCCAGGTACGACCGGGACACAAAGATACTGACTACTGCCAGGTACGACCGGGACACAAAGATACTGACTACTGCCAGGTACGACCGTGGACACAAAGATACTGACTACTGCCAGGTACGACCGGGACACAAAGATACTGACTACTGCCAGGTACGACCGGGACACAAAGATACTGACTACTGCCAGGTACGACCGGGACACAAAGATACTGACTACTGCCAGGTACGACGGGACACAAAGATACTGACTACTGCCAGGTACGACCGGGACACAAAGATACTGACTACTGCCAGGTACGACCGGGACACAAAGATACTGACTACTGCCAGATACGACCGGGACACAAAGATACTGACTACTGCCAGGTACGACCGGGACACAAAGATACTGACTACTGCCAGGTACGACCGGGACACAAAGATACTGACTACTGCCAGGTACGACCGGGACACAAAGATACTGACTACTGCCAGGTACGACCGGGACACAAAGATACTGACTACTGCCAGGTACGACCGGGACACAAAGATACTGACTACTGCCAGGTACGACCGGACACAAAGATACTGACTACTGCCAGTATACGACCGGACACAAAGATACTGACTACTGCCAGGTACGACCGAGACACAAAGATACTGACTACTGCCAGGTACACCGGGACACAAAGATACTGACTACTGCCAGGTACGACCGGGACACAAAGATACTGACTACTGCCAGGTACAACGGGACACAAAGATACTGACTACTGCCAGGAACGACCGAGACACAAAGATACTGACTACTGCCAGGTACAGACCGGACACAAAGATACTGACTACTGCCAGGTACGACCGGGACACAAAGATACTGACTACTGCCAGGTACGACCGGGACACAAAGATACTGACTACTGCCAGGTACGACCGGGACACAAAGATACTGACTACTGCCAGGTACGACCGGGACACAAAGATACTGACTACTGCCAGGTACGACCGGGACACAAAGATACTGACTACTGCCAGGTACGACCGGGACACAAAGATACTGACTACTGCCAGGTACGACCGAGACACAAAGATACTGATCTACTGCCAGGTACGACCAGGGACACAAAGATACTGACTACTGCCAGGTACGACCGGACACAAAGATACTGACTACTGCCAGTACGACCGGGACACAAAGATACTGACTACTGCCAGGTACGACGGACACAAAAGATACTGACTACTGCCAGATACGACCGGGACACAAAGATACTGACTACTGCCAGATACGACCGGGACACAAAGATACTGACTACTCGCCAGGGTTACAGACCGGACACAAAGATACTGACTACTGCCAGGTACAACCGGGACACAAAGATACTGACTACTGCCAGGTACGACCGGAGACACAAAGATACTGACTACTGCCAGGTACAACTGGGACACAAAGATACTGACTACTGCCAGGAACGACCATGACACAAAGATACTGACTACTGCCAGGTACAACCATGACACAAAGATACTGACTACTGCCAGGTACGACCGGGACACAAAGATACTGACTACTGCCAGGAACGACCGGGACACAAAGATACTGACTACTGCCAGGTACGACCGGGACACAAAGATACTGACTACTGCCAGGTACGACCGGACACAAAGATACTGACTACTGCCAGGAACGACCGAGACACAAAGATACTGACTACTGCCAGGTACGACCGGGACACAAAGATACTGACTACTGCCAGGTACGACCGAGACACAAAGATACTGACTACTGCCAGGTACAACCGGGACACAAAGATACTGAATACTGCCAGGTACGACCGGGACACAAAGATACTGACTACTGCCAGGTACGACGGGACACAAGATACTGACTACTGCCAGGTACGATCGAGACACAAAGATACTGACTACTGCCAGGTACGACCTGGACGCAAAGATACTGACTACTGCCAGGTACGACCGAGACACAAAGATACTGACTACTGCCAGGTACAACCGGGACACAAAGATACTGACTACTGCCAGGTACGACCGGGACACAAAGATACTGACTACTGCCAGGTACAACCGGACACAAAGATACTGACTACTGCCAGGTACGACCGGGACACAAAGATACTGACTACTGCCAGGTACAACTGGGACACAAAGATACTGACTACTGCCAGGAACGACCATGACACAAAGATACTGACTACTGCCAGGTACAACCATGACACAAAGATACTGACCACTGCCAGGTAAGACCGAGACACAGAGATACTGACTACTGCCAGGTACAACCGGGACACAAAGATACTGACTACTGCCAGGTACGACCGGGACACAAAGATACTGACTACTGCCAGGTACAACTGGGACACAAAGATACTGACTACTGCCAGGTACAACCGGGACACAAAGATACTGACTACTGCCAGGTACGACCGGGACACAAAGATACTGACTACTGCCAGGTACAACTGGGACACAAAGATACTGACTACTGCCAGGAACGACCATGACACAAAGATACTGACTACTGCCAGGTACAACCATGACACAAAGATACTGACTACTGCCAGGTACGACCGGGACACAAAAGATACTGACTACTGCCAGGAACGACCGGGACACAAAGATACTGACTACTGCCAGGTACGACCGGGACACAAAGATACTGACTACTTCCAGGTACGACCGGGACACAAAGATACTGACTACTGCCAGGTACAACTGGGACACAAAGATACTGACTACTGCCAGGAACGACCATGACACAAAGATACTGACTACTGCCAGGTACAACCATGACACAAAGATACTGACTACTGCCAGGTACGACCGGGACACAAAGATACTGACTACTGCCAGGAACGACCGGGACACAAAGATACTGACTACTGCCAGGTACGACCGGGACACAA